>JAZKJV010005424.1:0-229286 GCA_037367405.1 Ottelia alismoides
TCCGGTTGCATCCCTTGCCACGGAGCTCGGTGGTGACAGCCCGAGCTCCGCCTTCTTCCCGACGAGATCCGGCATCTTCATCAACGCCGCTGCAGCCCACGGCGCCTCCGTGCCTTCTGCCCAGCTCCGGTCTACCGTTGAGCCTCCCTCTGAAATCGACCACCATCGTCATCTTCTCCGGCCACTTCACCGCCACCGCAACTTCGACAACCTCCTTCGACAACAAACGACAAACAACTCCGACGTTACTCCATCGTCAACACAGCCATCTCCGCACGACCAGCTACTCCGCCAACGACCGTCCCCGATCACCTCCGCCTGGCTTCTTCATCGACTCGCCCACGCGCCACCGCTTCATCGACCAGAACCTACGCAGCAGCACCTCCGGTCGTCATCGATTTCACCGAGCTCCGCCGCTCTTCGACACGCCAGCTCCGACGCGCCTTCGTCAACCCCCGACCCACCAACAGCCAGGGGCACCTCCGCAGACCAGCTTCGCCACCGCCTGATCCGCCTTCGACCGCCGGGCGTTGGGCCCGAGGTCCCCCGCACGTGCTCCGCACGTGCGTGGGGAAACTTCGTCAACACTCAACCCCAAGGTCACGTGCCGCGCTCGTGACCTTGGGGTAAATTGCAGATAGCCCCCCCGAAGTTCCACTATTTGCGCGCCAGTCCACCAAGCCAAGGGCACGTGCGTCGCACGTGCCTCTTGGTAAAATTGCAGAACACCTCCCAACTTGTCGGTAATTACTTGTAGGTCCCCCTTCTGCATATTCCTTATTTATTTTATTTATTGCTGATTGCATTTATACCCCTGTACTCCCGTGACATTTTAGACCTCTAGTTTACATTATTTTATTTATTTAAAAATAGCTCTTTGTTCATCTCTTAATTCTCTACATCGTGAGCTACTGTGGACCTTTTTGTGATTGACGGTTAATTAATAAATATTTATTTTGTAAAAACTTGCGAATTTTGCCCATCTTATGCTTTGAAATTTCTAGTTGATTAATCGTTACTCTAAAAATTCCCCAAAAATCACATATTGTAGAGTTTATTTTGGTAAACATTGTGCCCAAAAATCTTTGCATTTGCATGCATCATTTGCCGTGTAAAAATCATCTTGCGTATTTCACTATTTAATTTTTAATAGGTATTAGATCTCACATTTTGAGGTTTAGGATTTTTCTGAGATCAAGCACCTAGTGAGAGATCTTAGATAATTTTAGTCCTCGAAAATAAGTAGGTTTGATATTTATTATAATTAAATTTTGAAAATCATTCTATTTGCATTTAAAAATCCATAAAAAAATCATATTGCATCCAAAAATTCCAAAAAAATTACATTACATTCATTTCATCATCATTTACGTTGTGGCCAAGTTTCGTGTTTTTTCGGACATCGTTTGATTGAAATTTACATTTTAGTCCCTAAAATAGGCCGAACTTGCATTTTGCATCTCATATTGCATTGAAAAATTCCAAAAAAAAGACCGCATTGAAAACCGAACTCAAAATTGGATAGACACAACTCTAGGTTGTTCCTTTGCCTCCTTGTGATCGACCTTGGGACTTGCCCAAGTAAAATAAACATAAAAACCACTTGATTGAAATTAAATGTGTGGTTATTTTCTTGACTGTTTCCGAAAGCCGCCTACAACGAACGTCTTCAATTATTATTTCACACTCGAGCGATAAAAATGATTTCTTATCGCGGCTTTCGTGGGGCACGTCAATATGTATTGCTTAATTCTTTCATAATGACGATGAATTCCTTTTTTGATTGGATGAAAATTTGTAGAAAGGGATATGATGCTGTTCTATCTTATATTTTGGGATTCTTATCTCTATTATTTCATCTTATCTTATAGTGTTAAGTGTTATATGTTGCCAGAGAACATATAATTACATTTACATATATATAATTATATTTTTATGCATAGTTTTCTCTATAAACTCAGGCTTACTCCTCTACTGCCTCGAGGCTACGCCTCGCCTCGATTCCGAGGAAAACGCCTCGTTCCGCCTTTAGGCTCCCGTTTGTTATGCATGAATAGAGGGGAGAATGGAATCGTCATTCCTCTGCCGATTCCATTCCTATATTTGTTAGATCATATTAAGGTAGGAATAACGATTACAAAGGAAATCAGATTCTCTCATACACGGGAATTATCATTCCTAGGTACCCCGTAGGAATTGGGATTCCATTCCTTACAAATGCTAATGAATGCATTCTTCTTCAATACTTTTTACTTAATATATTATTATTACAAATATATGGTTATCGACGTGGATATGTATTCCTTTTTTGGATATTTTTTGGACACTGAAATGAATATATTTTTTTTGGATATGGATATATGGACATTTACATGGATACAAATATATGAATGCAAAATATCAGATAAGTTACAAATATATGTATATATGGATACTGACATGGATATGGATTTTTTTACAAATACAGATATAGATACGATTTAATTTTTTTTGGATATGGATACAAATATGTTTACACGATATTTCAGTGGATACGAATACATATATATTAAATATATCATTGTATGGATAAAATATATATCAGATACGATTTTTACGGATACGAATATGGATGTGTATTTTTTTCCGGATATGGATATGAACATATATATGATATTTTTCTAATATGGATATGGATACAGATGCGATTTCTATTTTTTTGTAAGATATGGAGCGAATACATATATAGACATGGATATGGGTTTTATTTTATTTTGGGATTTTTACACCCATAATCCTGAGTAATTTCGTAATAACATTCATAACCCTGTATAATCGTGAATTACGCTCAGGACCCTGAATACATGTGCCGTCTTACACCCATAACCTTACGTTACTTTACTTCATTAACTCAACCAGATGATTGAGTTAATCTAACCAATCAACGATCTAACATCTAGAATTAATCTAAATTTTAAAAAGTATCCCACATCTTTCTCTTAAGCCAACACGTGAACATGACTCTAAATTTAAGGTGGGGGGCTGGGATATGACAGTTAGTGAAGGACAACGACTGCGAGAAGAGGGATGGTGGAGGACGACGACCGGGATGGGCAAACATGCATGGAGCGAGGCGTTGTTGGAGCTCGACGATTCTAGAGGGCAGTGGCAGACGGGTGCAGAGGAGTAGTGGAACGGCAATGGCGGTAGGACTGGGCAGGCTTTTAGGGGTGGGGGGGCTTTGCTTGCAGAGGTGATCGGATGATGTGCGGGCTGGGAACTTTGCTTGCAGAGGGTCGGTCGATGCGTGGATGGGGGGTGGGGGCTTTGAGGGCTGGGTGGGGGCGTTGCCTGCAGTGGAGGGCGGGGCTCGGGGGCGGTGGAGCCTGCAAAGGTGAGGGGACTTTGAGGGCGGGGCAGGGGGCTTTCCCTGCAACTGAGGGCGGGGCTCGAGGGCAGTGGAGCATGCAGAGGTGGTTGGTCAACGTGCGCAGGGGTGGGGTGGGGTTGGAAAGAGGTGGTCGACCGGGGGGGGGGGGGGGGCTTCTGCAGAGGTCGATCGACTGGGGGCGCGAGGGACTTTTCCTGCAGCGGAGGGCAGGGAAGCCTGCAGAGTTGGTTGACAATCGATCCTGCAGAGGTCATCGTTGGGGGGGGGGAGGGCGTGGCGGGAGTAGAGGTCAACGGGGCCGCGGAGTGGGGGGGGGTTGGCTTTCTCTGCATACGGCGACGGGAGGAGTGGCTGTGTTGCTGCAAACGAGAGCGGGCGTGGGGGTTCGAGTGGGTCTTCGAAGCAGCGGACGAGAAGGTGGCCTGTTCGGGGGTCGAAGGGGGAGGGGCTTTCCTTGCAGACGACGGCGGGGGGAATGAGTGTGTTGCTGCAAACGGGAGCTGGGCGTGGGGGTTTGAGTGGGTCTTCGAAGCAGCGGACGAGAAGGTGGCCTGTTCGGGGGTCTTCGAAGCCGGAACGATAAGGTGGCGCTCTCGGCAGGGGGGAGATGGGCGGGCTTTCGATGTGGGGGAGGGTTAAGCATCGGCGTCGAGAAGGAGAGCTTCTGCAATCTCCCGTTAGATGATGAATAGAAAAGGATGACATATTTTGAAAATAAGAATGAATATTAAGGGTAGTTTTGTCTTTTTAAACGGAAACCGTCAATTTTAACAAGCATCTCAAATGGAACATACACAGGGTTATGTCATGTAATAGTTAAGTATTACTCAAGATTTCTCACGTAATTCGCGATTATGCAGGGTTATGATTGTAATTGTGAAATTACTCTGGGTTATGGATGTAAAAATCCCTTTTATTTTTTACGAATACAGATATGGACTTGGATGGGGATTTTTTTCCGAAATGGCTATAGACATGGAAATGAGTTTTTATTTTTTTTTGCAGTTATAGATATGGATACGGATACCATTATGTTACATTTTAGTGGATATATATACATACATAGACATGTGTTTTTATTTTTTGTGAATACAGATACCCATAGTATTTTTAATTTTTTAGGATATAGATACCCATATGATAATACAATATTCTAACGGATACAAATATGGATATATCAAATATATCAATCAGATGGAAAAAATCAAAGTAGTTTGCATTTAAATTTGACTATTGATTCCTTATGTGAAATATATCAATTATATGAAAAATATATTGGAGGATACCGAATATTTTTTCTACTAACGAACTATGTCAAAGGAATGATATTTTTCTTTCTATTCTTTTGCCATTCCATACATAAGAAAGGAATGTGTCTCATAATAAATGTTTCAATTCCTAATATGGACCAAACAATGGAATGGAAAAAATTTATTCCTTTCTATTCCATTGTCAATTCCATTCTTGTCTTGATTCCATTCCATTGTAATTGCTTTCCACCTTAGTTTCTTCAAACCTTGCTTATAGTGGGAGAAGGTTTCCCTATTTTTTATTAGTTTTTGTAATTAATTTGTTTAGTTTATATTCCACTTGATGGATAGTGGTTGATGTCGGATGGTGGTCACTGATCATGATCCCTCTATCACCAAATGAAGAGAATATCGAGGATTGATGGTTAGCCAACATAAACACGATTCAACACTGGTGATGGATGCATTTCTCAGGGGAGAGCTTCAATTTTTACAAAATATGTTGATGTTTGGACTCCCACACTCCTACTGGAAGCGAGAGATCGAACTCCCAAAGGAGTACTGGTGCTCCTATCTCTTTCCCTTTTATATATTTATGCTTATAGTTTTCATTTCTTGAAATTACCAGTGTGACAAATTCTTCATCTACAGGCCCCAGGAGGCTATGATGATGGGGCACCCGGAGGGGTGATCATGCAAGAATCCCCTATACAAGGGACTTATATAATTAAGTATAGTGATACATACTGGCGCATGGAGTTGGGTTCCAAAGAACCGTAGTTTGTTCCTGATTTGATTTTTATTTTTATTTTTATTTTGCATTCGGTAAATCTGATTGGGATGAACCTGAAGCCTTTGCAGATCATACTATTTGCAGACTTACAAATTTCCACACAACCATGCTTCATTTTTTTCCTAAATTAACTGATATAAAGTATTTTTATATGGAAAATCAAGCTTGCAAAAGTCGGTCGACTAGTCGGCTTGGGGGTAGCAGATTCGACTAGGCCTAGTCAGCCATTAGTCGATCACCCGGACTAATCGGCCGACTAGTCTGCCTAGTCGGCCGACTACTCGACCGACTTTTACATCAAGTTTTTTTTATTTTAGTTTTTTGCTCTTTTAAAAGTAAACTTATACTAATATGCTTAGTGTTATATTTAAAGTCAATTACTTCTTTTGTTTCATTATGATAGTATGGAAAATATACAAATCTATGTTAATATATAATAATATGATGTATAAAAATGATTTATATATTTAAAATAATTTAAAAATTAAACCTGACTAATGGTCGACTAAATCCGATTAGTCACCCGACTGTTGATTAATCCTTAGTCAGTGACCCTACCGACCGAGTACCGACTACCGCTTTCTACAACATTGAAAAAAATAATCACACCAAATTCTGAAACTTAAAATCTCGAATTTGAGGGGGAGCGTGACATGATTGTTGGGTGTTCAAGCTTGATTATCCAAGCTTCATCATGTACCTAGTCCCTTCCAAGGTTGCAAAAAGCGGTATGCGTTATTCAGTCGGTGTATGGTCACTAATTACTGATTAAACGGTATGCAGGATTTTAAACGGGTTATGCGGTTTTGCATTTGAATTAATAAAAAATTATTACATACATATAATTATTAAAAGATGTATAAATAAATAAGAAAATTATAATCACATATTCATAATATAGATCAAATATTGTCAAATTTAAGGAAATGTTTCATCCAAATGTCAAAATAGATAACATAAACAGCTAGAATGTATAGCCAAATGTCAAAATAGACAAGATAAATAATTACAATTCATAGCATGAATCCAAAAAGTCATGGATAATGGTGATCCTTTGAAGAAAATAGATCCATGTTCTTAAAAGATCGCGTAAGGCCGTTTAAAATGCCGCTAAAGGCCGTTTATGCGGCCCGACCGTTTATGGACCCGATTTTTGTTAAACGATGCGATCGAGCACGACATACGTTTAAACGGTTGTTTAGACCATTTTTTGCATCCATGGTCCCTTCTGTTTTACTGGAGGCACATGCCCTTCTTGTGAGGTCTATCTTTAACCTCATAGCTTTGTATCAGGTATCTAGCTTTTAAAAAGCTATAAATCTTACACAAGTATCCGGTATGGGATCTTGGGTCGATTCTGTTTGTATTATGTAGGATTTGATTTTTATGTGTAATTAAAATATATATTTCATTTGAAATAACATGTATTAATATACATATTTATATATTCAACGAACTAGTTTATACCTAAGATAATTAAAAATTCTGAAACTTATCATTCACAATATCTCCTTATTTGACAACCTTTCAGAATGCATGCTGAATAGATGCTTTTCAACCTTGGATTTGCTGCTATATTTAGTGAGCTGTGCTTGTCAGTTCAAGGGTTCCGATTAGCTGATCTACAGTCATCTTTGTAAATATGCTGATGTGTTTCCAAGTTATCTATGCTGGACTCAGTACCTTTTTGCCTTTAATTCCAAGATTGGCTAAAAAATCTGGAAGCGTTTATAGTTTTAAATAAAGAAATGCACTGAGATGAAAGTTCTAAAGTGTAATTTTCTTGCGTTATATGTTGATGTTTTCCATAAAGAACTAAAACCGCATGTTCAATTTTATGCAGCTATAGTTTTTGCGGATTATCGTAGTTATTTTTATAGTTGTATTTATTGATCGACCCTTACTGGTAGAAGTTTTATATACATGCTCCTCTCGTATTTAATACTAGACCTGATTTGGAGAATTGGATTCTTTGTTTTTTCAAAAAGAGAGGGAGACCTCGTATATACTATATATCCATCTTGACAATGGGGTCTATCACAAAAACCTCATCTGAATGGTGTCTGCTGGATTACGATGTGAATTATAGGCATTTGATTATGTTATATGTTGACGTCTGCACATGTTAATGACCTGTAGGTCCTGTGGCAGAGGACATGTTCCATTGGCAAGCAACCATCATGGGTCCTCCTGAAAGTCCATATGCGGGAGGAGTGTTTCTTGTCACTATCCACTTTCCTCCAGATTATCCATTCAAGCCGCCAAAGGTACTTTTGCTTATGTTCACCATTTTAAATAATGGACTTTCATCTTGTGTGCATCTCAATATATATAGTTTATTTTAGAAGTGGCGTCATCTTTTAAGAAACCGATGATTTTTTACTCGCAAATCTGACTTTGTGCAGCACGGGTAAAAATAATACCGATGTTGGTGAAGGATCACTGTTAGTCAAGTATTCTGTAATTCCTTTGTATTGATGTCTCATTCTGAAGATAAAAATGAATAGAATAAATGATAACAAATTGACCGTTACTCCATTGGACCTTTTAAATAGAAAATGTTAATACGAAGATTTATGAAATATGATGGAGTTCTTTTAATATCTCCTATTGAGTAAATACCATCAGGAAAAAAGTCATATTTATTATGCAAAAATATCTAGTGTGGGGAAAACACCGTGCTAAGCAAGAGCGGCAACAAGGGGGAGGTTGATGGAGAGCATGGGTAGAAATGAATATTGGTGGTGGAGGATGATCTGCACATTCGGGGACCCACTTTGATAAGGGAAAGTTTAGGAAGAGCGGGAGGAGGTTTATTTTTTGTTGAAAGAAAAAAGGGCGTACATCGTATAGGTGTTAGCCCAAAAACTTCACCATTTCTTCACCACAGAGAAAGAAAGAAAAAATTACACTTAATACAACCACAAATTGCGAATTACACATTATAAAGTCCAACTCTCACACATTACATTTGCATGCGCCAAAACATTATTACTCAGAAATCGAGCATGTTAAAAGATCAGCCCATTCCGAGCCAGCCTTATACCCCAAAGGACCACAATAATTTTTGATCTCCCCTCCTCCGTGCCCCTCCAATTCAAACCGACTAATTCTCAAAATCTCAACACATTGCCCGTCGTCACCTCCTGATTGCCAACATGATTCCATATTTCCACCGAACGGAGCACGAGAAGAACACATGTTCAATATCCTCCATGTCATCATGGAATCTAGGACAAACATGGCTCACCCCAAGTACGAAGTGTTCGAGTCTCTCTCTCATCAACAGTCTACCCCTCCTGAGAATTCAAAGGAAAATCTTCACTCAAGTTGTAATCTTCTAGTTCCAAACACACCTGCAGTCAACCACAAACCCTCCAGGATCAAAGATCGTAGACCCTCTGAGTGCTCTGTAAGCCTTCCCTACGAATACGACCCATGACGCCACGTCCAGCAGTCCTAACCGTCAGTAGGCCCTGCCACCCCCTTTAGTTCCTTGAGCAGAGTCATGAGCTCCTCCAGATGCTGATTTGAGAGCTCGGATCTAAATTGCGGGAAGAAAGAATGGCCATCCCACGCTTTCACCACCGAGCACTCCGAGTGCAACGTCAGAGCTCTTAGCCACGAAAATCTTGCATCTAAAATGCCTTCCTCACTCTAGTCGTCGGTCCAAAATCGAAAGCCCGTACCATCGCAATCACTAGTTTCAAAAAAAGGTCTGCACTAGTAGGGAAAGAAATACCAGAACCATAGATTTTCCTAATTAGATTGCAGGAGAGGCTATCACAATCGCCTCAGATTCTAGCAACCCATTTACCGAGCACAGTCTTGTTCATCTCCTCCAAGCTGCGCACTTCGAGTGCACCTTCCTCCTTTGGACGCGACATCGAGTTCTAATCCACCAAATTAAAGCCATTCGATTGCTCGGATGGCGATCGGAAAAATCGACTCATTATGGATTCCACCCTTTGCCTCACCCCCATAGGCAACACATTTGACGAGAGGAAAAAAATCGAGATCGTCGAAAGCACTTATTTCAGCATAAGTTGCATAACCAACCCGCCTCCCCTAGACATGCAGACCGATTTCCACCCTGCAAACCTCTGGTCCAATTTCTCAATCACAGGTACCCAATCCGCATCGCGTAGACGATTTGCTACCAACTGGATGCCTAGGTATCGCATTGAAAGATCCCCCCTGAGGAGACCGTAGCCATCTCGCACACAAATCAATACCCCCCCATCAAATCCAATAGGACGAAAGCCGATTTATCTCTGTTCACCCTCAACCCCGAGACCTCCCCAAAGATATCCAACACCACTGAGAATACCTTGCAGTTATCCGCTCCTCCCTCCATGAAGAGAATCGTGTCATCAACATACTACAGATGTGTATGGAAATCCTGTCCCTCAAGTATCCTCTGCACAAACCCCTGAGATAGCACGATCTACCATAATTGTCAGAGCTTCGACCACTAGCATAAAGAGCAAAGGAGTCAGCATGCACCCTATCGAACTCCCCATTGAGGATGGAAAAGCCTCCCTTTGACTGCCCATTTATCAACGTCGCATGCGATGATGTTGTGACACCTCTCCATCCAACATATCCACTTCTTCAGGAAATCCCTCCAGTGAAGCGAGGCCCAGATAAACTGCCAATCCACACAATCGTAAGCCTTTGAGAAATCGACCTTCCAAAGCACTTCTTCCACCCTCCTCTGCCAATCCGCCAGGATCTTTGACGCAACCACAGGGCCCAAAATGCTGTCCATGAGTTTTCAGCCAGGCAGAAAAGCGCTATGCGTCGACAAGATTATCTTTGTCACGACTCCCCTCAATTGGTTCGTCGGAGTCTTGGCTACAATAAGATAGGTTGCACTAGATAAAGCGATAGGCATGTAGTCCTCAATCTCGGTTGCCACCTCCTTCTTCGAGAGTGGAAAAGTGAAAGAGCGGTTAAGTCTATCAAAACCAAAATTACCCTCCTCAAATTCCCCAAGATCTCCATGAAATCTACAACAATCTCATCCCAGAATTCCATGTAGAAAAAACCTGGAAAGCCATCCGGCCCCAGGCATCTGTCCTGGTTAAGACCGAGAATGGCCTCCTAGACCTCCACCGAGTTAAAGTGCCTTGTCAAAGTCAACAAATCCAACTCCTGAACTTGACCCACACCCAGACCAAGCCAACGCGACCTGCTGTGTGGGGCACGCCAACTCATGTCCGTAAAATATCTCGTGATTGCCCCCTCAAAATTGTGGGAGGAGGTTTGTTAAAGGAAGAAAATGTCTTTTAGGTTGCCCATCTCAGGTGCGGGGTCAAAGAATGCTGCGAAGAATGGTCGGGCAACATTAAATGGTTCATGCTTTAATTGTGGAGAGGAGAGACACTAAGCTCTCTTTTATTGTGGTCTAGTGAAGTGCTTTCAATATGGGAAGCTGGGGCACATACATGTTAATTGTGTGGTCCCAGGCGGTATGGGGGCAACATGTTATAGAGGAGGCATGAGCTGACTATTCGTGTTTGCCATGTTTGCCAGTTTAGGTGGTAGATCATCTGGCCTCAATGATTTAAGACGGAGTTTTGCAATAACCTCTAGAATTTAAATGTAGGGTTTGAGGAGTTTGCGAAACGACGAGCTTTCTTTGTTTGGCCAAAAAGAGGACATGGGCTGCGTAACACGAGGGAGAGATGCAGGATGTATGATTGAAATTGCTTTTCCAAGAGAGGAGAGGACAAATGATGCTGTTGAGGATGAGGGGGCATTACCTTTAATATTGATGTTCTCAGGAAAATTACGATTGATAAATGATCTTGTTTGGGAGAAACTAGAGTTGGAGGAGAATGCAAATGGATCTTGATTGGGGTTATTCTGACCGAAGTGAGGAAGGAAGATGGGGCATTGGTGGAATAAAGAGTAGAATTATAACATGGTTATCGTCAGGTGGTGGCTCTAGGACAGGTTGCTGTTCACTTTGTAGGGTCACAATTGATTGTCTAATGAGGGTTATTAAATGGAATGTTTCAAGCTCCTAGGGGAGCTTGAGAAGAGAACTATGATAGGCAGTTTATTGAGTAGTTAGGTGGGTGACATATTGCTTCTATAGGAGACAAAGCCGTTTGTTTTATTTGGATGATGGGTCATGGGGATGGCTCAAACTATCACCAATGATATTTCATTTTCATCAGGCGATCAAAATCGACAATGCGCATCTATCTTTTTATCCCCTTTTGATGATGTGTCGTCAACATGTTGGCAAAATATTGACATGCAGGTGACATGCTGCCGACATGGAGATTTCTTGACCCTTTTTTATGTCAAATGGGGTCCATAGCTATTTAAGCGGCTCCCCATTCCATTTGATGCCATATCCAACACAGATCAATTTCTCCCCTCTCTCTGCCTTCTCTAGTTCCAAAGAGCTCTACAAGCTTCCTTGAGTGTAGAAGGCTTGCAATTTGTTTGTTAGTTCATATGTAAGTTTGGAGAGTTCTAGGTTAACCAGCTTTGACTTGGCATATAAATTTATTCAGTATTATTTGACGAAGCAATAAAATACCTGAAGAATGGAGGAGAAGCATTGTGGTACCTCTTTATAAGAATAAGGAGACATTTAAAATTGTTCGGAGATTATAGAGGGTATGAAATTGAGTCAACGTGTGATCGAAAGAAGATTGTTGTAAGTTTCCAAAGTAACCGAAAATCAATTTGGATTCTTGTCAGGTCGATTAACTATTGAAGCTATCCAACTGTTGATGAGAGCAATGGAGATTTATAGAGCTAAAAAGAAGAAAAGGTTATATTGTGGAGAGTTTTTGAGAAGAGACAAGTACTTGTCCTAGGCATTAACCTTATAAATGATATGTATGATGGGGCTTCATCTTGTGTAAGTACCCAATTTGGGAAGATTGACTATTTTATCATCAACATCTGGTCTGCAACAAGGTTCAACTTTGAGTCCATTCCTTTTTTTATTTTGATTATCACGAGTTGATTAATCACATTCACGATGAGATACCTTAGTATATGTTGTTCGCTGATGATATTGTATTGATTGATGAGGCAGGAGATGGAGAAAATGAGAAGCTGGAGGTTCGAAGACATGCCTTAGAGACCAAAGTATTTCGTATAAGTAGCGTTAAGACTGAATATATATTTTTTGCATAAAGTGAGGGTGACATCCCGAGCTAAGACTGAATATATGGAGTGCACATTTCGATCTTTGATGGAAACAATGGGGAAGGACTCACGGTGAAGATTGGAGACGATAACATTCAGAAGAAAGATTCTTTTGGATACTTGGGATCCGTTTTACAATAGGATGGTGAAATTGATGGCGATATTACTCATAGAATAAATGCAGGTAGCTAAAATGGAGAGGAGCCTATACTGTTCTTTATGTTAAGAAAATCCTTTTGAAAGTCAAATGAAAGTATTACAAAGCAATTGTGAGACTTCTATACTCTATGGATCAGAATGTTGGCCTGTGAACCATAGACTTGTGCAGAGAATGACAGTAGCAGAAATGAAAATACTAAGGTTGATGTGTGGTCATACACGAAAAGATCGGATTCAGAATGATGCGATCAAAAGGAAAGTTGGTGTAGCTCCGATAGAGGATAAGATGAGAGAAAATCACTTAAGATGGTTTGATCATTTGCAAATGACGACGACTGATGCATCCGCTAGAAGATGTGAGATTTAGGATGTTGAGCTGGTTAAAAGAGGGTGAGAAAGGCCCAAGAATTGTCGACCCTACTTAATCGTGAGAAAATGCTTTGTTGTCCGAATTCGATGTCGCATCAATCCTTTGTTGCTTCGAGAAATACATCTCCGGATGAGTTGCTTGGTCTTTAGATTTTTACTCAGTGCGTCTGTACCTGTGTTTGAAGAATATATATGGTGTATAAGGCAGGGTTCAGGTCGTTGATGTGGTCTTCTAAAAATTAAAATTGTCATCAATTTGGATAGGACCACGATTAAAGAAATGATGTGACATATTTGATAGGGGATAGAGGTGCTATGGAGTTTGGAG
Organism: Ottelia alismoides; assembly: GCA_037367405.1. Taxonomy (NCBI): domain Eukaryota; kingdom Viridiplantae; phylum Streptophyta; class Magnoliopsida; order Alismatales; family Hydrocharitaceae; genus Ottelia; species Ottelia alismoides. The sequence continues at coordinate 13,449 of JAZKJV010005424.1, forward strand.
GGGCCATGGAGCACGAGAGCTAGATAATTATGGCGAGGGATGATATGGGTAATATTATTGACCTTAGTATTCCTATATGAGGATGCCAACACCTTTAATCCTAATTGGAAAAGATTACCCTCCCCCCTTTTTTGAGCATTCTTGTATTTTTTGGTACATCTTTATAAGAACAAAGGAGACATTCAAAATTGTTCAAATTAAAGAGGTATCAGGATGATGAGTCACACTAGGAAAATTTGGGAACGCCTGATTGAAAGAAGGTTGAGGCAAGTTTCCAAAGTAAAAGGAAATTGTTAGTAAATAAGAACGCAAAAGCATGATCAGAGAAAATGACACCAAGTGTTGAGATGCAGAGTGTTTCTATCTGTAAAGTGCATGTGGCATTGCTTGCTGGAGTAGTGAGCACAGTGGATGTGCAAGTTGTGCTCAAATGAAGGTTCTTTCTTGGAATGTTAGAGGTCTGGGTGACTCCGTAAGAAGAGCTTTGGGTGCGAGGTTCGCGGAGTGGGGATGTGATGCCATTCTTATTCAAGAAACTAAGCTTGAATCTTGTAATACGAGCTTGTGGAACTCTTTTAGAACTAGTGCCTTGTCCAACTATCGAATCTTTGATGCTTCGGGGAGCTCAGGTGGCATGATTGTGGCATGGAAGGATACATCCTTTCATTTTCATGCGGAGTTAAAGGGTTCGCATGTTATCTCGGTTCTCTTGGAGAGCTCCAACTCTTCATCTCTTGTGGCTTTCTTGTGTGTTTATGGCCCCTACCAATCGGCTTTGCAGCATGAACTGTGGACGGATATCCAGGCTGTTAAGAGCGCGTTCCGGGATTGTGCTTGGCTTGTTGGGGGAGACTTCAATGTCTCATTGTTTTCTTCGGACCGTCCTCGTTTACCGGGGGGGGGGGGGGGATCGGGGTTCTTTTGACTTTGCTGGTTTGATTGATGACTTAGAGCTTGAGGTTATGGATGCTGCAGACACAAAGTCTACCTGACGGAGCTTGGGATCTCGCTCCCACATCGATTGCTTCCTTGCTACATCTGAGATCATGGAAGCATTTCCGTATTCTTTCGCTTCGCGCAAACCCCACACATGCTCTGATCATACGCCTCTGATTTGGGAGTCTGATACTGCCTCCCCAACGAGAGGTTTTTTTCAGACTTGAGCGTGCGTGGTTTTTGGAGGTCTCGTTCAGAGAGTTGGTGTGCTCCCACTAGGCATCTTTGGCTGTTTCTAGGTCGACGGCGATGAGGTTCTCAGAGAAGCTAAAGTGTTTGCGCCAGAGACTCCGTGCTTTTAGGGTTCCTGTTGTTGTTGGAGATCGTGCTGCTGCTGGAGAACAGGAGGATGGAGATCACCTTCTTGAGAGGTCTGGAGATGCGGCCTGGAGACTGGGTCTTGTTGCTGGATGATGATGCTTCACATTTTCATGTAGAGTTCAAGAGGAACCCATTGCTTCAGAGATGGAGAAGCCGTGGAGATGAGGCTTCGAATTAGGGTTTCAACATTGAAACCTAGAATTGAGTTAGGGTTTCAAGAGCCTCAAACTTGAACAATCTTACATGTAATAATCTTCATCAAAATCGAATCTCGAAAAATATATAAAAAATAAATATTCAAGAATAAATCTCTGAGTATCAAACCCACTCTGATACCATGTTAGAAAATAAATGTGGCTATGATACCATGCTAGAAAATATAATGCGGAAGCATATCGAAGAAAAAACATAACAAAAATTATAGACACTGGGATTTTACGTGGAGCCCTACTCCCTAAGAGCATGATGAAACCAAGAGAGAATGCCTTAAAGGGTTGATGTATGCATTGCACACTCTCATCTGATACAGGAGATCTGAGGCTTCTTATATAGCCTCCACAGAGCCTCCAAATCCCATCATTGGTAGATGTGAGACTAAACTCATGGATGCGGTAAATGGATCTTGGAAGGATCCACTTACCCATCTTACATATGAATGGCGTATACTCTAATAAAAACCAATTCGGATTCATGCCAGGTCGCTCAACTAGTGAAGCCATCCACTTGTTGAGGAGAATAATAGAGATTTACAGAGCTAAAAGAAAGAACCTCCATATGATTTTTATTAATTTAGAGAAGGCTTATGACTCTGTCCTACAAGATATATTGTGGATAGTTTTGGAGAAGAGACAAGTACCTATCCTATACATTAACCTCATAAAAGATATATATGATAGGGCTTCATCTTGTGTAAGGATACAATATGGAAAGACTGACTATTTTGACATCAACACTGGTCTGCATAAAGGTTTAACTTTGAGTCCATTCCTTTTACTTTGATTATGGGCGAGTTGAAAAGTCACATTTAGGATGAAATATCTTGGTATATGTTATTCGCTGATGGTATTGTGTTGATTGATGAGACTAGAGATGGAGTAAATGAGAAGCTTGAGGTCCGGTGACATGCTTCAGAAACTAAAGGATTTCGTATAAGTAGAGCTAAGACTGAATATATGGAGTGTACTTTTGATAGAAGCAATGGTGACGGAATCGATGTTAAGATTGATGATGACAACATTAAGAAGAGAGTCTCTTTTAGATACTTGGTATCTATTTTGCAACATGATGGAGAAATTGATGGAAATGTTACAAATATAATAAATGCAGGTTGGTTAAAGTGGAGAGGAGTCTTTACTGTTCTCGATGATAAGAAAATTGCTTTGAAAATCAAAGGAAAGTTTTACAAAGCAGCTGTGAGACCTACTATGCTCTATGGATCTTGTTAGGAAAATATTCTATGTGCTAGGATAATATTCTATGTACTAGGAGAATATTCTATGCGTTAAGAATATATTCTTGGAGCATGTATGTATTTTCTCCGTTGAGCTCTCTAGGGTTTGTCCTATATAAGGACCTCTAAACATCTTGAATAAGACATGCTTTTTCATCTTTTCATTATTCTCCACATGGTATCAGAGCAGCGGTCTAGACCGGTGTTCTGACCTAATCCCACCGCCACCACCAGCCTCGTGCTGCCCCCCTTGTGCTGCCCTGCGTTGCTCCCCAGGCGGCCCCGCACAACCCCCTCCACGCGGCCCCGCACCACCACAACAGCTCCGCATCCCCCCCACCCCCACACGACCCTGTGCTGCCCTAGTGGCCCATACCACCCTAGCGGCACAACGCCATCCACCCTTGCGGCCCCGTGCCGCCCCGTGCTACTCAAACGCCTCGAGATCCCGTGCCACCTCCCGCCCTCACGCAACCCTGTACTGCCCCTTGGGTTGCGCCACCTGTTGGACTTCCATTCCATGCATTGCTAGGTCTACATGATACTTAAGACTACAACGACTATCTAGGTCACTTTTTCTTGACCTTTGCGGCCACCATGACATCTGCTGAATCCAAGCCCCTGTACCCAACTTCCTCTGTGATGGTCCATGGCACTTCTATCAAACTCAAGGGTTTCGAGAACTTTGTATTATGGTCTCGATCCTTCAAGGTGTTTATTGGTGGCCAGCGAAAGAACTATGTTCTTGCTAAAGATCCGCCCAAGGAGACAAAAAAAGACTATGATACTTGGTACGTAGATAACTGCCATGTGATTACTTGGATGACCAATAATATCGATCCGAATATAGCCTCCAATCTTCTCTACAAGGAAGCTGTAAAGGCGATGTGGGAAGGAAGCCTTGAGAACACTTACTCCCAGAAGACAATCAAGTCCAGACTCTCAGATATCTATACACGGATTTGGTCTACAAATCAAGGAGATACATCCTTGATCGAGTACTATCGACTCCTCACCGGCCTGTTTAAGGAGCTCCTTGTCTTCCAAACTGCTTGTTGTGACAAATAGATAGGAGAACACACAAAATGGCAAGCATATCGTTTCTTATTAGGGCTATATCTGCGGTACAAGCCGATGAAGGATCAATTTCTGACTGCTGCAACTCTAGCCTCTCTTAAGACCATCTTTGATCGACGACAGGAACTTGAGTCTCCTTCACCTCCTCTGTATGCTGAGACTACAACCCATTTTGCTGGAGGATGCTCGACCTACCAAGGAGGACGTGGCTGTGACTTTGGCCGAGGTAGAGGCTGAGTTTGGACGAGGATGTGACTCAGGTCGCGGTCGTGGGCGTGATCATACTACCGCCCGCTATCCACCATCCACTCATTGTGGAAGCCTGAATCATCCGTCAGAACGCTGTTGGGCAAAGTTTGGCATGCCTCCCAATGCCAACATCGCCTATGAGACTGTCTCTTACGATGACACCTATGATACTGTGGACATCTCTCATGTTCAGTCTTTCAGTGACAGTCAGACCTCCTTTATTGCTTCTGAGTATGCTCGCCTTCGACAACTATTATAGAACTCTGCTAATGACACTCCTCCTTCTACTCCTACTGCTAGTCTGGCCACTACATCAGGTACAATTGCCAGCTCTGCATCTACATCTGCTCCTACATGGATCATCGACTCGGGTGCATCAATTCATATGATGGGAGAAGGTAGTCTTCTCACCTCCTCACGACCGTCTTCTGCTGTGAAGACTGTTCGTGTTGTCAATGGTGCTCATTCTCCTATTACTAATATGGGTACCATGGAGTTTTCCTCTTAACTCCGGTTTACTGTCGTTTACTGCGCTCCTGACTTTCCTCTTAGTCTATTATCTGTTCACTACCTGTGCACTGAGCTTAACTTTCGAGTTATATTTGATGAGTTTTATTGTTATTTTCATGACATCCGAACGAGACAGATCTTTGGTGGGGGACATGCGAAGAATGGTCTTTATTATCTTGATATTCCTTTTGACTCTGGTTTTGCTGAGGCTTCATCTATCTCTGCTGATCTTTTTCTCTGGCATCTTCGTCTAGGTCATCTGTCTGCCAAAGCTCTATCTTGGATGTTCCCTGAACTCTCTATGCTCAAGCCTTTTGAGTGGAGGCATGTCAGTTCGGGAAACATCATCGAGCATTATTCCCTGCTCGTACTGAGCCTCCTCATGAAGTTCCTTTCTCCTTAGTCCATTGTGATATTTGGGGACCTTGTTCAGTCCGTACTCTGAGTGGACATAGGTATTTTGTTGTTTTTGTTGATGATTATAGTAGGTTGTCCTGGGTCTATCTTTTAAAAGAACATTTGGAGATTAATAAAATCGTCAAAATTTCTTTCATTATGTCAAGAATATCTTCTCCACTGGTGTACAAATTTTCCCAGTGTTGCAATAGTCGGTCCGACTATGCGGTGCGGGGGGGTCCCCGACTGAATAGACCCCCAGTCGGCCAATAGTCGGCCCGACCGAATAATCGGCCGACTATTCGGCCGACTGGCCGACTATTAGGCTGACTGGAGTTTGGCTTTTGATATGTTTATTTTTTTTATTTTCAATTTTCAATTTTTATGGGTTACATTTTACCACGGTATCGCCACAAATGTCAAATTCTATATATCTATTATATTGATTGGTACTTTTATCTTGGATTCATGTTAAATAATGACCATATATGTATAAAAATATAAGAATATATGTATTATAAATATTTTTTATATTAAAAAATACAAAATCGAATAATTCTGAATAGTCGCCCGAATACCGATTATTCTCTATTCAGTGACCCCTCCGACTGAATACCGAATACCGTCTTCTGCAACACTGAATTTTTCATTCTGATAGTGCTCTGGAATTCACACAACAAGACCTAACAAACTTCTTTACCTCCTACGGAATAATACATCAAACCTCTTGTCCATATACATCCCAACAAAACGGGATAGCAGAAAGAAAACTCAGACATCTCCTAAATATTGCCCGCTCCCTTCTTACTCAGATGAAGGTTCCCATGACCTATTAGGGTGATGCCGTTCTGAACGTTGTTCATTTTATCAACAGAATTCCATCTCCAAACCTAAATGGATCAATCCCTTTCTCTCTACTTTATCTAACTGGGTCACCCTTTCCTCTTCCGTTGAGAATCTTTGGATGTGTCTTTTGTTCATAATTTTCACATTACAGACAAACTTTCTCCTCGTGCAATCAAATGTGTCTTCCTCGGTTATTCTCGTACTAAAAAAGGTTATAGGTATTATGATCCAACTGGACGTCGCTATTATATCTCTGTAGATGTAACCTTTTTTTTGAGCAAACCGATTTCTTCACTCAATCTGTTACATATATCCCCCTAGATCTCCCATCTTCACCCATTCCTTGGATCTCCCACCTCCACCCATTGTCTATCAACGAAGACAAATATCTTCACCACCAGATATTCCTTTGTCTGTTTCTCTTTTTCATGTTGATATGCCCACTACAAGTGTCCCCTCCAATGCTGCCCCTGATGATCCCCAAGATCTTCTAATTGCTCTGCGCAGAACTAAGAGGCAATGTACTTTTCATCCCTCTCATTCACTTCTACTGCTGGTTTATCTTGCATTGACAGACGATATGCAGGTGCTCTCATGACTATTTCTATTCGGAGAGACCACCATAGTATTTTGCAAGATTCAGGATGGCGAAAGGCCATGGATGATGAGATGGATGCTCTTATTTCCAGGGGAACATGGGATCTAGTGCAATGTCCCAAAGGGACTAGACCAGTGGCATGTAAATGGGTCTTCACGATCAAACAATCACAAGATGGGTCGATTGACAGGTTGAAAGCTCGTCTTGTGGCAAAGGGCTTCACACAGACATATGGAGTGGATTACTTTGAGACATTCTCACCGGTTGCACGTATGAGGTAAATAAGGACTATCCTTTCTGCAACAGTCTATAAGGCATGGCCTATTTTTCAGTTAGATGTGAAAATGCATTCCTATGTGGTGATCTTGATGAGGATGTGTACATGATGCAGCCTCTGGGCTATGAAGTCGAGGGGGATTGTGTATGTCGACTTCGCAAAACCATATATGGCTTAAAGCAAAGCCCAAGGGTACGGTTCGACAGACTTACTGCAGAAATCAACACTCTTGGCTTCCAGAGAACAACCTCTGATTATTCTGTGTTAGTCAGAAGACAAACAACTGATACTGTTATTCTTGCAGTCTATGTGGATGATATGGTTATCAAGGTGATGATGATAAAGGGATACTAGAGACCCAGGCCTTCATCCATAAGGTATTTTTTTTACCAAGGATCTTGGTTCACTATGATATTTCTTGGGCATAGATGTACTACGCACTACAAAGACAAAGAGTCTTCATCTTTCACAGAGAAAATATTGTCTGAACATTCTTATGGAAGCCGGATTACTTGGATGCAAGCCTGCTGGTATTCCTGCAGATCCTAAGAAACACTTCACATTCTTTGATCCTATCTTTGAAGATGTTACTCGATACAGAAGCCTGGTTGGCAAACTTCTTTATCTTACTGTCACCAGACCATATATTTCCTATGCAGTGAGTAGAGCTAGTCAGCACATGGAGCAACTTTGTTACAATCATTGGCAGGATGTTCTTCAGATTCTACGATACTTGAAGGAATCACCAGCGTGTGGCCTCTTCTATGGGGCAAATGGGTACACCAATGTCATTGCATATGCTGATGCTGATTATGCAAGCTTACCAGAGAATCGACGCTCCACCACAGGTTATGCTATGATGGTTGGAGGAAATCTTGTTACTTGGAGAAGCAAGAAGCAGACTGTTGTATCTAGATCCAGTGCAGAAGCAGAGTACAGGGCAATGGCTCAAGCTTCTTGTGAGATCACATGACCATTAACTTTTCTGCAAGAACTTGGTATTGTTGTCACTACTCCTATTCCACTATATTGTGACAACAAATCTGCTACATATATTGCCACGAATCCAGTGTTCCATGAGAGAACCAAGCATATAGAGGTTGATTGCCATTTTGTTCGTGATGCTATCAGGATTGGAAGGAGTACTACTCACATCAACATTGACCTTCAGCTTGCAGATGTCTTCACAAAAGCATTACCCAAGAAGCGACTCACCTGGATTGTTTCCAAGTTGGGCATGATCGATAAATATGCCTTAACTTGAGGGGGAGTGTTAGGAGAATATTCTATGTGCTAGGAGAATATTCTATATGCTAGGAGTATATTCTTGCGACATTTATGTATTTTCTCCTTTGAGCTCTATAGGGTTTTGTCCTATTTAAAGATCTCTAGACCTCTTGAATAAGACAAGCTCTTTCATCTTTTCATTATTCTCCACATCTGAATGTTGGCCTATGAATCATAGACATGTCACATGTGCAGAGAATGATAGTAGCAGAAATGAAAATGCTAAGGTGGAAGTGTGGACACACGTAAAGATCAGATTCAAAATGATGCCATTAGAATGAAAGTGGGTGTAGCTCCGATCGAAGATAAGATGTGAGAAAATCGTTTAAGGTGGTTTGTCCATGTACAAAGGAGGTCAATTGATGCACTTGCGAGGAGATGTGAGTTTTAGAATGTTGAGCCGGCTAAAAGAGGGTGTAGAAGGCCGAAGAAGTGTTGGAATGAGACTATACAAAGGGATTTAGTTTTTTGGATCTATGTCCGAGAATGACCCAAGATAGATATGAATGGAGGCAAAAAATTCATGTAGCCGACCCTACTAAAAGTGGGAAATGAAGGATATGAGAAAATCCTTAAGCGCATCACGGAAGCGTGATGATCGCATCATATACGATCGGGAGCGACTAGTTTTACTAGTTGCTCGGGGCAACGGAATTTTAAAAAAATTGAAAAATGAAACCACATGATCCAAGAACACTTCTAGGGTCGTTTCATCTAAACTGCAAACAAGTATTAGGTTTACCTCTTGAAGCGAGGTTGCGATCGAGTCTCTAAACGAAAAGACCTTCTGTCTCAAGTTTGATCCAATGGAGGAGACGCTTGCGAGCGCATTGATGAAACACGTGCTCCTCGCAATCCATGTTGATGATCCAAGCGGCGGATCTCCTGATCTCATCTCACGAGATCCAACGTCTTCTTCACAAGCCAATCACACCACAGAAGATGGAGATCCACGAGTAGTCAATCCATCATCACAATGGTGTCGCGATGACTATGACCCTCTCTAGGGTGTAGGGTGGGCGGCTACTGTAAGGAGGGAGAGAGGGGGTTTGTGTAGAGATAGAGATGAAGACAGTTTAATTCCTCTTGGAATTATGTGTGTATTCTAAAAGGAAATGGCTACCATTCCTTCTATACTGGTTGGATGTATATGGGTCTCAATCCACATGCCCTTTAATCCAACTATTTAGACTAAGAGGTTATTAATCAATGGTCATGATTTGTTGCTACAAATTTGCAACAACTAATTTAATTAAAATAAATTAAGTATTCCCCTTTATCAAGATACAAAGTAATTCATTTTAATTTCAACTATAATAAATAGATAATTAAGGGGGACAACTACCACCCAAAAAGAGGGTGGTGGTCCCCCCTTTTGACTTGGTCACGGTAGACGACTACCTTCGGTGGTTTCATTAATATATATTTATTATATATATATATATATTAAAATGCAACAACTCTTATTGCATTTATCTTCACAAAAATAATTCCAAATTAAATTTGTAAAAACATCAATCATGCCATTGATAAATATGAATCATATTCATATATCCAGTATAATATGTAAATCATATTTACAATAAATTGTTTATTGTGAATCCAATTCACAACAACATATAATTTGTAATTATATTTACAATTAAATCTCTTCAACACATTATAAATCATATTTATAATATCCATGATTATTATGGATAGGGATGTCCACGTTAATCAAATCTTTGATTAATTAAATCACATTTATCTATCCAAGATGACCCTTCTCATGTGCTTAAATAACATGAATCACATTCACATTGTTCGCATCTTTGATAATTCAATCACATTTAATCATCTTAGACAACTCTCCTTATATGGCCAATTCAAATTCATATTATTCATGATAATTAAATCACATTTAACTATCACTTTTCCTCAATGCTCTGACACATTATTAACAGTGAAATTATCCTTGAACTTTTTCAAGAATAGTACGCTTTCTCCGCGGATATTTGGAGATAAGGACATGGCAATTGTACTTTCCACGTATAGTGACTTGGATATTGAGATTACATCTCAAATCCAGATCTCGGGTCTCCCATAGATGTTTGATTAAATCAAATCTGTAGATCTAATCTTCTCATTGTATCTGAATCACATTCAGATCTATATCCAACATTTGGACTAAGATTAGATCATTTTTCTATAAGAGGAATCACTAAAATCTAGACTTGTTTCATACTCCATCGGAATGGAAGCGTCATGGTTACACAATCGTTTATGATCACATCATATTGAGATTACATCTCAAATCCAGATCTCGGGTCTCCCATAGATGTTTGATTAAATCAAATCTGTAGATCTAATCTTCTCATTGTATCTGAATCACATTCAGAGCAATATCCAACATTTCTACTAAGATCAGATCATTTTTCTATAAGAGGAATCACTAAAATCTAGACTTGTTTCATACTCCCTCGGAATGGAGGCGTCATGGTTACACAATCGTTTATGATCACATCACCCTCAGATATTCCTAATACCTCTACATCCTGCATACTGGAAGACCTAGAATAAACTCGAAGTTTTAGATCTTGTTTAGATTGTCTCCTTCAGTGTTTTATCATTAAGTTTCTCATTTGATCATTGGGATTCGGTATTAATCATATACTTTCCAAAAGCATATATCATTTACGTTGGTATTGATCATATACTTTCCAAAAGCATACATTAAACGTACAAATTCAGTCAAGCTTCCAAAGTGAGACGACAGTGTACGGAATTTGATTCCCAATATCTCATGAGTGATTCATGTCTTCTGATTTAGTAATGAACTTGTATGATCCCTTTAAGAGATCGCATTGCTCATATGCCCTTCTATGCACACCAACGCGTCTGTGTATAGACCTTGATTAGGCCATCAACCTATTGGTCTGTCAAATGTACACACTCAAATATATAGTAACACATCTGTCTCCGGTTAGAGGACGCGTGATTATATAGTGATAGCATACGGCATAGGTCTTTAGTTATCTTGATTTCGTTAAGTCAACTCTTTGACCTAACTTATCTAACACCTCCAAATCTCTGTTTCTATGCAGAGGACCTGCATCAAGAGGTCGGTTAGATGTCATCCCATTAGAGAAAGGATTGCCATCTCTTACTCAGACTGGAGATCATCTCTTAACAATAATTTGATAGTGTTTGATGAGTCCTAAATCTAACTCTTTAGATATCACCTAAGCACCAGCCTCTATAATTCAACAATTGAATCAACAGCTGCATGATCATTAAGATGACCATGATACATAACCCTAATTGTACTAAGGGACCTATTATGCAAATTAATTATTCTTCGTTTCAAATCAGTGAATGATATTTGCAATAACATTTATTGCATAATGGCTCGCCGTGGGATCGCATGTCCAACAATCTCCTACTAGCTCAAAGGGCCATTAACGAGCTAATCTTTAAACCTACATTCATGTGACAATCATAAGCTTATTAGAAAAATAGCTAGGTAAGCTGACTAGTCACTCTGTTCCCGAGTGACTACGTTAAGTCCTTTTATCGTACATGCATATCTCCTAGTAATAGTGCTCGTATCCAATGCAAATATTGCATCTTATGCAACCAATACTCAATTTTACTAAAGCAATTATAGTGTCTTTAACACTCTAATTTAATAATCATTATAATCGATATGTAATTTCTATTATCTTTATCAGAATGCTCTTATTCCCGGAGATCTCTATATCCTAAGACTAAGACTCAGTCTTAAGGCATCTACAGTTAAGGCCTTTTAGATCACTATCTATAAAGGCTTAAGTTCTTGAAGATAAGATGTTGAGATCACTATCTCAAAAATCTTGTCCTCTTTGAAGATATTGTTATTACTGCAATCAAGTATTTTATCTTCATAGTAGGACTAGTAGCAATTTACTACTCCCACTACATGGCAAACATATGGCTTTTGTACACATTTATCATATATCAGACTTCTCATAATTGATGCACAAGGGCAAGCAGTTTCTGCATTCACTTCCTCCACTCCTTGAGGTGCTATCCCTTCAGATAGGTTAGTACCTTATATTAATGGAAGGAAGCCTTGGGATTTTCTCAAATAGAACATTCCCCATGATGTACTACTATTGTGACGGTCCCAATACACTCTTCTCTTTGCTTCTGAACACCTTCAGAACTAAGATCTAAGAGTAAGAGATATCTTTGAGATCATATCTCAAGATATGGAACAACCAGATTACAAAACACTTATTATCATCCTTATATCATTCCAAATGATTAGGATATCATTTACATTTAACACGATGAACACAATGACGCTCTCACTAAGTTTCGGAAGGCTCATAAATATTTTGTATGAAATCATAACCTTTATAATTTGATTAAATTCGATATTCCGACTACTAGAAGCTTATTTGAGTCCATCGGTGGAGTTCTCTTACACACTTTGCATTCCTCAACTATGAAGTCATGGGGCTATTTTATATGAATATCCTCGGTGAGGAATTCATAGAATGCAATCTTGACTTCCATCTTGTAGATGCCATAGTCAAGTTGTATAACTACAATTAGCAATATTCTGATGGGTTTAACTATGATCATTGAAGAGCAAGTCTCATCGCAAGCGACGTCTTCTCTTTCTTGTGTATCTTGTGGATACGAGCCATGCTTTAAAGGTCTGTACCTTCTCATTAGGTTCCCTCTTTCTCTTGAAGATCCATTTACACCTTAACGGGTCATACTCAGTGTTGTCAAAAGCCCTCTGGGCGCTCTCCTAGGCTCCCAGGCGAGGCGAGGCGAGGCCCTAGCGCCTTGCCTCCTTCCACGTGAGGCGTTTTGCCTCAGGCACCGCTCAGGCGAGCGCCTGGCTTAAGGCTCTAGGTGCTCGCCTTGAGCACCTAAGGCAAAAGTAAGGCTTTTTGCCGACTTTGTGTGATTTTTATCCATGTTTAGGTTTTTATATTAGATATATATTAGTTCTAAGTATCATTAACACACACACTTATACATATGCACACCCATGTATATGTAATTTACATACACTTCTATTTCATATACATATACATGTACATTCATGTTTTAGTTCTAAATTTTTCATATACTTTTTGACTAAAAAGTATATATTCTTCTCTTTATATATATTAGCTTGAAGTATTATAAATACATACATATATATATACATATAAATAGACAAAACACACATGTATACATAGGCATGTACGAATACTTATACATATACACATACACATGTATGCAAATATATACACATACAAATACCCATACATACAAATACACACATAAACACAAATATTTAATACATATATGTACATACGCAAGTACATGCATACATTATACATACACATTGTGGATTGATCGCAAAATCTAATTTGGTGATAGCATACACATACATAGACATAGACATGTACATGCCCACAAATATGTTTGATTGGTTTTAAATTGAAATAGAAGCTATACATACATATATTTACAACTATACATACACACACATGTACATGTACACATTTTTATACGTGAATGTAAACACACCCAAAAATATTTGGATTGGTTTTAGATTGAAATATAAGTTATACATTTATACATTTACAATCATGGAATGCCGTATCGCGATATATCGGCGATATATCGGTATCGACAGCTCACCGATATATCGCCGATATGGTCGATATCCGTATCGACATGCCATTTTATTCACAATCTCGGTTCGATGTCGGCGATATATCGTCGATATATCGACGATATATCGTATCGACATGGTACCGATATCGATACCGATATCGATATGTCCTTCCATGTTTACAATTACACATACATACACATGTGTGTATAAGCATATATTACATAGACTCGTACATAATTTATTTATTTTTACATATGTCGCCTTGTGTTTCTCAGGCGAGCGCCTAGCGCCTCGGGCATTTTGCACCCCTTAGCGCCTTGGAGCGCCTCTCGCTTTTAACAACACTGGTCATACTTATATAGGTGGATCCTCGAGGGTCCATATACAACACTTGTATATGAAGTCTACTTTAGAATTTATTGCTAACATCCATCTTTCCATGTCATGATCCGTGGAAGCTTCGTCATATGAAGTCAGATCATTGTTAAACTTAACTGTCACATGGAATCCATCTGAAACTAATTTGAAGAGGTATGAGTGTTTCATCTTTAATTCTCCTTTTTAGTTTCCGATTTTAGGAGCCTCATTATCGTCTCAAGATCCAATGAGTTTCTTCACTTCATTTTCATCTTGATTCTTAAGAGAGTCATCTTCTAAGAATCATATTCTTAGAGATGAAATCTTTTAAGAATCTCAAGGTCATAAAGTAGGTATCCATTACCATCCTTTATTTTCCTAATGAAGTAGCACTCTCTGGATCTAGATTCCAACTAACTTGCATAGAACCTTATTAAGGATATATATTGTAGTCTCTACTATATATATATACCTTGGAAACTAAGAGATAATCATGCTAGTATATATCATTGATAATATTAGGAATGTATTAATTATGTCACACATGATCCAATTGCATTTCTCTATAACTCTACTGAGTTTAGGTATATTAGGAATGAGATAGACATGCTATTCCTATCTCTATAAGGTATTCCATGAATTCATCTAATATGTATTAATTACTTAGGTTAGATCAAATTCATTTCATCTTCCTTCAAACTTTTAGTTTTAAACCAAAATTTTGAAATCTTTGAACATTTCAAAGGTTTTTAAGGTGAAGGGAAGAAATCTCATATCACAATTAATCATCAATTGATATCACATGTCATTAATGTTTATTATGATATAGATGATCCACATACATCAATATGTATGAGATATTGGATACCTTGACATCTTACACCATTCTCAGAGAAGGGTGCATTGGACAATTTCTACTTTGAATACAATATTCACAAGTATGCAAGATTTAAAATTTTGGACACTCTAAAGTTTCATCTCTTACTAGTCTATTGATCTCGTCAACAAACTTATGTCCAAGGCTTGATGTCAGATCATTGTCAAATGATCTTCATCCTCCTATTGATCTTTTAAGGTTTATTTTTCAGTATTCAGAAATGTTAATGAATCATTCATTAATTTTCTAATTTAATAGAGTCCTCTAAAATCGGAAAAGTCTTTGTTGTTGTTGTAGTAGTAGAGTCCTCTAAATGTTAGATTTCTGAAATATATCTATCATAATTCTTTATGATAAGTCTATTCTAGAATTCATGTTTATTTCCAACATTTAGAAATAAACAATGAGTGTATTCTAATGTCTAGGTCATATAGACATTCTCTAAGACTAAGGGCTCTCCCATTGAAAATATGAAGTCTATCTATCCAATGGTGTTTATGTGACAATTGCATCAATTTCGATATAGATGACTATTAAACCTTAAGATCACATTTTCCAGTCTTCTAAAACATATGCCACCAATTGCAAATGTTATTTGAAAAATGTGATACAATTATTAGACTTTGATCTTATCAAATAAGCAAGTTGATTTTAATGATGATATGTAGATATATAGTATTCCAATGCACTATCCGAGTCCTTCTCTAGGGATCATAGATAGTCCAGACAAATACTATCAATACATCGGCTTGTTGCATATTGACATTCATCCAACTCTTTAGATGCAATATGTGTAGAAACCACAGAAGTGCGGTTAACTCTTTGACTTTCCTTCTACTTGGGTCATACCCATGCTTCCACTATGCTCCCTTCATCGATAAACTATTGCTTAAGATAAAAGGATTTCTCATGTTGAACTCAAAAGAATTCAATGTAAGAGTATTTCAACATTTATACATGCTTCTTTCAACTCATACAATATGATATTATGAAGCTTTACAAATTACTTGAGCATAGACAACAAAATGAAAACACTCACGGTATTTACATCCATCTTAACTCTTAAAGACTTTTGGTTCATGTAGGTACTCAAGTATTTTAAGTACATCATCTCTTATCGAGCTACCATTCTGTATAATGCAGTGAACCGTGTCATTCATGATTAAATGTGGAGAGCACATATGTATGCCAAAACATATTCATAGATTTTATAAGAATTTTTGATAATTACGATCATCATCAACATGATACTTCCAAAGAACGTTCGTGAGAGTTCACGGCTATAGAGGCACAAGAACCCAAGGTTGTTGTCTTATTGTCTATTTATTTGTCATTCCTCATTATTAAGAGGAAACCTGCACCAAGGTTGCAGAAAGCGGTAGTCGGTACTCGGTCAGCATGGTCAATCACTAAGGATTAATCGGGCGTCGGGCGACTAATCGGATTTAGTCTGCCATTAGTTGGTTCTGAATTTTTTAATTATTTTAAATATATAAATTAATTTTTATACACATATTCTTATCTATCTACAATGATTTGTATATTTTTTATACTATCATAATGAAATAAAAGAAGTAATTGTCTTTAAATATAACATTAAGTATATTAGAATTGGTTTGCTTTTAAAAAAATTGAAAAATAAAAAAAATTAAAAAATCTCCATGTAAAAGTCAGCCTTGTAGTTGGCCCAATTAGTCGGGTTGAATGACTAATGGCCGGCTAAGCCTAGTCGAGTCGGCTACCCCACCTACTCGACTAGTCGGGCCGACTAATCGGCCTAGTCAAGCGGCTTTTACAATAGCGACCTGGACATTGCAACCACATACTTTATATGTCCAATTGCAAGTACAATATCTTGATCATGGATCTATTCCATGATATTTACTGGTTATTATTGAGTATAATATTGAGTGGGTTTAGTGGGGATTACCTGAAATAAGATATTTGCACACATACATATTTTACTTTGATTTAGGAATTTTTATATCAAAGTTGTCTTGCCTTGTCAACACTGAGAGTTCTCCCTTAACCACTTTCAATGTAAGAGATATACTTACCATTATATCTCAAGCAAGATCTGGGATCTGATTTCTTATCTTTATTACATCTCAATAAATGAGAAACTGTAACTCGAATAAAAAGAAGTGGGAACTCATTTTGCCTTGCAAGTCCAACTTGCATTTCCCAATTTAGTCTTTAACATCGGACCCACCACACCAAGGCAATTTTGACCCGTCATTAATTGAACCAACCGTCAATAGGAATAGAACTCGATATGTGCAATCTAATATCACCCCAATAATACGAGGAATCGATATTGGGGTCACTACGCATACGGTTTTACTCTTTCGAGAAGCAAAGAGCCCAATCCAGATGTGTTTGCATGCAGGAGCTGTCACTTCGGATCGATGTCTCTTACATATAATGCCTGCCGACAGACCCTTCGCCTTGATGGAAGATCATGGATGCCACTTATTTGATCCTCCATATCATGTTTAAATTCTAATAATTGTTATGAATCATATTCACATAATTAATTCTTCTAAGGAAATAACATCACTATTCATAATTGAGTGTTTAAATTGGATATAATTAATTCACTCATATTAAATCAATTATCAATCCAATTTATCAACCAATAAATAATTTTGATTATTACTCGAAGGTTGGTATAATCTCAAAAAACTTATTATTTGAATTTTAATCAACAACAACAAAGCCTTTTCCTACAATTAAGTTGAGTAGGCTACATGGATTCTTCGCCTCCATTTAGATCTATCTTGGGTCAATCCCGAGCTTATATCCACAAAACTAAGATCCCTTCGTATGGTCTTTTTCCAACACTTCTTGGGCCGTCCTCGCCCTCTCTTAGCCGGCTTAACATCACAACACTCGTATCTCCTAACCGGTGCATCAGCTGATCTTCTTTGCAAATGTCCAAACCATCTTAAGCGGTTTTCTCACATCTTATCCTCGATCGGAACTACATCAACTTTCTTTCTGATTGTAATATTCTGATTCCGATCTTTACGTGTGTCAACACATCCACCTTAGCATTTTCATTTCTGCTATACTCATTCTCTGCACATGTCTATGATTCACAGGCCAACATTCAGATCCATAAAGCATAACAGATCTCACGGTTGCTTTGTAAAACTTTCCTTTAATTTTTAAAGGATTTTTCTTATCACAAAGAATAGCAGAGGCTCCTCTCCACTTTAGCCAGCATGCATTTATTCTATTAGTAACATCTTCATCAATTTCCCCATCATGTTGCAGAATAGATCCCATATACCTAAAGGAATCTCTCTTCTGAATGTTATCGTCACCAATCTTCACCTCGATTCCTTCACCATTGCTTCCATCAAAGGTGTACTCCGGTCTCCATATATTTCGTCTTAGCCCCACTTATACGAAATTCTTTAGTCTCCAACTCATGTCTCCAGACCTTAAGCTTCTCATTTATTCCATCTCTAGTCCCATCAATTAACACAATATCATCAGCAAATAACGTACAACAAGGTAACTCATCCTGAATGTGACTTGTCAACTCGTTCATAATCAAAGTAAAAAGAAATGGACTCAAAGTAGGATCTTGATGTAAATCAATGTTGATGTCATCATGATCGCCTCAATTATTATTTGAATTTTAATAATTAGAAAAATACATCATGATCGCTTCAAGTGTTATCTTTTCCTTACCTGCTGTCATGGCCAGTACGCATAGGATGAGGGACAGACCGTTCACGGAGCAACCTACTATCTTATCGATCCCCGACTAGACACCATATCCACATCCGGTCAAGATAATGTGATTTGATCATTTTGTATTTAAGATTATAATCGGTCTTTCAACTGAAGTTATACCATAATATTTATCAAAATCATTTTGATTAATATTATAAAGAGATTTGCCAAACAAATCTCTATTCAAGCCTCAATGTTTGTTTGAAGGTTCATTGCAGAACCTTGATGTAAATCAATGTTGATGTCATCATGATCGCCTCAATTATTATTTGAATTTTAATAATTAGAAAAATACATCGTGATCGCTTCAAGTGTTATCTTATCCTTACCTGCTGTCATGGCCAGTATGCATAGGATGAGGGACAGACCGTTCACGGAGCAACCTACTATCTTATCGATCCCTGACTAGACACCATATCCACATCAGGTCAAGATAATGTGATTTGATCATTTTGTATTTAAGATTATAATCGGTCTTTCAACTGAAGTTATACCATATAATATTTATCAAAATCATTTTGATTAATATTATAAAGAGATTTGCTAAACAAATCCCTATTCAAGCATCAATGTTTGTTGGAAGGTTCATTGTAACCAATTCGATCAAGATACATTACCTTATCAAGTTGGTTATGATCATTCAAAAGAAATATCATTATATTTCAGAAATATTTAACAACTAATTATTCCATGAGATTAACCATTAATTTTTATGAATTTAATTGAATGATAGACATAAGGTTCATGATAAGTATGTAATTTCTAGCACTGATCCATACTTACTAAAATTAGCATAACTCGATAAAATAAAATGTAACTAACGCAAATTAAGTTTTTTGATTTGCCAATTTGATTTATAACAGAACGCAAGTGATAAACACATATTTCTAGGAGTTTTAAAACCATGGTTATCTCTTGATTGCGTTCTAAAATACCAATCTCGCAACAGTGAATACATGACCACAAAAACAATCATAACTTGAGCAAACAAATTCCAAATCACGCAAATTCAAGTCCTATGGTTTGCTAATTTAATGGGAGAACATAATCCAAGTGATAAACTCACATTTTAAGGCACTTAAATAGGGCGAAATCGCACAAAACAGGGTTGCGTGAACAAAATCGGATGATACTTCACATAACTTAAAATGCCCATGTCAACTTAGGTTAATGTATCATATCCTAAACCTCAGACATATGGTTATGATACCATTTGAAAGATATGAGAAAATCCTTAAGCGCATCACGGAAGCGTGATGATCGCATCATATGCGATCGGGAGCGACTAGTCGTACTAGTTGCTCAGGGCAACAAAATTTAAAAGATGAAACCACATGATCCAAGAACACTTCTCGGATCGTTTCATCTAAACCACAAACAAATATTAGGTTTAGCTTTTAAAGCGTGGTTGCGATCGACTCTATAAACGAAGAGACCTCTTGTCTCAAGTCCGATTTCACGGAGGAAACACTTGCGAGCGCGTTGATGAAACACATGCTCATCGCAATCGATGTCGATGATCAAAGCGACAAATCTCCTGATCTCGTCTTACAAGATCCAACGTCTTCTTTACGAGCCAAGTGCACTGAAGAAGATGGATATCCACTAGTAATCAATCCGACAGCACAACAACGTCGCGATGACTACGCCCCTACGTAGGGTTTAGGGTGGGCGACCACTCTAAGGAGGGAGAGGGGCGTGTGTAGAGAGAGAGAGTTGAAGAAAGTTTAATTCCTCTTGGAATTATGTGTATATTCTAAAAGGCAAGGGCTACCATTCTTTTTATATTAGTTGAATGTATATGGATCTCAATCCATGTGCCCTCTTAATCCACTGGTTGAGATTAAGATGTTATTAATCAGTGACCATGATTAGTTGTTACAAATTTACAACAACTGATTTAATTAAAATAAATTAATTATCCCTTTATCAAGATATAAATTAATCCATTTTAATTTCAACTATAATAAATAGATAATTAAGGAGGCAACTACCACCCAAAAAGAGGGTGGTCATCCCCCCTTTGACTTGGTTAAGGTAGACGGACACCTTTGGTGGTTTTACCTTCCTTAATATATATTTATTATATATATATTAAAAATGCAACAATTATTATTGCATTTATCTTCACAAAAATAATTTTAAATTAAATTTGTGAAAACATCAATCATGCCATTGATAAATATGAATCATATTCATGTATCCAGCATAATATTTTTTTTAAAGCCATATCCAACATAATATGTAAATCATATTTACAATTAATTGTTTATTGTCAATCTAATTTACAACAACATATAATTTGTAATTCTATTTACAATTAAATCTCTCCAACATATTATTTATCATATTTATAATATCCATGATTATTATGGATAGAGATATCCACATTAATCAAATCCTTGAAAATAAATCACATTTAATTATCCAAGATGACTCTTCTCATGTGCCTAAATAATATGGATCACATTCACATTATTCACATCTTTGATACTTAATCACATTTAATCATCTTAGATAACTCTCCTTATATGGTCAAATAATATGAATCAAATTCATATTATTCATGATAATTAAATCTCATTTAACTATCAATTTTCTTCAATGCTCAAACATATTATCAACAATGAAATTATCCTTTAACTTTTTCAAGAATAACGTGCTTTCTCCGTTGATAGTTGGAGATAAGGACATGGCGATTGTACTTTCCACATATAGTGACTTGGATATTGAGATTATATCTGAAATCCAGATCTCGGGGACCTCACATAGATGTTTGATTAAATCAAAGCCGTAAATCTAATCTTCTCATTGTATCCAAATCACATTCAGATCAATGTCCAACATTTGAACTTAAGATCAGATCACTTCTCTATGAGAGGAGTTACTAAAATCCAAACCTGTTTCATCACTTCCTTGGAATGGAAGCGTCATGGTTATACAATCGTTTGTGATCACATCACCCTCAGGTATTCCTAATACCTCTACATTCTGCATACTTGAAGACCTATAATAAACTCAAAGTTTTAGATCTTGTTTAGATTGCCCCTTCAAGATTTTACCATTAAGTTTCTCATTTGATCATTGGGAGTCTGTATCGATCATATACTTTCCAAAA
Organism: Ottelia alismoides; assembly: GCA_037367405.1. Taxonomy (NCBI): domain Eukaryota; kingdom Viridiplantae; phylum Streptophyta; class Magnoliopsida; order Alismatales; family Hydrocharitaceae; genus Ottelia; species Ottelia alismoides. The sequence continues at coordinate 35,199 of JAZKJV010005424.1, forward strand.
GCATATATCATATATCTATGTATCGATCATGTACTTTCCAAAAGTATCTATCAAACTTACAAATTCAGACAAGCTTTGAAAGCTAGATGATCGTACACGAAATTTGATTCCCAATATCTCATGAGTGAGCTCGTGTCTTCCGGTTCCAAGGTTCAGGAAAGCGGTATGCGTATGCGTTCGGACGGGTCACTGAATAGCGATTAAGCGGTATGCGGGGGCATAAGCGGGGCATATGCGGTTCTACGCGGTTTCTTAATTTTTTATTTAAAATAAATAAATATATACAAAATTAACTACAACTGAACTAAATTTATGTAAAATTGTGGTCCAACACAAGATCTAAGAAAGATGACTTTCATATAGAGGTCAAAATAACATTTATCAATCAAATATCAATACATCAATAGAAAAATTAGCACACATCAAGGTAGACCAATGAAAGTATATAATCAAAAAACTCTGATGATTTGGAAGTAGGGAGGCGGAAGCCCTAATCGACGAATTGGGATTCTGGATGTGGAAGCCCTAATCAGGGTTTTGGGTGTCTAAGTGATCCGGGGTGTCGGGTGCTTTTTTCGTAGATCCAGATCCGACAACCCAATTAAGCTTTGAAAACATGAAGCGGGCGCACGGTCCGCATATGCGGCCGCACAATCCGCATATGCAGACCGCATAAGCGCAAAGGGCGCTTAATGAGGGGCTTCGTGTATATGGCGCGGTAGGGTATCCGCTCAGGCATATGCGGCCGCATATGCGGCCGCTCAGACCGATTTCGTGAACATTGTCCGGTTCAATAATGAACCTGTATGATCCCTTTGAGATATCGTATTTCTCAAGAGATCAGTTAGATATCAACCCATTAGAGAAAGGATTGCCATTTCCTACTCAGACCTGAGATCGTTTTTTAATAATCATTTGACAATGCTTGATGAGTCCTCATTCTAGCTCTTTAGATATCACTCAAGCACCAACCTCTTTGATTCCACAATTGAAGTAACAACTGTATGATCACCAAGATGACCATGATACATAACCCTAATTGTACTAAGGGACCTATTATGTCAATTAATTATTCTTCATTTCAGATCAGAGAATGATATTTGCAATAACATTTATTGCATAATGGCTCGCTGTAGGCTCACATGTATAACAGGAAAAGGTTTTGTTGTTGTTGTTATTCTTTTATTTTTTTGCATATGATTGCTTGGGTGCAAATTTTTTAATTTAAGTATACTCTCTACCCTTTTCATTTTGGTATTCCCAATTTTACCTTTTTGGTAACGTGGTTTGGATTAAACTTTTCCCATGATATCTCGAGCTTTTCTTGGGGAATGGTTCTTCTTGAAGGTAAGAGAGAAATAGAAACCCTAAGTGTGCGTTTGGTTACTGGGTTTGTTCGGGTTAAACTGGGGGAGAGTAAATCATTTTTGTGTTTTGGTGTTTGGATAGAGGGTTAGGGGTTGAGTGGGTTTGTTGTGATATGATTGTATTGAAATTTGGAAAACGAGTAGTTATTGTGATGTGATTGTATTGAAGTTTGGAAAAGTAAGTAGAAGTTGAATAGTTTATAATTTTTAGATGATACGATGATATAATATATTATTTTTTGATGGAATGAATGAAAGAAAAATAATTTATTTAATATTTAAATAAAGACCACAAGTGAGAGAAAATGGAGGTTTTGGGAGGTATACCTCCCAAAGAGGGGGGGGGGGGGGGGTTAACCCCCCAAACCGAACGGGTGGTCCAAGTGTTTCTCTATTTCAATACAGGTGTTGTTGTTTTGGCGATTGGGACTCTTGCAGCCTGAGATCGACGGACGACGATCCTTAAAGAAAGAATGTTGATGGTACCATTACTTGAATGAACGAGGATGGGATCGATGGGAATCACGGTGAACCACATAGCTCCTGAGGTGTTGAATGGTTACACCACATGTGGTGTTGCATGGGAGGAAGGCACAATGATTGTTGCGCAGATTCAAGCTCTTGGTGCGTCGACTCGGGATTCGTTTGATGAAGATGGGGCTTGATCCATATCGGCTTTGATATTTTCCACCCAAAGATGGAGGTGGAGGCCTTGGTGGAGCTCTGACGATGACATGAAGTATAGATAGGGTTGGTTGCTGGTGTTGTGACTTGCCTAAGTGCTGGCAACGACCTTCGTTTGGGATGAACCATCGGTCAACATGGCCCTTGATTCCATCCTCGTGTAGCTATGATGCAAAAGTGAGATTTGCGACGGATACAAAAATATTTTGATGGTGGAAATTGTTTGGTAGGAGAAATTGGAGGGGTTGAGAAGAGAAGGCGCGTCAGTTGCGCGAGATTTGAGAAAAAAAGCGAAGATCGCGTCGAGGGAGAAAGAGACGAGAGAGAGATAAAATCTCAAGTTTTCATATAATCTGATCTGTCTAAAACAATTGCCTGTCATCCCTTTATATAGGAAGGATGCGATACAAAAATAGAAATTCAAATTCAAAATCAAACTACTTATCCTAATTTGACTCTAACCGACTAACTAATTGATTTGAAATAAATATAAATCTGTAATTGACTCTAACTAACTAAATTGAACTTCAAATTGAAACTAATTTGAGATCACAGGCGATCTCTTTTATTTAAATGAAATTACGACAACTCAAATAAACGTAAATAAAATTAGCCTCTAAATAGTGGATAAAACGTAGAAAATGAGGCCCTATTTATCCGTTTCACGCTGCATCAGTTCTCCTCCGCTTGAAAAATTCGTCTCCCGACGAATTGTTGGATGTTCTCGATCATCCTGTGGAAGAACTGGTGTGGAGCAAATGGCGGAATCCATGCATACATGGCGCGAATGTTGGAAACGTTGGCTTCGTGACTGAAGAGCATGTGTGGCACGAATGCAGGCGCCCATACGGGTTTCGTCCCTTTGATATGGTGCTTGAAGAACTGATGTGGCATCTTCATGTCGGACAACTCGGCCTTTGGAGATTTCATAGCAAAATAATAGCACAAGTTGAGTAGAGGAGGCGATGTGGCCAATGAATTAAACCATGGGGCCTTTAAATAGGTGAAACCCATGATCCTAATCCTATTTGGATAAGGAGGCAACCCAAATTTCTTCCTTTCAGCCCTTCTTTTTAAATATTCCTGCTCCAGGGGGGTGGAATGCAATTTTCGTACCCCTTCAATCACATTATCTCCTCTTAAAGGCCCACTATCTTTACCCTTTATGCAAAAGGTCTTAAAATTAGGTATGCTTTCGCAATTTTTCGAAATTGCTCCCGAATCCCTATTTCCATGGGATTGGTTCTTGGGGAAGGGCCCAAAAATCCGAAGGTTGCGTTCTTCCTTTCCTTGGTGTGGGCGGCGCCGAATCCTCAGATTAGGGTTCCGACGATGTCGGCGGCTCGAGGCTGCGTCAGGGAGGCATCACATGACCTCGTATGGGTGGTGGCGCGCGACTCTCCAATGGTGGCAGCGCGCGGTGAAGCAGGGACCGCGAAGGGTTGATCTGCGGTGGGTTGTTGGCGGCATCGGGTAGGGTCGTGGGCTGCGGGGAAGGGGTTGCGGAGTGGAGATGGTTATGGGAAGAGGTGGAGTGGGACGGGGGAAGGCGACAGCGGGGCGGGGGTGGTTTGCCGGGGTTGGGGGCTGTGTAGCGAGGGGTGCGGGGTTGGGGAAGGGAGGGGGGTTTGGTAGCGGTACAAGAGGTTCTAGGGTTGCGGGAGAGGTTGTTGGGGCCGTAGGAGGAGGGACGGGGTTTGCGGCGGGTGGGGGCGGCGGGGAATGAGCCGCAGGGGGTGCGGGGGTGGTGGGAGAGGGCGCGGGGGCTGGGGGCTGTGCCGAAGGGGCTGGAGCTTCGGGGGCAGCGGGGAAGGGTAGTGGCAGCAGTGGTGTTGGAAGGGTGGAGGGAGAGGGTTGCAGCGAGGCTGGGGGGGCGCTGGAAGTGTTGGGGCTGCTGCGGGGTTCCGCGAGAGGGCTGCGGTTGGGCCGTGGGTCGAATTCGGCGGTGTTTGCAAGTCTGAAATCACTTAGACAGCAAGTAGGTCGGCGTTTTCCTCCTCTGAAACGGCCGGGACAGCGAGCATATTGTTGAAGACGACGCAATTTTCTTGGCTCTCCTCATCAGGAACTTGAACGGAAGTTTCACCCGCCTTTTTGGCAATGATTTCTTCTAGTTGTCGCGTCAATGCCTCACTATTCTGTGACGCTAAAGCTTGCATCTCGGCACAAACTTGGAGCTTATTCGATAGTGCTTGTCTAACCTCAGCACGCCATGCAGGTCGTTGGAGTGAGATTCGTTGGACTTTCCGTGTGAACGACGGGACGGATCGCCAGATCGTGAGGACGATCTGTAGGCCATGCTCTGATACCAATTGATGCAAAAGTGAGATTTGCGACGGATACAAAAATATTTTGATGGTGGAAATTGTTTGGTAGAAGAAGTTGGAGGGGTTGAGAAGAGAAGGCGCGCCGGTTGCACGAGATTTGAGGAAAAAGAAGCGCGAAGATCGCGTCGAGGGAGAAAGAGACGAGAGATAAAATCTCAAGTTTTCATATAATCTGACATGTCTAAAAGAATTTCCTGTCATCCCTTTATATAGGAGGGATGAGATTACAAAAATAGAAATTTAAATTCAAAATCAAACTACTTATCCTAATTTGTCTCTAACCGACTAACTAATTGATTTGAAATAAATTCAAATCTGTAATTGACTATAACTAACTAAATTGAACTTCAAATTGAAACTAATTTGAGATCACAGGCAATCTCTTTTATTTAAATAAAATTACGACGACTCAAATAAACGTAAATAAAATTAGCCTCTAAATAGCGGATAAAACGTAGAAAATGAGGCCTTATTTATCCGTTTCACGCTGCATCAAGCTATAGGGTGGATAAACAGAGATAACACCTCATGATTTGACCGTGGCAGCAAGGAGTCTATAACATTATTTTCTCTAGTGTTGTAGTCTTCCTTTTCTTTCTCAAGTGCGTCATCCTTTGCATGTTCTTCAGTTCCAGGTTTGTGGTGCCCGATGTACGAGAAACCTTCTCTGATTATTGTTGGGCTATCATATCCTTTATTGTACTAAGTATATCAGTAATTAATTCTTCAGCCGTCATGTATACTTGGTGACTATGTAGATGAAACTCTCTTGCTCTCAGTTTTATCGAATGCCTTGAAGGATCGTTGGATCTTGAGGACGATCTGTATGGCATGCTTTGATATTAAATGATGCAAATCGGGTTTTAGGGTGGAGAGAAATTTCGAATGGATGAGATGAATACGGTGTGCATGTTGCGCATGATTTTTGGAGAAGAAACACGAAGATGCGTGGAAGGGAGAATGAGAAAAGGATAGAACATGAGAATATGATAGAATATGGAATACAAAAACTCCACTTTTTCTATAATTTGATCCATCTTTAAACAACGACCACTATCCCTTTTGTATATGAAGGGGTGAAATTACAAAATAAATAAAAAAGGAATTAATTACTTTAACAAACCTTAATTTGAATTTGTAATTGACTCAACCTACTATGGGATCTCATTTAAATCAAAATGGAAAGACTTATGTTGGATGGAAGTAAAGACGACTAATCCCAATTTTAATTAACAACTCTAATTGGACGGAATCAACGGATGACAAACCTTAATTTTGCCCTAATTCTGAATTCAGTTCTGCATCAGCCTCCCCGAAGTCTGTAGCAACGGGGTTTGGTCCGAGTGGAACTTGGGCAAGGACGTTGCTACGGCAAGTTGCTACTTGCTAAAGCCCAATCATCTTGGTACGCAGGAAAATACAATTGGGGCGAGACACCGAAGACATACAATTCAAAGCATCTATAACATATGGCTGAATCTCACCAACATAGGATCTGAACTCCTCCGATCTATGATCTGAACCTCCCTGGAACTGTGGCCTATCCCCCGAACACTTTGGTTTCTCATATTTTTTTTCCACTGTTAGCAATACGTTCTTTATTCTTGGTTAATTAAGGTGTACTTGAATTGTTTTCAATTTCTCAAATCAATGAATAAAATGTTGTATCTACTTCGAGGATTTACGCTAGCATTCTTAACAATGCATAAAAAGTGCACAAGTTAATATCTTCATCAAAATCTGATGGTTATTCACCTCCTGCAGGTTGCTTTTAGGACAAAGGTGTTTCATCCAAACATTAATAGCAACGGCAGCATTTGCCTCGACATTCTGAAGGAGCAGTGGAGCCCTGCATTAACCATTTCCAAGGTCAGCCTCGCATTCTGCGCAATCGAGACCCTACAAATAACTATTTAAAAAAAGATAGAAAATCACTTATTTTTCATATTTTGATTGTTGGTACAGTTCCTGCTCAAAACCAGAATTTTTTCCTTCACATCTTGCATGATCATTACAGAGCTTTTAGCGGTTTTAAGACGTTTCCTTTATAACAAGATGGATGTGCATCTCCCTTGTAGGTGCTACTCTCAATTTGTTCGCTCTTGACTGATCCAAACCCCGACGACCCGTTGGTTCCGGAGATAGCACACATGTACAAGACCGATCTAACCAAGTACGAAACTACCGCAAGGAGCTGGACCCAGAAGTACGCCATGGGCTAGTGGTTGTGCGAGTATGTGCTACAGGATCTTTCTTTCAACTCAGAGTCCCTCGGGTACCCTCGTATGTATTGTTATTTATATCCATGTTTTGTACTTACACTGTCTTAGTTCCCCAACTGCCAACTGCCCTTCAGGATCTGGAAAGGAAGGTTTGCTTCGCAGTTCATACTGCTTATCGGGAACATATAATAGTTTGATGCTTCAGTTGGTTTCCTGGTTATATTAGTTCATCTGGAATTGCCTTGTTACGTTTATCTCCCTACTTCGCAAGATCTTCATCATTTAGAATGCTGACAAAACTCATATAAAACATTTATCTTAATCAGAAAGTGGATGACTATTAGATTTATGGTTTGGTTCCACCTATTCATATATGATATTAGCTCTTCGAAATTGTTGCTTAAACGGTTAAACCTATGCTACGTACATCTCCGGTTACCTTGGTAAAACTGCTGATCTTTGCAAACTGACTGTCAGTTTGGTGTCTGAAAACCAAGTTTCCTTTAAAGATAACATACTAGGTCAATAATAGTCGTATGAAACGAGGCATCTAATTTTCTGGCATTCGAGATTACATGGTGCGTTGTGCAGGGTGAAGATGATCTTGTACAAAGGCGTTACTTTGAGGAAAATTTTCCTGCCCAGGGAAGGGGGAAACGACGAGTATTTCTGGTGACTGTCGTACTTTCTTTTTTACACCATCTCTTTTTAAAGTGCTGTTAGACTTGATCTTTGAATTGTGTAATCTGAGCATTCTAATAAAACAGTAGCCATCCTTATGCCGATGATTTGAATTCCTTTGTAGGGATTTGAGTTGTGGAATCTGAACATCCATCTCTTCTTAAATCAGGTTCTGTTCTCCCCCCTTAACTAGGAAGAAAATTAAGGAGAGACCTTTGGTTTGGATTATGGCTATTCGTCTTCTGTATTTTAGGGTTTTTCAGCAACTTACAGTCTCCAGATGTAATGTCCAGATTAAAATCCGATCTGCGCATTTTTTCTCTATGGAATCACTACATGAATTCTTGTAGATGCTCTTCCGATATCTTACGCTCAACCGCCTCTTCTTCCCATCTTCACTATCTTTCGCTTGTGCAAATCCTACACAGACTCAAGCTCTCGCACCACATCCTGTTTGGTTGCTGGGTTGGACTGGGTTGGGTTGGGCTGGGTTGGGATGGGTGAATAGTAATCTGTGAGGAAGAAGTATCCTTGTGAATAGTAACCAGGGTTGGGCCAACCCTGCCCAACCCTGCAACCAAACAGGCCCTTAGGGCCTGTTTGGTTGCCAGGGTACTTCGGAGTATCTTGGTATACTTCCAGCTCTATCCTTGCTTAGGGGGTTGGGATTACTTCTATGGTCCCTACAATTTTTTTGGTATGATATTTTCTAACCATGTTTAAATAAAAAAGTTAACGTATAAAATATATGATAATCATAAAAAAATTAATATAATGCATAATCGATGTATGTTAGGTATGAGTAGTTAAATATAGGCTCTTGTAATTAGTTATGAGATACCTAGCATAGATGTACTATAACTGGGTTGGGTTGAGTTGGGTTGTAGTTAAATATAGGCTCTTGTAGTTAGGTATGAGATACCTGGCATATACGTGAACCGGATTGAACTATGTGATGCTACTTTTCTAGGATATTTGTTCGAGCAATGGATTCCTCATAAATAGGTCAGTGATGTAGCTTCCACCTTGATCTCTATTCTAGATCAAGTGGGAAAGCGACAGGTGTGGAGGTTGAAGCCTATTTGAATCCTTCAAACTTTCAGAAGAGGTTGAGCCTGAAAAGAGTGAACGGCTAAGGATTGAGGATATAGGTAGTGACTTTGTTGTCTATTAGATCAAGGGTGATTTGATAGGTTACAAGGAAGGTATGGCTTCATCTGAAGCCTAACCAATGAAGGAAGTCGTTAAGTTTGAGATGGATTTAGTAGTGGCTATTGGAAGTTGAGAACATGGGATCAATTTTTTGGTGAAATTCGGTTGAATTTCGATTTCGATAGGTGATCGAAATTCGGTTGAAATGGTCTATCTCATCTGAAACTTGGGGGCCCCCAGTTCAAAAATTGACCGAAATGACCAAAATTACAGTCGAATTTTGATCAAAATTTTGTCGAAATTTTTGTTCGGTCAGTCACCAAAATAGTGACAGAAATCAAAATTTGAAGCCTTATTTGAGAATTGGTTGATTTATCCAAAGGGTGATCCATCACATGTTGGCAATGTAAATTTAAGGGAAGCTTAGGTCAAACAATATTTATTAAAAAGTATAAAACTAAATTAGTTGGCAAATACATTAGAAAAAAAAAGAAGGTATCGATTATTTTATATATGTTACCCTTGGACCAGAATGACATTGACATTCATATACATTCTTCTCTAGTTGTCGAATATATGACCACCTCTCTTCATGGCAATCTTGAAAATAGGATACATTTAACCTGATGGGTTTGTGACACCTGTCAATGAGTGAAAGTTTGCAAGCTTGTTAAACTCCTTTATTGATTAACGTAATCATCAAGGCAGTGTCGTGAAAAATTTGACAGAATTATTGTGTCATATGGCATTACCGTTTTAGAGTCCATGAATCTGATATGTGTGCCTATTTTAAGGTGGATGACGATGAGTGTATTGTCTTGTGTAGGGTATTCGTGGGATGAAAACCCGCTCAATTTGGAATTGATGCGATCCTATCCATGATATTGGATAACGGGTCAACCTACTCCAATCAAAATGGTTACCCATTAGATTGGATACCCATTGGATATTGGATTACCCGTGTTTATCTGTGGATCGAAAAGAATTAGATGCAAGCCAAATAAATTTTGTTAAAGCTTCCAAAATTGGGTTTCGTGCTAAAACGTAAATGACACAAAAAGTCAAACACAACAAAATTTGCGATTATATTTTAAACTTTAAATGTCCAGAGTCAAAATATGTATGAAATGAATATGCCAGATGGCACACGGATATATCAATTTGACACCTACATATCAATATAGAACTCGACAATTTCATATTAATATTCGAGGTGCTGCTTTGGCACAGACTTCTATTTTGACATCTCCAATGTTCAAAAATAAAATTTCTCTTAATTATGAACTATGTTCCTATTTATCTAACTCTGATTAAATTAGTGATTTTTTAAAATCATTTCTTAAATAAGTAACGTATTAATGTGGCTTGAATGAAAAGAAAAGTAATTTCGTATAAAACATGGGAAACAAATCAATGGTCGAAGGAGTCCCACCCCACCCAAACGACGCTGTTGAAACATGCACTGTTGTCGATTGCTTGCAGATTGGATATGGTGACAGATTGGACATAAATCTTAACCGTTTTGAGCTGTACCATAGACACACCTACCTCTATCTTGATAGAGCCAACTGAGACCTGACAATTTTAATATAAACAGAAATGGATATATCTTGATCTATTTTATAAAGATTTTGACATCCGTATTAGTATCCATTTTAAAATAAATACGAATATATATATATATATTATTAGGATATCTGCAAAATCTATATCTGTATTCGTAAATGTTTTCATATGTATAATATATTTGGTTTGATTTTTATGATATAAGGACATTTAGCATAAAGTATTTCTAATATACACGTAAGCTCATTAGTATTCGATTACATACATATTATTTTTTAAAGATATGGTACCATTATAGAATTCATATCCGTCAATATCTATATCTGCATCCCTATTCATATTAAAAACGGATAAGGATATGGTAACACCTATACCCATATCCGTATTTATCCATTTGCATTCCTAATGAATACTACCTAGGTATCCATAGGCATCGTTCAGAGAGGAGTTATGAGATGGGTTGACCCATGGTTATCCGTGGACTATTGGATCGGAGCCTCGTATGTCACGGGTCAAATATGGTTGATTTCGATCCATACGGATCGAGTGGGATAACCGTGAAATCCGTGGACCATGCGTTGATGTCATTTTGGGTCTTAAACCAATGAGTTCTTGATTGGATTCTACATGCTCATTATGCTGAGAAGATATTTAGAAACCTGGACATCAAGATAATATATTTGTGAACGCACTCCTTTGATTCATCTAAAATGCTTTACAAGAATAAGAGTAGAGTTCTTGTGTCCCTACTTATATACTCACAAATTGTAGGAAACTAAATGTAACTTGCGAATTGCGTGAGACCCGACATTTTACTCTCGGTGGCTAAATTAAGTAGAAACATAAGTTGTCCCAATCGGTCGTACTCGTTGGGAGGCTCTGGTTCGAGTATCGAAGTACTCAAGAGGAACCAAGGTTTTAAAAGCCGAAACTGACATCAAACCGGGCATGTATCGGCTATTGGTTTTTATTGTCGGACCAATGAGACCGACCGGTTGAACCTGTGATGATGTCAGCAATTCAAAAATCTCGAAAAAGATCAAATCGTTGTATTGTTGGTTTGGTTCGTACGGTTCAACCGGGTTGAACCGAGTTAGACCGGTATATCATATAAATAAATACGAAAAATGCTACATCATATCTTTTGAGGATTTGTTTACTCGTGTCCTTCCAAGTTTTTTTCCCAATAATACTTATACTCCTATTTTTATTACAATTGCACGTGTCCCATATATTTTTACAAAATAAATAGTAGTGGCCATTTATCAGTACACTTGTGCTCCCATTTTATGCCAACACAAGGAAGATATTGTGAGTTATCTAAGAAAATATAGGAGTACAACTGAAGTTGCTTAAAAGTTAGGGGTATAAATGTTCTTAAAAAACTCAAAAGAACATCATTTTTTAATAACAAAGGGTATATAATCATGTTTCGTAAAATCTATATAAATACATATATGTAATGTAAAAAATTAATAACTTCAAAACTATTTAAATTTTAATTAACGACAAGTGTTGTTAATTTATTCTTCTCATAGTATGATTATGACAACGTCTTCTTCATTTTTTAAACCCCATACGAGGTAATGCTCAGGGGTACGGGATAATGAATCATTGACACATGTGAAGTAGAACATATAAAGGGATACTATAGGTTAGAATGAGACTAGATTATGAATATTTCTGAAAAAGTTTGTATTTTGTTATTTTTTGGAGATTATTTTTTTATCAAAAAAATGGATGGTTGAACCGATGGTTTGGTTCAATTGGTCCAACTGGATTTAATCGGTACAATCGGGTTTTGACTGATTTTTATTTTCTGAATAAAAACCGAGTGGTTGGACCGTTTTTCCTCCGGTTCTTAGTTGAACCGGTTGGTTCGATTTTTAAAACCTTGAGGGGAACTATTCTAATTTTGTATAATATAGTTATAGCATCCTCAAATCCCGAGGTCTTGTGGGGGAGATAACTTGGCTTCCCTCGATTTTCCCCATATTTTTCCGAAGAATAAAATCGTGGAAATTCATTACTATATCCTATATTATGTTATTCAAATTTTGTGAGAAACATAGACTGCTACGGCCTACATCTAGACAATTATTTTTCTACGGTCGTAAAATTGTAGAAATCGACCCGTTTCGATGGAGGTCGTAGAAGTCTCTGCTTTACACGAAACTTGAATGTCATAATATAGTGATATAATGATGAAAATCTACAGAATTATTTTTCAAAAAAAAATAAAAAAATAAGTAAAATGGGTTGGAGAGCCTAGTTAACTTCCTTTAGGGGACAGCCCCATTTTGCCCATACGTGTGTGTTTGTGTGTGAGTATTTTTTCCACTCGTGCCCCTCTGAGTTTATGCAATTACAGTTATGCATGCACTTGCCTATTTTTGCACTAACACCTGTATCCACATATGGATATTCTTACTAAAATTCACAGTACCGTTCTATTATTACAGTTATGTCCCTCCCATAATATATACTAGTTCCGCCCTGGGAAGGATAATATTGTGATTTTTGTTATAATATCTTAGCACACGTGTTTTGCAAAAGGTCGTGGCATAACTATAATTGCCGAATCTCGTAGGGTGCGTTTGGTTCGTGGGTTATCTAGGGGTGGATAACCCGGTTTTGTGTTTGTGTGTTTGGTTGGTGGGTTAAGGGTTGGGAGGGTTTGTGTGATGTGATTGTATTGAAATTTGAAAAAGTTGGTAGTTATTATGGTATGATTGTATTGAAATTTGAAAAAGTGTGTGGTTGTTGTGATGTGATTGTATTGAAGTTTGGAATAGTGAGTAGAAGTTGAGTATTTTATGATTTTTAGATGATATGATGGTATAATATATATTTTTTTGGTTGGAAAGAGAGTGGGCCCCACCAGTGGGTTGGGAATATGGGTTTTGGGGGGTAACCCACCCAAAGTGGGGGGTATCCCCCCAACCAAACGCACCCGTAGGGGACACAGGCGTAAAATAGCATATTTTTTAATATATAAATCTTGTTATTTATTTTATGCATTTATTTAATACCCAACCTATCCAATAAATAAATAAATATTAAAACTAATTTGCAAAGTATTTTTGCTATTGTTCACAGCCAATGTTTTAAGGATGTTAAAGACTTTCCATATCTGTCATTATCCATTATCGGTATACGTTGCTTCTCTTCTGTTACAGAAGATAAAAGAGATTATGCCTCATTTGATCGTTGATCTGATATTCAAATAGGACTCTGACGGAAGTCCTAAATTTCCGATATCTTGAATCCATCGATCAGCAATATTTGCTCCCAATCCTATTGGACATCATCTCGCTTTCACTATAATTACCGTCTTCACGTTGCTCTTCTCTACCTCTGCTCCGGCACATCATCCCGCTCGTTGCAGACATGTTCACCGACGTCGACCGCCGCACGCCGGACCCCAAATCGAACCCTCTGGTCAGACGGCTGACGGTGAGCTTCACCGATCCGTATGCCACCGAGACGACGTCCTCCTCCGGCGATCGGGATATGGGCCATCGCAAGAAGAGACTGAAACGGCTCATGAGAGAGTTCCCGACGACGGAGCCCACCCCTCTCATCCGCGGGACGGTGGTGGCATCTGAGAGCCAATCCGGCAGGCGAAAGGTCAAGTACCGAGGGGTCCGGCAGAGACAGTGGGGCAGATGGGCCGCGGAGATCCGCGACCCCACGATCGGCCAACGGAGGTGGCTCGGCACGTACGACACGGCAGAGGAGGCGGCCATGGTTTACGACAAGGCGGCGATCGCGATCCACGGTCCTCTTACGAAGACGAACTTCGTGGTCGGGCTGTACTTGAACGACCGGGAGGCAGACGCCGGAGGTCCATGTATGGATATAGAGGCCGAGAGGAGAGATCGAGTGGGGGATACCAGCCCAATCCAGTTCCTCAAGGAGGTCGATGGGCTGACTGCGATCGAGGAGTTCTTGAACGTGGATGATCCGATGCCGACGATCTTCTACGGCTCGACGATCATCGGCGGCGAGCTGTACTACTACATGCCCCGGTCTAGACTCCAGCTCGTAGCCGTTGAGAAGTTCCTGCATGAGATCGGCGCTCCTGCGTGAATAATTTCGAATTTGAAGCCATCAACTGTATGTTTAGACACTTCTTCCGTATCCGTATCCGTTTTAAAGTGGATAGCGACGACGAACACATACGGGTGTTCGAATTTTGTATCCTACGAGTATGACTATATATGTGAATGCGATATTATACGTGTAGTATGATGAGCTTGCATCGTATTTGGAATCCGTATAATACCTGCATTCGGATCCGGATGTAGTTGTCCACTAGAGGATCCGATTATCTTCTTAGAAAGGTAGGGTTGAACCAATATCCGCTGCGATCCGGTTTCGGGTCGGGTTGCCCCGTTTAACGGCAGAAACTGTAGCCCGCCCATCAAGCCCATATTTGCGGACTTTTTCTTCTAAATAATTACTAATTTAATCTTATTTAATTAAATAGCTATGGAATTTCAAAATTTAAACTTTTAGATAAGTACCGACACCTGAGGTGTCGAATTGGGAGCCCAAAATGACACATCAAGTACCGATTTGGGAGGGAACAATTTCACTTATCTCCAAGCATTTTGCATTTGTATCCATCCCAAAAAATAAATACATGAAAAGTCCTCTCTTGTATACTACCAAGTAGAAGCATATTTTATCATAGTTTTTAATTAATGCATCAACTTTCACCATCATAATAAAAAATTAATAATAGTTAATTTCACTATTACGATAAAAGTGAATTAACGCTTTGAATAAAATATATTATTTCATTGATATATATATATATATATAAGTATTTTCGTTTGATAAGAGAAATAAAATTTAATTTATTTTATTTGTGATATTGATATAATTTTCATTTTTTAAAATAAGGATACAAATACACTTGTATAACTTTTTTAGATATGAATATCTATTATAATCAATTAATGTAATTACATTTTATAGATTATATAATTATATGTATAGATATATATTATTTTGAAAAAATGAAAACAATATCTATATTTATAGTTGTATTCAAAAATAATAATTGAAACATTGTATTATTTTCGACATATATATCTATTAAAATAAACTTACATATTTATATCCACAAAATAGAATTATGCATCCATATCTGCATAAAAACGTGTGTAAATAAAACTAAAAATAATACTCATATTTGTATCCATGTATCAAAAAAGATGACAGAATGTTTGTAACTATATCATATTTGCAAAAATAATTGAAACCCAACTATTCTTTTCCATATTAGTATTTGTCAAATTAAAATTACATAATTATATTGGTCAAATAAAAGATGTATCCATATCCGCTTAAAACACATATTGTAAATGGACAAATACATATTATCCAGTTGTACAGATATTACAGAAGGTAACATATATAAACAACCCTATAATTAATACTTAGATCCGTATCCATATAAAAAAATGAAAATGGTAACAATTTTTATATGCGTGTTTGCAAATTGAAACCTTGTATTATTATGTATCCGCATTTGTAAAAAAAATACATATTCACTACCAAAATAATACATGTCAATATTCATTTAGAACAGAGTTCATAGCGGACAAATACATATCCATATCTGTAAAAAAATAGATATGTATGGATATGGGTATACATGCACTCGATCGCGTCCCAATGATAAGGGCTAACATATACATGTCTAAATTTAAAGCATTAATTTAACTTATCGTAATTATGAAATTAACAATTGTTAATTTTTCATTGTAATTTATGAAAGTCAACGCATCAAGAAAAACTATTGTAAAATACGCCTTTCTTTAATAGTATAAAAGAGATGACTATTTATACAATTACTTTTTGGTATGGATAGATATGCAAAATGTTAGGACATGTGAGAAATTCTCCCTTCCTAAATGAGCACTTAGGTGCCGTTTTGGATTTTCTCCCCAATTCCACACCTCAGGTGCTAATAGATACCTAAAAATTTAAAATTTGAAATTTCATGACTATTTAATTAATTAAGATTAAAGTAATAATTACTTAAAAAATCCCCATATTTTCTATAAAACATGTTATACTGAATTATTTAGGGATTTTAGAATGCGACCCCTTAAATCTTATACAATTACGATACTTGCCCTCGTAATCTTTGCAAGTAAAACATAATCCGTAGATTACAACATCGTCTCAAGGATTAGATTCTAACCAGAATTGGAATTAGATTTCGTTGGATCCAAACATAACTATCGAATGGATTACATATTTCTTTTTCTACATGTGCTCTAATCGTACGTATTTCAAAAATTATCTTTACATTTGTTATGATATTTGCTTGATTGATAATGATGCAACCTGACTTATTGGAATTTTAATTTCGTTCAACTTTAGTTCTGCTTTCAAAATAATTGGTTAGAAAACCTAATTTTCCTCATTCTTCTTCTTTTGGAAATAGACATGGATATGAATATAAATACAAACAATCAAAGTACTTTTTTTGGGAGTTCTACATTGTGACCCATAAAATCTTGTCTAATTACACCATAAAATCTTGTCTAATTACACCATAAAATCTTATTTTTTTGTCAAATATGTCCTTGCTTAAGGGGGTGTTCTTTGGGCAATAGCTCCAAGAATAAGTGTGGTATTCCTCGTATAGTTATTCCTTCATGTGCATCTCTCTCTACCCTTATTCGGTCCTTATTCCTATCCTTATTTCACCTTACATGCTCTTATTTCACCTTATTCCACAGTATCCCTATCATTCCAGCCGAACAAGAATAGTGCCTTACTCTAGCTTTATTCTTTGCCCATGTTCCTACTTATTCCCGAACCAAATTCAACCTAGGGTCTGTTCGTTTGAAGAATAAACAATATGGGTCAATTTCCCGTCCGCCCTGTTTGGTTGGAGAATATGCCCTGGAATAAGGGACCAATTCTCCTCCCAACACGATTCCCAGTGGTACGACTATTCCCCATTATTCCATCTTATTTTACTCTTATTCCTATCTTTATCCCACCTTACCTACATTTATTTCACCTTATTCTCCTTATTCCTATCCTCTAGCCGAACGGAGAATAAACCCTTATTCCCCTTATTCTCCATCCTTATTCCTGCTTATTCTCCTACCGAATGGGCCCTAAGAGTTGGCACGATTACATTAATCATGCATAGTTTTTACAATGATTTGTCAGTGTGACTCAATTTTGACAATGACAATGATTAGTGTGTATGCATTTTTGTGAAATGACTATTTTTTTAAATTATGAGTAAGGCATTAGAAGTACATGTGTCAGCGAGGTCTAAATCACTCGAGACGAAGGGTTAGGAAAGGATCTAGAGGTAGCTAGCCGACCGATCTCTTTGTCGGCTAGATAATATTGGCTTGAGTCGGCTATTAAGTTCACTAAGTCGACAATCATTGTATCATAGTCTTTCAGTCAGTCGACTTACACCTACAGTCAATCGTCTTAACCAGTTAAGTCGACTAAAATATTTTCTCGATCGATTATTTTTGCATCTCAACTCTAAATCTTTCTGATTGATTGAGTATTAAGCTTAATCAACTACGACTTCATCCTTGTTAACTAATCAAAGATTAGCGGACTAACTTATTCTTTAAACGACTACTTTCCTACTTTAAAGTTTACTTATATGAATTACTTTATCGTTGTTAACTACTTTTCATGTTGATTAACAACTTTTTATCCTGACTCTCAGTCGAATGCTTTGATTTTAATCATCCAATGACCAAACTCAGTTGATTAAACCAGTTAAGAAGTAGATTGGAAGACTATTTGAGTCTATTGACTGCAAAAATCAATTAAATAATTAATTTTAACTCATTCAACTAACTTTTGTTTTGAGATGTAACATCCCGGACTTAAGTCTCCAGTCCGTTATCGAGGAAAACTGGCCCTAACAACTTATTGGGTACGGGCCCAAATGGATCCGTTTTCAACCACCCAAAATACTTAAGCCCAAGTTGTCAAGTAGTAATCCCCACCACTTATAAACCACACCCATACTTGAGTTTTAGGTATGACACTATGTTTGGGGTTGGGGTATTACAACCTCCCCCACTTATATTCGCGACGTCCTCATTGCGACATGGTCCATTCACTTATTCCCAGTGACAGTGGTGGTTGCACGCTCCCGGCTTAGATCCCTTCGGGTAACCCTTTCCACTATCAGAGGGAACCCGCTCTGATACCATTTGTAACATCTCGGGCTTAGGTCTTCAGTCCGTTATCGAGGAAAACTGGCCATGGCAACTTGTTGGGTACGGACCCAAATGGATCCGTTGGCAACCACCCAAAATGCTTAAGCCCAAGTTGTCAAGTAGTAATCCCCACCACTTATAAATTACACCCACACTTGAGTTTTAGGTATGACACTATGTTTGGGATTGGGGTATTACACGGGATGACTAATTCCGTCGAAAAGAGACATATTTCAACTCTATCTATTGCCTAACTCTTACCTTACTCTAATTACTTACAATAATTGGCTACTAAGTCCTTCATATAATATAAATAGGATCTCTTAAAATCCTTGACAATACAATAAACGCAAAGCAATCATCTCTTATAAATACAACACTAAGGGTTCGTTTGGTAACGGGGTTATGTTGGGTTGGGGTATCCCTGTGAATAATAGCCGTTTGGAGGGTTGAGAGGGTTGGAGTGATAATTGTGATATGATGTGACATTAATTATGTATTATATTAACTTTTGACGATTATAATATAATTTATATATTAACAATTTTTTGGACATAATTAAAATATATTATACCAAAGAAATTGTAAGGTCAATATAAGTAATCCCAATCCAGATTGGGAGGGTTGAAATGAGGGGAATGTCGGTGTACACCAGCTACCAAACGAAGCCTAGAGAGGACAATAGTCTATCGTCCCTTTTGAGGGAAAAAAAGTTACCAGAGGCAGTGGCAGACCTGGGATTTAATAGTAGATGGGGATACCCGCTTCATCGTATTGTTTAAGTTTTATTCCATATTATTACCATCATTTAAAAATATTATTTTTTTGAAGAAAAATGTCATACCAACAACAAAGCTTTTCCCCTCAATTAAGTAGAGTCGGCTTCGCAGATTCTTTGCCTTCGTTTAGAGCTATCTCGGCTCAATCTTGTGCTTTTATCAAAAAATGAATATCCCTTCGTATAATGGCATTCCAACACTTATTGAGTCGTCCTCGCCCTGTCTTTGCTGGTTCAACATCTCAAAATTCGCATCTTCTAACAGGTGCATCAGTTGACCTCTATAAATGACCAAACCATCTTAAGTAGTTTTCTCGCATTAGTTTAATATAAGAAAAATATCGTAGTTTAGAATATCTTCCACTAATAATATACGATCATATCAAGATACAATAAAAATTCATAACATATATTTTATCAATAAATATAAAATTGATCAATAATACAATAAAAATATCATACCCTCGTTTACAATTGACCTCAATTATTTTTCATATTTCAGAGAGATTTATACCATTTTCATCGCTATTTGAGTTAAACGTATATCTTGCAGTAAAATTTTTTATTAGTAAAATATTCTTTCATTTAATAAGTAAATATAAACTCATGCAATTGAAATCTATAATCAAGTTAATAATCAAAATCAAATTGAAAGTTACATAAAATTAAGATACGTCAAACTTCCAATCATTTGATGATTCTCGAAACACGATACATGACGATTTGAAAATTATGTATACTCGTAAGAAATGTCGTCTATAATTTTGAGAAGATTGAGTTAATTTTGGAAGATATTAGTTGTTGAGAGGGAGTAGGATTTTCTTGGGAATGTGAGGGTATGGATTGGGGACACTAATTCGAGGAAATTGTACCCTTCAAGTAATATTGCTTTTTCCTAATGTGAGTGAAGTATGTGGATATATATGGGTTAATGGGTCGGGCTTAGGTTCATTTTATTTCAAAGTACAGGCCCAAATCCAATCTCAACCCAAATAAAAAGGGTTAGGTTCTGGTTGGGCCGGTCCAATTTAATATCTATGTACACCAATATAATGTGTTTCATTCTTCTTACATTTGTCTGGTTATTTCTTATGCATGTGTGCATGTTTAAGATTTTAAATACGCTAACTATTTCATGATTTTGACATTAGTTGTATGTTGGAAATAGAAATGTGGTTAAAAAATATGATGAATTAAATAACCATTCAATTCACCATTACAAATTCTATTGTAGATGCGGCCACCATGACCCAATACAGATTGGTTACTTACAATTGTAATGCTCTAACACTTGAGGATACAGTTTCTATTCTTGTATATCAATGTAATAGTCTTGCATATTAGTGTAGTAATGTTCTCAATCCACACTAATGGATATGATTATTAAGGGGTCTAAGCATTTATTCTACACTCGAAATAAGAATATGAAAGTTAGAACATGGTATTTGGAACGAATATGAATATACATGATTTAATTATATCATATAGGTCGGGTTATCAGGCTTGCAGGTTGGGTCCTTCTTAGATCCGAACCCAGCCCGATAATCAGTATAGACTCATTTTGAGGCCCACAATCCACCCACTAAATTTCGAGTTTGGGTTTGCATCATGTTATGTGGGTCGTATTTTAGGCCGGTCGGACCGACCCGACCCAATGCCCAACCGTAATTGTGGATGACTGCCAAATCTCTCCCATTCCACAATTACCAACCTAATCAAAATCAAAATAAATTATACTAAAGATAACACTCTCTCCTCCTATTGACTACTTGTATTTTTTCTTAATTCTATTCACATGATAGAAAATTAAGCTTTATATCTTACTATTGAGAATACATGGAAATAACGCAAAGTGAAGATATATATTAATACAATGTGCATACATAATAATATGAATAATCTATATCTGTATCCGGAGAAAAAGAAAAAATATCGAAAAATATACAATTATATATGTACCATATCTTAAAAAAATGGAAATGATATTTGTATCCAACATACTCATATCCGCAGAAAATATCAATCTATGTATTTTCTTTCTTAAAATGCATAAGATGGTGGCCCCAAAATGTATCTTTACTTGTATGGGATATTTACCCAGCGAACCCTGGAATCTTTCAAAATTACCTCTACGACCTTTGAAACATCGATATTCCTCCCTAGACCCCGTAATCTTGCTAACCATTACCGTGCAGACCCTCTGGTTAACTCTCATCCATTTGTCCGTTAAAACTAACCGGCTTCCGTTATATTTGTTTACATTATACCCAATTTGTTTGTTAAATTTACATTCATTGCCATTTCCCCTTGGATTTGGCCCTCCGCGCCGTCCTCCTCGAAACCTCAACCCCACCGTGCCGTCCAAAGCCCCGGCGTCGCTTCCCCTGCTGCCCCCACCCACGCCGCCTGAAGCGTGGCCCCGCTCGCATCCCCTGCCACATCCCACTCCTCTGCTCGATGCCCCCCGGCCACCGCCTCCCTCGCTCGAAGCCCATGCTCCCCCCACCCGCCGCCTCTGCCCCTCTGCCCTCAGCCCCCTCTGCACCGACGGCTCCGCCGCAAGGCCCTGATTTTGCCTCTAGCAGCGCAAGCACCCCACCACCCGATTCTCCACGACTTCCACTTCCAGCGCTCCAGGCCACTCCCAAATCCACTAGCGCGCCGCCGGCCCTAGCGCGCCTCGGCTGCCAACCACCGGAGCCGCTACTACAACCCGCTGGCTCCTGTCGTCGCACTTGCTTGGAGGAGAAGGTAAGGCGGCAGCACTCTCCCCCTCTGTCGAAGAAGAAACAAGGCCGAAGAACCTAAATCACAGTGGATTCAGGAATTTCGAATTCAATTAAGACACCCGTCCTCTTTTCTCAGTAACTTTGTCTTAAAATTGGAAAAAATTAGGCGTCAGCCCCTAGAGAGTGTGGAAGAAGAAGGAGGGGGAGAGAAGAAGAAAGGAGGGCCCTTGGATTTGTTAGGGTTAGATTAACTCAACTTAAACCCAAACAAGTTAACTTAAAAAATCTCAAATTAACGGTAGGGTCTATAGAGTAAGACGGAGCAAGATTACGGGGTCTAGGGAGGAATATCGATGTTTCAAAGGTCGTAGAGGTAATTTTGAAAGATTTCAGGGTTCGCTGGTAAATATCCCTACTTGTATCTATATCCTTTAAAACCGAAGCGGGTATATGTATCGATATTTGTATTCGCAAAAAATATTATATTCTTATCCGTAAAAATAATATGGCACATATGGACATATCTATATTTGTTGAAAAAGTATGTAACCATATCTATATGCATGCCCTTAGAAAATAAAAACGGTATTTGTATCTATAAATGTATTAGCAAACAAAATATTTATATTTTTGTCTATGTTTATATCCGCCAACATAAATAAATATATATATCCTTAAAAACAAATACTATGCTAATGATATAGATATATCCGCCAAGAGGAGTGATCCTGTGAAACGGAACATATACAAGACGGTGAGATGGATAATCTCAGTCACTCATTACACTCATTAATATCACTTGGGAGATTTAGATCATCATGTACCACCAGGGTGTTATTTCAAATTTAACTTAATTTGAGGCTTATATCCCATCCATCACGACTATCAAATTTAACGATCTTAGAATTGTTGAAATCGACCAATCAAGATGGACATATTATGAGTGTTTTTTTATATAAATTTGAAACATACATTTTACTCATTATTATATCTAAATCCTCCAAGGTTTCATGTCGTTATTAATGATAAACTGAGTGGTTGAGATTAGCCATCTCATCATCTCATATATGTCCCATCTCATTGGATCGCTCCTCTCTCTGCCAAAATATATATGTATCTTTATCCGCAATGATGTCTTTAAAAAATGGAAAAAATATTTGTATTCATATTCAAATCATAGGAACAATAACAATAATGCTTTTTCACACAATTAAGTAGGTTCGCTACATGGATCTTTTGCCTCCATTTAGATCTATTTTGGGTCATTATCGAGATTATATCCAAATAACCAATATCCCTTCGGTTAGTCTCATTCCAACACTTCCATTAGACCTTCCTCTCCCTGGTTCAACATCACAATCTCACATTTTATAACTGTTGCATCAACCGATTTCCTTTGCAAATGGTCAAACCATCTTAAGTATCATCGTATTCTCTATCGGAGGTAATCAATTTCCTTATGGTCGCATCATTCAGAAACCCGATCTTTTCGTGTATGACCACACATCTACCTTAGCATCACTCTCCACAAAATCTCTGCACATGTCTATGGTTCACATGCAAAAATAGCAGATCTTACGGTTACTTTGTAATACTTTTCTTTGACTTTCAAAGGGATTTTCTTATCACGAAGAACATTAGAGGCTCTTATCTCTTTAGTCAACCTACATTTATTCTATGACTAACATCTCCAATTAATTTACCCATCACGTTGCAAACTAGATCCCAAGTATCTAAAAGAATCTTTCTTGTTAATGTTATCATCTCCAATCTTCGCCTCGAGTCCTTCATTGTTTTCATCAAATATGCACTCCATATATTCAATCTTAGCCATACTTACACAAAATCCTTTAGCCTCTAAGGCATGTCTCCAAACCTCTATCTTCTCATTTACTTCATCTCGTGTCTCGTCAATCAACACAATATGATCAATGAACAATATACACCAATGTTTCTCATCTGAATGTGACCAGTCAACTCTTTCATAATCAAAGTAAAAAAGAATGACTCAAAGCCAAATCTTGATGCAAACCAATGCTGATGTTAAAATAGTCAGTCTTCTTAGACTGGATCCTTATACAAGATGAAGCCCCATCATATATCCTTTATAAAGTTAATGCATATGATGAGTACTTGTCTCTTCACCAAAACTCTCCACAAAATCTCTATTGGGACCGAGTCTTAATCCTTCTCCAAATCAACAATAATCATACGAAGCTTCTTCTTTTTAGCTTTGTAAATCTCCATTGTCTCCGCAAGTGATTATTGTTGATTTGGAGAAGGATTATGACTCGATCCCAATGGAGATTTTGTGGAGAGTTTTGGTGAAGAAACATTGTGGTGCCTCTTTATAAGAATAAAGAAAATAATTAAAATTATTTGAATAATAGATGTATCAAACTTATGAGTCATACTATAAAAATTTGAGAACATGTGCTCGAAAGAAGGTTGAGGTAAGTTTTCATTTCAAATCGCTCAACTATTGAAACTATCCATATTTAAATTGTGGTGCCTCTTTATACGAATAAAGAAATATTTAAAATTATTTGAATTGTAGTGGTATTAAACTTATGAGCCATAGTATGAAAATTTGGAAACATATGCTCAAAAGAAGGTTGAGGTAAGTTTCCAAAGTAAATTAAAATCAATTCAGACTCATGTCAAGTCGCTCAACTATTGTACATCATTCTTCGTGGAACCCTTCAATGGGAAGAACGACTTCACCTTATGACAACAACGAGTGAAGAATATACTTACACGAGAAGGACTTAAAAAGCTCTCCAAGATTAAGAAAAGAATCCATAGAAGATAAAAGAGGAATAGTGGAAGGAGATGATGGATCTCGCAAATACTACAATACAACTATTCATGACAGACCGCACTCTTCATGAAGTCATCGGACTGGAGGATCCAGTGGATGCTTGTATGAAGCTTGAGGGGCAATACAAGTCCAAATCTTTAACAAATCGACTATTGATGAAGAAGAAGCTCTATGGTTGACTGACAGGATAAAGCTTGCGGTACACTTCAATAAAGATTTTAACACACACGCTCACACTTGAGGAGAAAAATGCAAAAGTAGAATCTCTCTTCAAGGAGGAGGACAAGGCATTGATCTTTTCAAGTTCCCTTCCATCTTCCTACGATTATATTATGACGATGTTACTTGATGACAAGGAGATCATCACGTTGGACGAGAAAAATTTCTTCACTGCTTATGAACGAGTCTTGATGTAGAACGATAGATGAGGCAACAAATGATGAAGGTCATGTGCTGGCAATTGAGGATAGACGTTAAAGATCACGGAAGATAGGATTCAAAGGTCGATCCAAGTCATGAGATCTGATCAGATGCTTCTATTTTGACAAGGAGGATCACAAAATTGTCAATTATCCGCAACGCGAGAAGGGGAAAGGAAAGAAGAAGATCGATGATTCTGAATATGGCTAAGAGGATTCCATCGTAGTCTGTGAGGGAGACTTGCTAGCATGCTCCAGGGAGATTAAGCTAGATTTAGGATGGCTTCTAGACTCGGCATGTCTAGATCATGCGTGCTCATCTAGGGAACAATTCAATACATGTCAAGCATGTAATGAGTGTGGATTGATGGATTTACTAGCCTTGATCATTATAAAGGACGATGCTACCACATCGAGCATGTTGCTGGGTAGGAAGATCAATATATTGCTTATGTAGCTTAACCTTTAGACCTTTTTGAAGAAGGTTCTGTTACCAACATGTTTACTTCCATTGTAGGTAATGTATTTGGATTCAAAGCTTTATGAGCTTTACGCTTGGAGGATATGTGAATTCCTTTTATTTATTCCAAAACTTTCCAAGGTCCACCTCATGGAATCTAAGTTTAAAGAGATAAATTATGGACGTAATCTATTGGGATGTACTATTAAACCAAAGAAAGTGGGATTATCCATGAAAATCTACAGTAGAACCATTTATGTGTGTCTGCGTGGTGGACTTGATTTTACTAAAGATGATGAAAATGTAAACTCACAACCATTTATATGTAGGAGAGACTGTTTCCTATTTTGTACCGAAGCTATTTATAAAGTACAAGCTGAAACATGTGAAACAAAGGACATTACTTGAATGATACTGCCTGGTACATGCGAAGAAATGAATAAAAGGACTATATTTGCTAGAGAATTGGGAGTCCCTATCATAATGCATAACTACTTAATAGGGTATTCACCACAAATACTAGCTTGGCTCATTGTTGCCAAGACAATGGCTTACTTCTTCATATTCAACGTGTAATGCATGATCGAAAATGATTCATTGAAACAACAAGTCACCCCTCCCGTTGATATGGATACACCTGAGATCAACCAATTCTTGGGAGTTCCTCTATTCAATCCTTTTCTTTCTTCTTATTGATGGATATTTCGTTCGTATACATCTTCTCTTTATTTCCTAAACCTTTAGTGAATTACAAGTAAAGTTAGAAAATATCATATCTTTGATGATTCCATTATTGGAATGATCAAGATGGAAGGTGGGGAGGTTCACCGCATCAAGGGAATTGGATCAGTGCAATTCACATCTTTGATGGAGCAGTATGAACTCTGACAGATGTTAGATACATTCTTACAACCAAGAAGAGTCTGATTTCACTGGGAATGATCGATTCACGAGGACATCAAGTCACCATTAAAAAGGGAGTTCTCAGAGCGAGCAAGGGAGTATGCGTGGGACGAGGACGTCGACTAGGGTGTATAGGCTCAAGGAAGGGTCATGATAGGTGATGGAGCTCCAGTTAATCCCATGATGAGTAGTATGATGAGAGAGCGGTATGCTATCGACATCTCTGCTACAGAATTGTATAACAATGAGAAGCGAGTGCTATTTGCTTTACCAGAGGATGCCGTCGCAATCGCTAGTCATGAGAGATTTGTGATGCCGCGTCAGGAGATAAAATACTAAGTTTTGCGAGCGTGCCAGAGATGGAGCATGTTGATTGCTCCCAGTGATGGGTGCGCCACCAAGATGCAGTGAGGTCCTGCTAATGAGACATGCAGATGACGAGGATGACCAAGTGTAGGCTCAAGATGATGAAGAGATAGTGATGAAATTCAACTCAAGGGAGATATTGTTAGGATTAAGCTCATATTAGGATTAGGAATCCCAATAGGTTGGAACTCCTAATCTTAATAGTAGTTGAGTTGTATTTTATTTGTAGTCGTGATGGGAATAGGACTATGAAGTTGTAATTGGACTATATATAGAGGGGGACGGAGGTATAACCTCCACATCACAACAAGAGGGAATATCACAAGAGTAAATGAAAGTGGGAGATAAGAGAGAGAGAGAGCGATGGAACAGTGTGAGTTGTACTCGTTCGACGTCTTAGTGATTTTCTTCTCCGATGGTCGCAAGAGATGACCGAGCATCGTCATATCTAATTTTCTTTTTCTTCACGTGCTTTTGTAGTGATGGGCGATTGCACATCCATATCCGTATTCGGTATTTGATCCCCACAACGAGTGTACGAGCAAAGACGATACCGGGTCGCGTCCTAACAATTTGGAGGGGGGGGGGGGGGGTTGCGATTATGACCCTTCCCTATCCAAAGAAGGTGCCAATGAGCTACAAGAGGCAGGCGAGACAATCATGCAACCTTCCCCTACATGTCATCTTAAAAAAATCAACAACTTCGAATGTTTTATCCTCTAAGAGCACTTACACTCAAATTTCGCACGATCTACAATTAATGAAGAGTAAACCTATATACTAAAATTTCTACAAAAATGTTGATATTCCGAGTAGACATCACATTTATAAAAAGCATAGAAAAGCAATAAAATGTTCATAACAAAATGACATTAAAACAAATAACATGTTCCTAAACTATGACATGGTCCATACCACGTATTCGTGGCATTTTTCGTCGAAATCGTCGATGAGTTTTGTACTTGTTAATACAGATAGGCAAAATATCAACTTTAACGTAAACTTATTGCGAACTCCTCATTCGTACAATAATTACTCAGCTTGCTTCACTGTGTTGATGTTACTCTTGAGCGGACATTCTACACTAATTGCTCATAAGAAACCTGCATATCAAAATACAATACTCAAAGAGAAAAGTATTAAGAAAATATAAACATTGATTAGTAACACATATTTATCTTCGTCTTGATGCGTTCCCTGTTTAGACGCAGCATCTCCATAGCATGATCTAGAATTTGAGAAACAACAACATGATATCGATCCCAGAAAAAAAATGGCATGTAATATATATTCATATATTTAAATTAAAATTTATTTTGTTTTATTTTTAGATGATATATGAATAAATTTAATTACTTACCTCCAAATTCACAAGCGTGACATCCTTCACACCTTGTGGTAGAGTTCTAAAGTCAGAACAAGTGATGGAACAGATCTGTATCTCCTCCTATAACACATACTCATACTTTGACCTGAAAGAAGACGATCCAGTACTCTACACTGAGACGGTCCCTTCTATTTGATAGAAGCACTGCCACCTGCAGCCTATGAAGAATCCCCTCTGACTGAAATGCAGGTTCGGGATTTTCTCGAACACACGAGGAGGCATGTCAACCTATATAAGAAATTATAGGTATAACGGACCAAAAAAATACTTTCTTGATTAATAAATAAATAGAAGTGATGCATGAAAATATCTTTACAATCCATCCATTAAGAGAACTATCAAAAACAAGAAAACATGTTCAACCTGACTTGCAAGCGTAAATGCTTCGTTTGTTTGCAATCTTCCCATTTGCTTTAAAGAGATGAAATCATTTGAGATTGTTTTTATATCTGATTCATTTTGGATCAATACCAAACCAAATGCCTTGAGAAAGAACACAACATAATGTTGAAGACTAGAATACCAGTGTACATATTAAATAGTAATACGACAGATCCAAATGAATTGACACTGAAACAATACCGATTAAGATCATGTTAATCACATGTTTCCATTCATTTTTCGATTATAATATGCCAACAGAGACCGATTAAATAAAAGAAAACATGCAAACGGGCGAGATCCAGGAAAGGCAAAGCAATAAATAAATTGCGGCAAACAAATCAAAAGGAGAATAAGGTTAGAAATCATCGAAGCGTCCATGAAATGGACTGTCCTTAGAGAGGATATCGCCCCCACAATACCGGTGCGTAGGGTATTGGCGATCCACTCCCAGGATACGACGACACACGATCTTCGTCCGCGCACACCGACGAGACCGTCCTCGAATATGCCTCAGAGAACTGCAGCCGAGAGAAGGAGAAACACCTGTTCGTCCGTGAGAGGAAGAACAAGAACGGAGGTCAAAACGGCGTGAGAGAGTTTCTGTCAAGTGTGTAGAACACGTCGTTGGGGAAGGGTTTTAAATAGATGGTCGCGTGCCCTAGCGCGCAATCTTTCGATTTCTGAAAATGCCCCTCACCGGACGTGCCATTTCGGATCCCGAGATCACGGCCAGAAACGCATCCATGATGGTGAGTTGGATTCCCATTTTAGTCGACTTACCAAATTAGTCGTGTGATTAGTTTAATTGACTTACCAAATGAAACTCGCAGCAAAAGTATTGAGATCCGAATTGACTCTCCGGAGCCGGAGTCGGAGACGGAGCGTGCGCGCGCATATGTGTTCCTCCATTCCTCCTCTCTACTATTGCTACAAGAGCTTGGGGTGTAAACTCATATATGAGTCCACCAAAAGTTTAGAGCTCCAAGGTATGGTACTAAACTTCTATCCAAACTTTTCCATGTTTCAAATTTGAGAATTCACAACTTTCCCTCCAAGCCATTTGTTTTTCCAATTGAAAACAAATTAGCTCCAATTGTAATCACATAGATTTTCCAATTAAAATCTAATTACAATTCTTTAACTACAACACACAAGTCGTATGTAAAACTAATCTCCGATATATGGAATCATCACCATCTATTCCATATGAAAGTTTGACCTTTACTATTACTCCTGCCAATCACATTGTTTGATTGCACCGATGGATCTGTTATGAATCTATATCCATTTACAATATATTTGAAATGATAAACAACTTGTGAATAAGAACTTCTTTTAAGAATTTGAAGATTTGGAAACCATCAACAACCATATTTTTCGTGTAGCCTTTCGATATTAAATCAGATAATATAATCTGAATTTTGCGTATTTGCATTGTTGTATTCTTAAAAAAACCGTCAACTTCTTTATGATATGATGATATAATAATGAATAAGATCTCTATCTTCATCATAAACTATTCGATGGCTGATTTTAAGTACGCCCCTCTCGTTATTTTGAAATATCATAGTCGGTTCAAATCTTCAATTGATAAAACTCGACATCATCGTAACTTTCAAGTCTATTTTCAATCTTATGCTACTTCCCTCCTCATAAAATGTAATATATTCTTCATATAAAGAACCGTCAGTGATACAAACTTCAGGTGCAACTTTATTAAAAATTAAACCTAATTATATTGTGTAGAAGAAAAAACATTCCCGTGTGCTCACATGGGTGAAGATGTACTTTCTAACGAAGACACGTGAAGTCAATGGTGAAAGAATATGGGATTCGGAGAAACTACGCAGGAGCATGTAAGTTAGGAAATTTATTTTTTATGTTCTTAGTGCCTTTGTTCTTCACACAATGTTAGTAACGTTAGATTCATGATATGCAATGATATTTAGAAAAAAATGCATGTTTATGAATTTATTCAGATAGAATCTCACTGGTTTACTACTTGAAAATAATATAGGGATAACGATTAATTTTATTGTGTAAAATTTACGTTGTATATCTGATTTAAGTTTTATATCTTAGACATGATGTGATAGTGCACAGTTTCCTCATATTTTGACATACCTACATAACTAAGAGTATTCTACTTCACCATCTTTAATAGATGAATGCTTAACATTGGAAGGGGATATTTTTATTAGCATATCATGTCCTAAGCATGTTGAAGATTAGGTAAATATTGTTTTTTTGTTTTATTCTGAAAATCGTGAGCACATATCTTGAAACTTGTATTATGAAATATACTTTTTGGTTGAAATATACAACCAACTCAAAAATTTAGTTTGATATAGGCATGTTAGATCATACATGTCAATTAAGTTTCATTGATGGTTTCATAAACAAGTTGTAATTTAAGTTCATGATATAAAGTAGAAATAAAGAAAAGTCTATCATTAATTTAGGTTAGTTGCAATATATACTAAACTGGATGTTTTGCTGCTAGGATGTGAAAATCTGAGACTAGCATACATATCTAAAGTATGCACATTAGTTTTCTTAACACGTGAATCATATTTTTTTTAGTATTTTTTAATGATTATTTATAGGATGAAATGGTACGACTTATGACACCGTCAACTAATGAGAGTATCCGTGGTGAACCAGCACAAACACTCTCGACAAAAGAGGCATTTACTATGATGAAAGGACCTTGAGCATTCTGGACGTGTACATTGTGCAGGTCGTGGTGCCATCACTTCCACGTGGTCTGGTGGTATGGGGGATACCTCGATTCAAGAGGTCGTTAAGCTTCGTAGTATGATGGAAGTTTTGAAAGAGAAACTTTGTACAATTGAAGAAAAAATGACGAGTATAATGGAAATGCATCGTCTGGACATGGAGCATCTTATTTCAATGGTAGGGGAGGGATCAAAAGAGTCATCTTCACATGAGAGTGGCGGCATTGTTGGCAACCATGTTCAGTATAGCAATTCTGAGGATGATGATCACGACGACGATGAGTACTACTCCAATGACAATTTAATGTTGAATACCAAAGACATTAATGGTTAGAATATTTTTGTTTTGTTACAAAACTCTTAGACTTTTGATCCAAATGTCTACTTTTGTCGAACACTTATAGATATGTGAAAGTCAATATGGTATTGGACATCTTTGTAAACATGGGGATGATGAAAGATTTTTTTGGTAATTGTGGTTTATTAATAGCATATCTATTACAGATTTATTATTAGGTAATTTTGGTAATTGTGATTTATTATAGAATAATTATAATCTATTGCAGATTTACTATTTTTTAGTTCAGATTACCTTTTGCAATGGTTATTGAACATTGCACATAGTTTTTTGCAATACATCAAAGTTGTTGCATTTATATTTGCAATGATTGCCATATGTTGCATTAGATTGCATATGCTAGTGTCAAGTGATTATTGGTGATACTTTAATATGTTCCAATTTTATATGCAACATTTAGGTAAATATTGCTAAATCTTTTACAACACTTATATTTCAGTTGCAAATTGTATAAAATGCAACGATTACTAAATGTTGCAAATTTCAACCATTGCGAAAGAAGAACGATTGCAGATAATCATTGCAATGGTCAATTGCAACGACATCTTTTGCATTAAATTTTTCAACGATCCAGAAACGTCATAAATAAAAAAACTGTTGCAAAAGTATTTTTGCAACCATATTGTACGCATTGCTAATGACAACTTTTCCAGTAGTGATTATATTCTTTAATCTTCCTCAATATCGTTCAATCTGATATATCATTCGATCTTAAACATGTCCAGAAATTCAAGAATATTTATTCAAGATTACATAAAAAGAATACAATATCAGATTTAATTTTAAAAGTATCGCAGGATCTTATGTCACTGAAGTGATCACTTTAAAAATAAAATCAGCATCAATGACACCTCGGATTACTAAAGGAAAATTAACTTGCATAAATATATAAAATCGTAACATTTTAAACCGCTAATATTCCTTTCCACTTTATTTGTGGATATATATGAATTAATATTTTTTAGAAATCGAAATATTCAGTCACGCTCATCATTCAATAATGTATTCACACTACCACAGAAATGTTTTATGCTGACGTTTTTAAACATCGGCTTAAGTTGATTCTAACGTCGGGAAATGTGTATGCCAACGTTAAAAAACATCCAAAACTTTTGTCATGCTAGCCTTGTCGGCATAGGTTTTTTTGGACGTTTATAAAGAACATCGACACAACCTTATATGGGACGACGTTACAAAACATCTGGTAAAACATCTTTCTATGGACGTTAATTAAGAACGTCCACATACAAATGATTTTCATGGACGTTAATACATGTCGACTTAAGCTTCTGTGGTGGACGTTTCTAAATCATATTTTGTGGTCATTAATAAACATCGTTATATGCATATTTAAGGCCATATGAATGTCAATCAAGTAGTACCAAGTTCTTTTTAAAAAAATTATCATATGTTAGTTAAGATAAACCATAATGTCAATCAATTGTTAACGTAGAGTTACATACTATCAAATTTTATAGAATCTCACATATATTACATATTAGTTATACTAAGATGTCTTCTATTTTTATATATGCCAATTGTGCAATGATCTCGATAGAAATAGTAGGAAACAAGAGTGATAGAGAGTCATGTCTCTTTTTAGAATGAGTAATTTGTGTCTATATTTTTTCTTCTTTTTGTCATAAACTAGCATTGTATTATTTATCCACGAAGAGACAAAAATAGATTCAAGAGTACATTTATATCTCATAATAAGAAATAACTACAACATAAGTAGCTATACAAAAGGTCACAACAAGAGTCAGTGGTGATGAACTTGAACTGAACGACGCAGAAGGCGATGAAGCAACCTAAAAAGACTCGCACTCGAACGATCAGAGATTAGTGGTTGCCAAGCCGTAGCAAAGACGAACGGATGCCCAGCAGCAGCATCAACAAATAAAGAAAATCCCAATCACATAGCAAGAAGCCTTCATCTTTCATCTGAGGCGTGACTACATCATCCATCACGATGAGGGGAAATTGCAACAGGGTCTCAAATGAGAGACTAGTTCTACTTGATGGAAATGGTAGCTTTCATTTCTTTGTGGCTTTTCCCCTTCTCTAGGCTGGAGGATCGATTGCATTGAAGTGTACCCGATGAGGAGAACAATCATTGTTTTGCTTGTGAAAAAAATACGTATAGAATCGGTTTCATTATATTAAAAAAATGTAAAGAAATTTGAAATGATTAAGAAAGGCATTTACCGCAAATGAGAACACTGTCATTACTGGGTTCTCAACAACTCTATTGCCACGAAACAGACGAAGATCGATATGGAATGGCACAACTAATAAAACAAACTCTGTCATTGCTAATATCTGCAAAAAGAATCGTGATTCCATTTATTAGTTGGAATAACTGTCCAATTTGATTAGTAATACACCAAATTTAGACATCTACATCCAAATAGTTAATATCTACTCTATCATGAATGATGACAAAATGGAAATCTGCTTTGTTCCATGGGAAGGAAAAAAAACAAACCCAATACAACCTGATACATTGACAAGCGAATGGCGGTTCAATTGTGAAGCTTGTGGATGTTGACCATACATCATCAGAATCATCATCAGAATCATATGTGCCTAAACCAAGTTAGACTATAAATTAATAGTCCTTATGCATCAAAAGACAATATATTAATAGTCCTTATGCATCAAAAGACAATAAAAAGTATCTCTTTAGATTTCTCCTTATTACTCTTATTGTTAAAGATACTTCCCACCACACTGATATTATCATACATCATTCTGCCCAGTTGGATCTTCTATCCATTCAGAAGACAATTGTAGATAACCATATTTAAAAATACTAGATCAACCCAATAAGGAATATGTTATCTGTGAAGAAGGATATAACTCAGGAAAATGATGGGAAGACCTGCAGAGGGTGAAGGGGGTCTCCATTTCCGTGTTGCTTGATCACTGCCCTCCTCTTCTCCAGCAGCGACTCTGTGTCTTTGCCTCTGCTGCTATGCCCTCGAGCCGTTGCTCGAGCTCCTCCCATCTTCTTTTCAGATGTTGGAGGGCTTCCCACGACACTGCATAGATTGTACCCAGGATGCGAGTACTAATGAGAAATCCTTGCAGAGCTTGATGTCCTGGTTGCGATCATGGCTTAGGTAACAAGGGTGTCAAGGGTGGTAGATGTGGGGTTGGTAGCCAGGTGAAGACAATGGTGCAGTTGGAGAGGATGTCGTGACGAGGGCGATGGAGATGTGGGAGGGGGCCGTGAGGGTTGAGTTGGAAGGAAGATGACTGGGTTAGAAGATATGCTCAGGTATGAAAATACACGGTCACGATTGTAGCACTTTCACAAAATTTAACGGTTAAGATAGTGATCCATGGAGGCTGAATTAAACCAATCAGATTTCTGATCAATGTCGATGTTTGATAAGTAAACGACGAAATAGCTTATCTTTTCTAGACAATTTTTTCTAATGTCGAGATAGGTTAACTTATCTTGACATTTAAATAAACATCTAGTTTGGTAATTCCTATTTTGACGTTCTTTGAAAACAAATGTCGAGAGAGACTGCTTTTGTTGTAGTGTCAGTCACGATTCAATTAGATGTAATTCTTGTTAAACTATGAGTTCTACTAAATCTCGTCTTGCTCTCCCGAACTCTAATTCGCATTACCGAAGAGATTTGACATTTCAAAAATATATTCATAATATTTTTCTCTTTATGTATCACATCTAAGTTACGACAAATTTATAAGTTTTGTCTGTACGGTAATTTGTGAAAAAAATACTTTGTTTCGGGAAACCTCTACGTAATTTTTTTTCTTGGATTTACGTCTTAAGTTAAAAGTTCCAATTAGTTTTTGTTTTTCTTATCATAGCAAATGTCTGGACAATTGGGATAAGCTAAATCAATCGTGGGATAGTAAATAATTGAATTTGTCATTATTTTCACTTGTGATCTACTTTCGTAGGTGAAAAATGATGATGAACTAAATAACAACGTTTCATATTTGTTGTAAGTCATGTAAAGTGTTTCTTGTCCTTACAAATCATAAATGTAAGTTTTACTTTAGTATTCCATCCTGATAAGTGAGCGTACACTTGAACATCAATTATAATAGTTCATAACTATGTAGCACACAAAGCAATTGCTTCTTAACTGCATCACACGCCTGAGCTATGGTGTTCCATAATATTCTTTGGCTAATGATTACATATATGTTGTTACCGGGAATATTAACGTGTACATTAACCAACAATTACCAAGATTAATATGAAACAATGCATTACATATTAACAAAATTATAATCAAGCATATCTGATTTATATAGTAATTACAAGATATACGCATGAACCAATTAAACCATTTAAACATCATTTTAGGGTGAGATCCAAGAAAGGCAATGCAATAAACGAATTACTGTAAACAAAACAACAAATAAATCAGATAAGAGATCATCAAAGTA
Source organism: Ottelia alismoides (assembly GCA_037367405.1). Classification (NCBI taxonomy): domain Eukaryota; kingdom Viridiplantae; phylum Streptophyta; class Magnoliopsida; order Alismatales; family Hydrocharitaceae; genus Ottelia; species Ottelia alismoides. Next base: position 71,212 of record JAZKJV010005424.1, read on the forward strand.
TCCATGAAATGAACTGTCATTAGATAAGATATCACCCTCATAATAACGATTCTAAGGATACTGGTGATCCGCTCTCAAGATACGTTGACACACGATTTGCATCTACCCACACTGACAAGATCGTCCTCAACAATACCTCGGAGAACTTGCAGCCGAGAAGAAGAAGAAATGCAGGTCGCATATGCAGATGGGAAAAATTGAGAGCAAAAGAGACACCATGGATGTTTTCTTGAGAGTGAAGAAAACGAAGTCCAGGGGAAGGGTATATGAATACCTAGGGCATGGCTTTTCACTTTTCGAAAACACCCTCAAACAATGCCTCTTCGGATTTTGAAATGGCACCCAGATCAAAGTTGTTGGAGCCGAGTCAAATTCCCTTAATGCGGTTGAATAACAATTAGTTCGTACAATTAATCTATTTGACCCATTAATGAAACCTGTAGGAAAGTATCGAGATCCGAATTGATTCCTCAAGCCCGAGACCGAGCTGGTGCTAGAGCCAGAGACAGAGCGAAGCGGAGCGTGCGCACGCATGTGATCCTCCATTCCTCCTCTGTACTATTACTGCAAGAGCTTGGGGTGTGAACTTATATATAAACCCACCAAAAGTTTAGAAACACTTGATGTGGTGTTAAGCTTTCACCCAAACTTCAACTTATTTTAAATTTGAGAATTCCCAATTTTCCCTCCAAAGCTATTTGATTTTTTAATTGAAACCAAATTAAAGTCCAATGTAATTGCATAGGTTTATCAAATTAAAACCTAATCAAATTAATATTAAATTCAACAATCCTCCATGATTTCATTAATTTGAAAAGAGATCCAAAGAGAGTCAAAAGACATATTTCGGTTGTCATACTTTGCTTTCGGTAATGGTACCTTCCGGTTTGAACCTCTACCTGTGTTTACTACTTTCACTTTGACATGAGCGAAATTAATACGTCTTGAACTTCAGACTTTAGTGTTAAAGTATACGGTAGAAACAACAAAGTATGGTTGGTACAATCTTCAGGGTTGGTGCTCTTAAAGGCCATGCATCTGAAACGAGTGTGATCAAGAAAGACCCTCTTCCTTTAAATGCAGTCCAAAATAACACTCACATAGGTAGCGTTCTCCAAAGATGCACTCTAACATCCTACCTAAAGGCTTGAATCCATTTAGAGCCTATGCTCTTCCTATACTTACAGCTTAACTGGCACTTAAGCTTACAGGGATAAGGTACTCATGCATAATCATTTATATAAGAGTACCAACCAGTTCCCAAACAGCTTGTTTTTATCGCATTGAACCTACTTTGTGGATCTCGACTAAGATAGGTTGGGTTGTTATTGTAGAGGAACTCCCAATGGGTCTCAGTCCTATTCCAAGCCTATACTTTAGGACTAAGTATCTATTAAGTCCCTTAGTCAACAGATCTATTGTATAGTCTTTGGATCCAACAAAATCCACATCCAACACTCCTCAGGACAACAAATTTATTAACATTGTAAGTCTGATTTGTATTTGTTTCTGATTGAACTTTGAACTCTTGATCTTGGCAATTGTGATCGTGTTATCAGAATGTACCGAAATCACAGGAACTTACTGACCTACCATGGAAATTTCAGAAAGAAGTTCCCTTAACCATTCAACCTCAATTCAAATGGTGTCTAAAGCATACAACTCAGCCTCAAAGATAGATCGATCTAGAATGATTTGCTTCACATACCTCCAGGAGACTACACCGACTCAAAGGGTAAAGGCACACCCAATAACATCATTACTCCCGGACTCCTTTATTTTCCCTATCCAGCTTGCATTATTGTGTTCTTCTAGTGTAGAAGAATGTTTACCATAATGCAAATTAAGGGAAATAGTTCCCTTCAAGTACTTCAGTACTCGATACAGAGCCTCCTAGTGAGTACGGTCAAGACAACTAGTGTATCTATTCAGCGTTGCAACTGAGAATGAAATATTAGGTCTCGTGCAATTTGTAATATATATTATGCTTTTTATCACTTGTGAATACCTTAGCTGAGCTACAAGTATTCCAATTTTGTTCTTAAATAACATTTTGGATGAATCAAAAGGAGTGCTTACAACATTGCAATCTTGATATCTAAATTTCTCAGGTACCTTCTCAACGTAGTGAGATTGAGAAACTACAATCCCATCAATTGACCTTGTCAATTTGCAACCCAGAATCACATCAGTAACACCCATGTCCTTCATCTCAAACTTGCTACTTAAGGATATTTTAGTGTCACTAATAATCCTCACATGTAATCCAAACAACAATATGTCATCAACATACAGATGCAAGACAATGTACTCATCACCTTTCACCTTGTAATAGACACAGTATAGGACTCAAGAACCTTAAAGCTACATGATAAAATGGTTTTGTCAAAATTTTCATGCCACTGCTTTGGTGCTTGTTTCAACCTATAAATGGATTTAATAAGCTTGCAAACCTTTCCCTTATTCACAGGAGTCACAAACCCATCAGGTTGATCCACATAGATCTCATCCTCAAGGTTGCTGTGCAAGAAGACGGTCTTCACACCCATCTGGTGGATAGAGAGATCATATACATGTGCCATTGCTATGAGCATCTGGATTATGGTCATCCTAGTCACGTGGGAATAGGATACCTTTCTTTTGCCTAAATCCCTTAGCAACTAATCTGGCTTTATACTTTTCAATTAATCCGTCAGGTCTAATCTTTCTCATAGACACCCATTTACACACCCTTTGTGTAAATCAATCAGTTCTCAAGTTCCATTAGCCATAATGAAATCCATATCATATTTGATGGCTTCCTTCTATTGTTTAGCTTTAGATGAAGCCATGCTTCCTTGTAACTTGGTGGATCACCCTTGATCTGGTAGACAACAACGACATTACCCAGATCCTTGGCTATCTATAGTAGTTTACTCCTCCCTTGCTTAATTTCTTCTGAAAGGTCATTGGTTTTAGGTTGAACTTTAATCCCCACATTTGTGATCCTTCTACTTGATCTTGAATAGATCCGAACATGGAGGCAACATTAATGGTCAGATTTTGAGGAATCACAATATTCATTGGAAATCCTTAAAGAAAGTAACATCACGAAGTTCAACAATAGCATTGATATCCATGCCTGATATCTTGTATCGTATTACCTAGAACATGTATGCATAGCTATTTTTCAAGTAACCTAAGAAGACTGCATCAATAATTTTAAGACCTAGCTTCTTTCTCTTATGTTCCAGAACTAAAATATTAACGAGATAGAATACTTAGAGAAATTTTCTACGATGCACATGACCTGAACCTTCTCAAGAAGTTTCATCTCGATATCTTCTAGACCATGGAGCAACAGTAAAAACTCGTGTGTCTGTTCAGAAATCGACTTCTCTTCGACCATGGTAAACTTTAAGAATTTAGCAACGGGGTATTTCTCAACACCGAGACTTTCGATATTATACTTTCGATATAGTTCTTACCAAAAGCCCTTCGTAGTCTATGTGGACGAACAATATACGTCGAACAACGTGTTGGACAGAGCCAACAAGATGCAACTATGACATATACGATCGAATTCCTTCCACACAGATTGCACCTATCAAGTGTGTTGTTTTCCTTTTCCACCGTAAGGCATTCAATTTCAAGCATTGAGAGTAACTGTATGGAGGTCAACCAAATTTTCATTCGTTGTTGCCAACGCTTGAAATTCTGACCATCGAATTTTTCAGGCATTTCGGTCATGTCAACCCTCGATTTAGACATAGTTTCTGACATGATTCTAAATCAGATTCCTGATGTCTTCTCTAAGATTGTTGTTACCAGGAACATTAACATGTACATTAACCAACAATTACCAAGATTAATATAAATCGATGCATTACAGATTAGCAAATTATAATTAAGTACTTCATATTCATGTAGTAATTACAAGATGCACATATGAACCAATCAAACCATTTAAACAACATTTTAAGGTGAGATCTAGGAAAGGAAATGTAATAAAAAAAATTACATCAAATAAAATAGTAAATAAATTAGATAAGAGATCCTCAAAACATCCATGAAATGGACTGTCCTTAGCGAATATATCACCCCCATAATACCAGTGTGAAGGGTATTGGCAATCGGCTCTTAGGCTTTGTTTGGTTGCTGGGTTGGGTTGGGTTGGGGTATCCCTGTGAATAGTAAATTGTGAGGAGGGTTGGGAGGGTTGGGAGGGTTGGAAGGAGGAGTACACCGGTGTACCCCAACCCAACCATGCAATCAAACGAAGCCTTAGGATACGATGGTACACGATCTGCGTCTACGTAAACTGATGAGATCATCCTCGAGAATACCTTAGAGAACTTGTAGTTGAGAAGTAGGAGAAACACATGTCACAGATGTTGTGGGAAAAAATGAGAGCAAAAGTGTCAGCATGAGAGTTTTCTTACTAATGAAGAAAATGACATCAAGGGGAAGGGTATATGAAGACCTTGGACGCAGCTTTTTACTTTCCAAGAATGCCATCCAACAGGCCTCTCTTCAGATTTTGAAATGATGCCCATATGAAAGCCGTTGGAGTCAAGCCATATTCCTTTAATGTGGTCGAATTACAATGAATTCGTACAATTAATTTATTCAACCTGCTAATGAAACCCGCAGCAAAAGTATTGAGATCCGAATTGACTCTCCCGAGCCTGAGCCTGAGTCGGTGCCGGTGCCGGTGCCGGAGTTGGAGACAGAGCGGAGCGGAGCATGCATGCACGTTTGTTTCTCCATTCTTCCTCTCTACTATTGCTACAAGAGCTTGGGGTGTAAACTCATATATAAGCCTATCAAAAATTTAGAAACACTATATATAGTTTTAAACTTCCACCTAAACTTCATCTTATTTCAAATTTGAGAATTCCCAACTTTCCCTCCAGAGCTGTTTGGTTTCCCAATTGAAATCAAATTAACATCCAACGTAGTTACATAGGTTTACCAAATTAAAAACTAATTACATTAGCATTAAATTCAACAATATATAAATCTAATACGTTTCCCGCATCTTTGAGACACAAAATTAATAATTTCATCATTATAAATGTTGATTTCATCGTCATCATCTTGATTATAAGTAACAAGTATTACTGTCCAAATAAATTAATTTGTACTCATATTTTTTAATGTATTAAAACCATCATATGTAAATCCTAATTAAAGTTCCTAACTTCTTTATAAGTACGTGGATATATTTCATCAAATTTAACTACTCTTTGATATGATATGGTTGTCGCAAAAGATCGTTTGCATCTTTCTTTATGATGTTATCCATTTTGCAAAATTTTCAAATAAATAGAGATGTACTCATATTTATAAATGGATTAAAACCATCATATATGTAAACCCTGATTTCAGGTTTCTAACTTCTTCGAAAATACGTGGATATCTTTCATCAAATTTAATTACATTTTGGTATGATATGGTTGTCGCAAAAGATCATTTGCGTCTTTCTTTATGATGTTATCCATTTTGCAATTTTTCAGATAAATATAGATGACGTAACTTTGGCATAAGAGGAAAATAATGCAATGTCTTCTCAGATCTCTTTCTTTTCGATACACCATCCATGTTTTTATATCTACAAGTAATATTCCAAAATTAGCTTGCCCTTCCAAAAAAATAAAACAAATAGTACATGCATCACTTTTCTCATAATTTAATCAATCTGACATTGTAACTCGGGGATGCAGTATGTCCATCAGTAGCTGACCTTTTTACATCGTCAAACATTCAAAAAATTTCTCATGATATGTTAGCTGCATTAAATATCAATCTTCCTCTCTCGTCATTTTATAAGATATATGTTATACATCTTTTCCGTGATATGCAGTTCATGTAATGTAACCGAAATTATTTAATACTGGATTTTCATATACTCCATCTCGATCATTATAAGTAGTGCTCCTAGATAACATAAGAACAATGTATTTTGTCACATTCATCTCCAATTATACTGTACATCGTTTCACGTAGAAATACCCAACATAGAAATCATGTCACACTTTTCTTATATGTAGGATATTCATCAGATCTTTTCTACATCAATGTCTAATTCATTTTCCTACATAAAAAAGTTGAAAAATGACACTTTAATAGGGCCGACACATTAATTGTTAGCTAAAAACCAAATGTAAATTTGTGTGAATTAAATGTGTCATTTTTGTTGTAGTCGGGCAATAGGGATCAATCAAGAAATATCCACTTAATTATTTATTCAGTTAGCATGAGATGGTTTTTATTTTTATTTAACCTCGGTAAGTCTTACGGTCGAACTCAAGGAGACAAAGGAATAACTTAGGTTTAAGTTTATCAAATTTGATGCATGGTTTTCGAGGCAGATTTTTTGGTATTTTTATGCAATTAATGGACACAAATGCAAATGTGGCCAATTTTAAGGACTAAAATGCAATTTTCATCCAAATAGAGTCCACAAATTATGAATGTTGGCGTGAATGTCATATGATGAAATAAATGAACTATAATTTTTTTGAAATTTTCTGATGCAGTATGATTATTTTATGAATTATTGAATGCAAACAAGGTGAATTACAATAATTAATTATAACAAATATTCAAAGTAATTTCCGCAAATAAAATTATCTGAAATATATAATTAGGTGATCTATTTCAAAAAAATCCTAGACCTTAAAAATGTGTGATTTAACACCTATTAAAAATTAAATATTGAAATATACAATATGATTTTTACAGGGTGAATGATGCATGAAAATTCAAATCTTTTTGGATATAATGTAAATAATAATTAATTCCACTATTCGAGAATTTTCAACAATTTTCTGACTAGCGGTTAATTTAATATGATTTTTCGAATGTAAACTGGGTAAAATATGCAGAACTAATTATTGTAAATTAACCATAGAGAATAAAATTATAACAAGCATGCCACGGTGTAGAGAATTAGTTGTAGAACAAAATGCTATTTTTTGATAATAAAATGATGCAAAATTGAGGTTCAAATTACAGAAGAAACACAATGGTCTAACTTCAAATTACAAAATAAAATAAAATAAAATAAAACTATACAAGAGGGACTTAGAAGCAATTATCGGCCCTGTTGGGGGGGTTTGCTGCAAAATTTTCAGGTGGCATGTGCTAAGCACGTGCCCCTAGATGCTGCTGGTCTTCTTTGGAAACCCCAGGGGTGTCGATGCAAGATCCCTAGGGGACTCGGATGGCACATGAGGGGCCTTGGGACTTCGTCTCCGACAGAGGAGGGTGGTTGGAGGCGAGGTTCCGGTCGGAGTGGGTGAAGGCTCCTGGAGAGGGGTTCATGAGCGGCTCTAGGTGTCGATAGTGGTGGCTCTAGGGTCTCCCAGGAGGTGTTGATGAAGATGGTTCATCGTAGCAGTGGAGTTCTTGAAATAGAAGAGATCCTCCGTCGTCAGTGAAGACCACGAGCAGATTGCGTATAGAGCGGGATGGAGTTGAGGGTGATGATGCTTGGCTCTAGACGAGGGGGAAGAGAAGCCTCACAGTGAGGTCGGTTGGAGGGTGACGAAGCTTTTGGAAGAGGAGCTCCTCGGTTAGATGTCGATGGAGAGGCCAAGGTGGAGATGCGCGGCGATGTCATTGACGTTGTTTGGAGGCGTGAAGGCAGACTCGACGGTGAAGATGTCCGGAGCTCAGGGCAGTCGACACAGGGCCACGTTGCATTAATGTACCCGACTTCGGACCTCCCGACCGACTTCGGACCTCACCATAGGGAGAGGGAGGCCAGGTTGTCACCATCTACGCTATCCTTAGCTTGTCCATTCGACGGATGGCAGATGAGGGGTGGCGCGATGGTGTTTTTATAGGACGAAGGTGGTCAGCCAAATCAAGAAGGCGGTCGGTGACGATTAATTCAATGAGGGATCGTATCGAATATCGGGGGAGAGGCGGTACACGCGATTTGTTGCAGAGGAGAAAAAAAGGAAAGGTGGCCGGAGTGGTGATGGGATGAGGGAGGTGGCGGTCGATCGTGAAATCGTGGGGATCAACCGGAGGTGATCTGATTGGGCTCAACGATGTTGAAAATTGGGTGAAGAAGACACCCTTCGGTCGTCCGATTGGCAGAGATCGGACGACCGAGATATTGTCACATGGCATTTTTAATAATGTTTTTTAAAAAAATAAAAAAATCAAATTTTAAGAGGCACAAAAAAGGGTGAGAGGTGGTGGCTCCACGAGCTGCCATGTGTCGCTTCCAAAAAATTTGAAAATTAAAATACAAAGATAAATAGAAAAGAAATATTAAACGACCTCGGATCAAAAAATTTTCTTCAAGAATGTTTCTCGTCTCAATGAGATATACAACTTTCATGAAGAGACTAAAATCAAAATAGGTAATTTGCACAAAGTGATATTTTTGGTGGTACTCTATGTGCATAAAATACCTGATTTTTTGATTTTACAATTTTTTGTCATTTTGAAATGAGATAAAAATCAAGAAAAATACGATAAAATCAAATAAAAATATTTACTCATTAATCTTATTTTTTTTGTTTTAGTAATTAAAAAAGTAAGAAAATAAAATACAACGGACTTATTGTACATACTATCAGTGAAGACTTAGACTCAGTTAATTTCTTTGATTTTAGTTTTATTTTGGATTTGTATTTTTACGTATTTTGCTAAAACTTATATAAAAAATAAATGGAAGGAATTAAATTTAGAAAATAATTATGTACATAAATAATAGGTCAAAATCGGGTAAAATACACAATGTATAAAAGAGGCCCAAATCCCTATTTTCACATATAAGCTTCGATTAACTTGAACTTGATCTAGGTAATTGAACTAACATTAGTTCAAAAGTGGGTAGGATCAAATCAGTCATTGTATGAGCAAGATATCATCATTTTAGTCCGACAGATCTGCAATTAGGGTTTGGGTTTATTTGTTAATTATCTCTGTTAGTGATTTTTTGTATTTTTCATTTATTCTTGTTAGTAATATGCATACAATGGAGTGGTTTTAGGTGATTTGGAGTTATCATGAATTAAATAAAAATAGGGGAAGTTAGCTTATTTTACAAGTCAATTGGGCTGGGATTTTTGGCTTATTATTTTATGCAATTATACATGATAAAATACAATTGTTATTTACATATGCATGAATGTTAATAATGCGGTTTATTTGATAAAATGCTAATGAATTTTGGATATTTGATCTCAATTAATATCTTTTAGAGTGATGAATCACATATTCATCAACCCTTTATACTTAAACCATGCTCGTCCCTGAACAACTAAAAATGAGATGAAATGATATTGGGTTCCATACTAATATCGTGAGCAAAAGGTGAAAATGGAGTTAAACCAAACCTTTGGATTACTAGTTGATGAACGTCATTTTCACCACTTTAATAGTCGTATTTTATCGTAGTACATGTGGTGAAAATGGTTCAACAAAAACCACAATCTTTTGAATGTTGTGGAACATTTATAACTTGGTAAGTCTACTAAGGTCGAACACATAGACACGAGCTATTCTATTTCTTTGTCAAATTTCGATCACTTTACAGTGTGTGTGAATAAATCTCAATTCTAAGGTTTTCATGCAGATTACAATGTAATTAAATGATGCATGCAATTTTTTTAGTTATTCTTTATGCAATTATAAGAAGATGCATGAGAAACATGAAGGAGAAAGTGCAAGGGTGTGTATGCAAATGACTATTACAAATATGCCCTAAAAAGATCACTAAATTTGATCAACAGATTATGGATAGAAATCAGGGTCCGATTGAGCATAAAAATATGAGTAGTCAACTATTCATGGCAAAGACATGTAGAGCAAAGAACTCATCTAACATAAAAATTCACTTTATTTAAAATGGTGTCAGAAAAGAAAATTAAACATGGCATGGAGTAGATGATGAAACAAGGATCAAAATGACACTAAAATCATGCAAATTAGACATACGATGCTCAAGTAATGAAGAAAACAATGCAGGGGCATAAATGCAATAAAAATACAAGGAATAAAAAGATAAATATCACAAATAGGTCCCGGAGGGACCTATTTGTAATTTGCAAAAACCACTTGGGCCCGTCTGTAGTATTTCACTACGCGCGGGGGAATATATGTTATTTCCATAAGTTCAAGGGCCTTCCTGTAAAAGGACCATAGTTTTCTCTGTAATTTTCCCAGGCCCTCACGTGCGAGGCACGTGAGGGGTCCAGGCTCGGGAGGCTCGGCCCACATGGCGTTAGGTAGAAGCTCGAGATGAGGCTTGGAAGATCCAAGCCCGGAGGCTAGACATAAGGCTCGGATGAGCCACGTGTCTTCATCTAGATCGTTCGATCCAAATGATCGGATGGTGATGAAGTGGATCGAGCCGAGGTCGTGTCTTTCCACAAGGCGGATCGACAGTCGCTGAGGGGACCTCAGACGAAATCCCAAATCAAGCAGCAATTAACCCACAATAATAAATCAAGCAATTAAATCTCAAAGATGTGGAGTTAAATTTATTATAACTCTACATGTAAAGGTGTAAAGGTGTATAGGTGTAAGCATAATTAGAGGTCGAACACTAGGAGCAAACGGTTGGTGGCAAAAAGAAATGCACAGAATTATCCAATACTCTTCTTGTCCATGTTATTGTTTTTGTGGGTTTTTGATTATATATATATTGTATTTTTGTTTTCTATTTTTGTATTAGATTTTAATTTTTTTTGATTTTATATTTTCTTTTTGTATTTTTATTTTTTCTTTTTTTCTTTTATACTATATAATATGCCATATATAAGGCTATATATGTAATACATAGTCATATAATTATAAATAGTAGTAAGTATATCTTTAAAAGATAGAATAAAATTATTTCTGTGTTTTATATATTTTTTCTAATGTTTTTGTGAATTTTATGGAATTTTTTTGCTAATTGTTTGTATTTTTAGTGTCAAAAAATATCCAAAAATGGGGTTAATACATAATTCAAAAATAATTTGGGTTTTAAAAATAGTAAATGGGTCTCAAAATTACCCAAATTAATTTTAATATGTAAATAATAATATATAAATAATTATAAAATAGGAAAACATATTTTTGGTATTTTTAAGAGTTGGTATAAATAATTATATATATATTTAGGATTTTGGAGCTTTTTGAAATTTTTATATTTTCATTTTTTTATTTTTTATGGAGTTTTTGTTTTCTAGACTCAATAAATTCATAAATATACTCTCTATATTTTTTGTAATTTTTCAAAAAGTTTCTCTATTTTTTTTGTTTTTTTGGTATTTTAAAAATTAAATAGTGAATAAAAGTTCCTCTTTTAATTTTTAATAATGAGATAAATGCACAAAATTTCCAAATAAATAGATAGCGTGAATCTACATGGCAGGGGGAATCTACCCTAATTTTTTGGAATTTTAGGAGCAAGCTTGCTATATAAAATAAATAGAGAAAAGGAACACAATAATATGTCCTGGCATGGGCATAGATGTGAATAAAATAAATAACAGGGACAACAGTGCAAATATGCTAACATATAAAAACATTTATTTAATTTAAAGCATCAATATACAATTACAAAAACAACTAGGGACTTCGTTACAAAATTCCCACCCTCACGTGGGACTACACGTGAGGCTGGGAGGGACCAAAACGCAAATATGAAAAGTATGAAGGCCTACATGCAAAATGCCCTATTTTATTTACACGTAATATTTTAGTTACAGCCTTAAAAATTAAATACAAAAATGTGGGGCATAAGATTTGCAATTTACCCCAAAGAGGCACCATCAGGCGACGCTGGAGGCTTTACTTGACACGTGGCAGTCATCCAACAGCTGATACCCCTTCATTGATGGACGCACAAGATTAGATCGTAGATTGCGATCTGACGGCTAAGGCTGGACTCCATCCAACGGTGCTGATGCGAACTGGGACTGCCTTCATCATCCGACGGTGGAGAAGTGAAGAGGAAGAACAGGGAAGAAGGCCGGAACGACCGAACTTCCCCACCTCCGATCTCCCATCTCCGGCGCCCTTCGAGGCTCCAAGGGGTCCAGGAAACCGCATGGTAGGTGGCTCTAGCTCCTGGAGGGCTCGAATCGGCCAGAGATACGCTGGAGCGCCACCACGAGGTCGGAGAAGACGTGGTGCTCCAGGTACCTCCAGCGGCTCTTGATTTCAACTCCTGGCATTGTATCAAGCGCCTAACCTGCACAGGAGATCCACACGGCTCGAGGCGATGGTCCTCGGCACAAGAATGAAGCTGTTAGCGTGAAAATGAAGGGGGCGACGAAGCTTCCGGCGAGGTGGTGGAGTTGAAGCTTCGATTCGCGGATCCAAGAGGTTTCGGTTGGTTTTAGGTGGCTGTGAGGTAAAGGAAGTGGTGGGGAACAGGATAGAGGTGGAAGTGGGGTAGGAGAACGAGTGTAGGATAGCGAAACACGGCCGGAGCTCAAGAGCTTCGACGATCTAATCTAACCTATTCTAACTAATTAATCGACTAAAATACGAAATAAAATGCAGTAATTGGAGCCTACGACTAATGCTAAGCTAATGAAATTAAATTGCACAGCTCAAACCTGGGTATTAGCCAAGGAGCAGGACCGCTAGTGACTGTGGCCATGGGTGCAACTCCCACCTCCTCCGATCGATTCAAGGCTACAAAAGGTTCCTCTTGTCACAAGGAAGCTTCCAGGACCGAATACGAGGAAGGGAGAATGGTAGAAATTGACCAAATTTTAGAATGGAGGAGGAAGTCTTTATTATAGATAATATGGAACACCCTTATTGACTGGCCGTTAGCAAAGAATAAAAGCTATATACATTGGATTCAAGGAATGGGCTTGTATATAAAATGTTCCAGGAACATTTCTTGTGAAGGAAGCAAGTGCGATTGATGTACGGTGCGCTCGGCAAAATTGGGAGAAGACGGGGTCGTTGACAGATTTGATGGGTCGGAGGCTGAATTATTTATGAACATAATGGGGAGCCCTTATTGACCGGCCAAAAATAAGAAATCAAAGCTATATACAAAGGATACAACACATGCGCGTGTATGAGGGACTATTGGGGAACATTTCTTTGAAGGACGCGAGCGTGAACGATAGATGGAATGCCCGAGAAAAATGGGAGAAGACGGAGTCTTTGACAGATTTGATGGGCTGGAGGCTGAATTATTTATGAACATAATGGGGAGCCCTTATTGACCGGCACAAAATAAGAAATCCGAGCTATATACAAGGGATACAAGATATGGGCGTGTATGAGGGTTGTGTTGGGAATATTTTCCGTGAAGAGACCGATGTTATTTGAGCGATGGATTGGTCGGGAGAATTGGGAGAAAATGCAAGGTTTGACAAATCTGACGTGCTGCAGAGGTTGGAGGCTGAGTTGACCGAAGGTCAACTGAGTGAGCCTTGCCATTGGTCCATGTAGGCTCACTACAGGACAAAACAACATGGTTATTAAAGAATAATTATTTTAAAAAATAAATGATTTTATTAATTTTTGGGTATAAAATAAAAAATGTTTATATTTTATGTAGTATTTTATTACGATTTTTATTTATTTTTTGATGTATTTTATTACAAGTTAATTATTAATGGTACATGTTTAGGTATATTTACATTTATATTGTATAATTTATTTTTATTTTATATATTTTATTTTATTATTTTATTTTCTTATTTTATATATTTATAACATATTTTTTAGTACCTAAATATATTTTAATTTTATTTTTATGATAGTATTTGTATACTTAAATAAATAGGTACATGAATTGTATGGGTACAGTTATAGGTATTTTGCCTATAGTTTATATACTTCCTTTTATTTTAATGTATTTTATGGGTTTTTATTTTAGTTTTATATTTTTATATAATATATGTAATATTTACAATATTATAAAAATATGAAAGAATAAAATAAATAAAGAATGTATTTCCCTTTTATTTATATACATATAGAACATCGGTATTTCATTTATGTTTTGGCATAGTTTTATTTTATTCTCCTTTTTCTTGTAGGTTTAATTCTAATTTTAATGTACACCTATATTATAAATAATGTTTAAAAAATTATAAAGATATGAATTTATAAAAAATAATAAATAATTAATAAATTGAATATTTTAATTGGTATTATGTACAATAGGGGCCCAAAACCTATCTTCGGCATATTAACTCCAAAAAAATGAAACCACCTCTATTAAATAGATCTTGAAAAGTTATATACAATTAGAGGTGATTTTGATAGATTTTGAGTTCTTATTTTCAAGATATGGGTCTGGGAAGTTTGGTTTTTGACCTTTTATTCTGAGTATAAAATGTACACTGTATAAAATTTTTGTACAAACTCAATTTTGTATTTTTATTTACATTATTATCTACAACTTTCATGTACAGAGTTTATTTATTAGATGAATAAATAATGTATAATAAAATAGGTGTCAAAAATGCATAAATCAAGAATGAATAAATGAGATATTTATTGTATTTTTGGCCCTTATCTCCCCCTACTTTATTCCTTGTCGATCAATTCCATTCTAGACTTGGTCTCGGGGTTTGGGTCATAAAATATTTTCAATATTTTATTACTTTTTATTTTCTTTTCTTTATTTTATAATTTTGGCATTAAAAACCTTGTTTTATATACAAATAAATACTATAAATAATCGATGTTATGATGTACAAATTAATGATATTTACATGCATTTGTTGGGGTTTTTAGGGCCAAAATGATAGAATAAAGGTAATGAAATGGAGATTCATCACCCCCCTATACTTGCCTTTGCTAGTCCCTAGCAAATACTTATGCAATAAGTACAAGAAGAACAACAAATAAGAAGAAAAGAAAAAGCAAAAATAAAGAATGAAGAGTAAATTGAATTGATCATGATTATTAAACTCATCTGTACAAAATCAATGTTTGGAGCATAGGTTAGACCTTGGTGTGAAAATGTGTGTGGTTACTAGTTGGGAACTAAATTTAAAACACAACAGCCTTCGAGAGTCACAGAACTCGGTTTAACCCACCTCAATAGCCTGGTCAGAACTGGCCTACATCATACGCAAACCCTTATGACTATGAAGCTGACTTGTACAATGTGGGTGATAGTGGCTCTCCCCAACTGAAATGATAAAGAAACTGACTTCTCCAGAATGACAACCCAATGATTCCCCAATCCAGCACTCTGTCGTCGAGGAGCGGGGTATTCCCTTCTAAGTTCAAGTGGCATCCAACTCAAGAGGAGGAGGTGAAGAAGAGAATGGATGGTAGCCAGTGTAGCGACCTATCCTAGGATGCAAGACCAGTGTAGCCAAGTCATCTAGCTGCAGGCTCGCATGGTATAACTTTGATGCTCAAGCTTGCTTATACAACACATATACATACTCCGGCAGGCACTTTTATTTTTATTTTCAGGCCTGTCCACTTTTTTGGAGGTTTCTTTTGAAATACTAATCACAACGGCATTTACATAAGGACGTTTTCCTCTTGAGCCAGAAGATTATCCCTCTTTTGAAGATTTATCGCAACCCACACTCTCCTGCATTCGACTTCATTGAAACTGGACCAGGTTGCGGCGCACTTCCCTCCCTAGACAAGGAGAATGTTTCCACCCGTGTGCTTCTCAGACATGCAAATCCAACCCCCTCACCACTCCAACTGAGTTAAGCCAAGTGAAAGGCGACCGTCCATCTTAGGTAATTTTATTTTCATCTTGTTGTCATTACTTTATCTTTGCATTTTTATTAGTCCATCACCTTACCATCTATATACCCCCATTTGTTCATCTTCATCACCATCATTCACCATTCACTTTACCAGTTTTTATGCGTATATTTGTTTCATGTTTTAAATTTAATTAGAAAAATTAAAAATCTAAAATAGAAAAAATCAAAGCAGCAAAATTTATAAAAAAAATAAAGAAAAGGGGGAACGGGAGGGAGCGGCACCCCCCCCCCCCATCGTTGCTCCTCCTCCTCGCGGCAACGGTGGGCGACGCCGCTCCCTTCCGCGCGCAGCTCCCACCGCTGCGCGCTGCCCCATCTCCTCCTCGCGCGGCCGTGCGCGGCCCAGCCCCACCTCCGCCAGCAGCCCCGCCCTCCGCCGCTCTTCGCCTGCAGCCCTTCCATCGCGCCTCCATCCCGCCGTTGCCCCGCGTACCGCGCACCGCCGCATGGTGCACAGTCTTGCGGCCGCCGTGCCCGCCGTCATCGACCTCCCTCTTGTTGGGTTCAACCTCACCGACCATGGAAGAAGAAGGTCCACTTTATCCATCATTTTTTATTGCAAATATTGTATGTTTTTCCCTGTTAATTTATGTAATTACAAAAGTGTCCCCGTGCACAGTTGTGTTGTTTAGTTCAATTTCCATTTTGCACGGATACCCCTGTATTTGACTATTAATTTGGATATCCAACTTGCATCTTTTTATTCAATGAAGGTACCTTTATGTTGAGCAACTAGTTCTCTACCATATGAATTTTTATTTATATTTTCTGATATTTGAGTAATTAATTAAAATTGTTTAATTTAAATTCTTCATATTTTATACAATCTGGACTCTTAAAATTATATCTCACAAATGGTTGCTCTAAAAATTCCACAAAAATAAGGAATGTTGCCTTGATATGTGATTGAGATACTAACCATATTTCATCTAAAGTGGAGTTATCTTGTGCCTGAAATAAATTGTAGAGTGATTTTAGTATTTGATTTTTTGATTAAATCCACATATATCTTTTTATTGAATTTCAAAGTCTCCTGGATTCTATATGAAAATACCTTTTTGGGATAATTCGCCCTCTGATTAATTTAACATTGTGGACCAATTACGAATTATTTACTCACTGTCACTCTGTTTTCACTAAAAAATACATAAAAAAATCATATTTTGTCAAAAAATTCCAAAATATTATTATAGCTTCCTTGCACCATCTTTTCATTTCAGTAAAATTTTCATAATTTTGGCTTACTGTTTGTCAAAAAATTACGAAAAAACCCATAAACAGTGTGCATTTTTACTTATTGCATTTTAATTCTTAAAAATACAAAAAAATGTGTCTTGCATTCATCACTGGATTAGGACTCTAGTAAAAATATAATTTGGATAATTGGATTAATTTGACATTAAAATTAATTTGGCTAAGTGGTGTGATTTCTTAGTACTTAATTCACCCGCATTTTGTATTTGGCATTCATTTTGCATTAAAAAATCTAAAAAATACTGCTTGGAAATCTAGACCTAAGTTTTCAAATTAAACCCAAGTTGTTCCTTTACCTCTCTGTGTTCGACCCCGGACTTGCCCGGGATATAAACTAAGCTGAGACACTCTTCACGGAGATCCTTCTCTCGGTTCTGACTGAATCGCTAAGTACACGTACTACAACGAACACGAATTAATCAGTGTATTTAGCGAGTCGCCACGCAGGATCGTTCTTATGCTGCCGGATCATCTACTTGTGGATCTCCATCTCCTTCAGTGTGTCTCGCTCGTGAAGAAGATATTGGATCTTGTGTGACAATATCAGGAGATCCTCCGCTTGGATCATCAACATGGATTGTGAGGAGCACGCATTCATCCCCGTGCTCGCAAGCGTCTCCTCCGTCGGATCGGACTTGAGACAGGAGGTCTCTTGGTTTAGAGACTTGATCGCAACCACGTTTCAAGAGGTGATCATATTACTTGTTAGTGGTTTAGACGAAACGATCCGAGAAGTGTTCTTGGATCATGTGATTTCGTCGCATGAAAATTTTAATTTCCGCTGCCTGGAGTAACTAGTGCGACTAGTCACTCCCGATCGCATTCGATGCGATCACCACGCTTCCGTGATGCGCTTGAGGATTTTTTTTTCCCCGTATCCTTCAGCTCATTTATAATTTATCTTGGATGATAGAGCTTTTCTTTGACATTTCATTGCTTTTGTTGGCTAGCTCCACTGCTGTTACCAAAAGTTGGCGTACACTGATCAACAATATTCATTAAGTTTCATCACACCCTGGCACTTTAGGTAAATATCAAAGAGATAAGCATATGAATCTTGTTCACATACTGCCTAGGGTTTTGCTGACACTCAGGTTTTCTAAAGCCTTCATCAGCCTTTATCCCATCCTAGAATATCATTAGATCGGGTCTAAACTCAAATCTCTAATCCTAGTTCCTCAAGTGATATCTAGACTCATGTCATCACTCATGCAGTTGTGGAAGTGATTGTGCTGATCATATTCTCTTTGAAGGTAGAGATGAAGAGTGCAATATAGCGCTCAATCTTTCAAACTAGGGAAGTGTGGATAATTAAGTTCAAAACCCTAATGACTAAGGCATCTTAACTCAGACTCTCAAGATCACAGAAATCCAGTGTCCTCAAAATCCTCAAGCCTTGAGTGAATGTGTTTGTGTCCGGAATACACCAACTTCTTTAGTTAGTGATTTTTGTGTGATTGTTTTTTGCGGATTTTTATGGATTTTAATTTTCACAATTTTTTTTAAATTATTTGGAGAGACAATGAGTGGCCCAGGCTCAAATGAATAAGAGTATCTACTCTCAGCCAGTATGGGTGTAAGTATGGGCCGATAGACGGACCTGTGTTCCTTAAGGATGGTGCCTTCCGTAGTGTCCTGTAAACCACCCACTCTGTTAAGGGAGACCGAAGTTCTCTCACTGAAAGTATCTACTAAGCCTAGTAGTCGAAGTCTGAATTAAAGAAAGGTTTTCATTTTTTTTCATCAATTTTTTTAAAGTAGTATTTACACAAATTAATCCCTCAATTTTTAAGAAAATAACTTTACAAAGCTTTTACAAAACTAAGTTCACAGGTTTACCAAAACCGAGATCGAAAATAAGTTTTTCAAAAAGTTTTAAAAATACGAGCCACGACTAAAGTAAATATATAATTATATACGGTATACCCCCCTATACTTAAATTTTGTTATGCCCTCTTAGCACAAGTGTCATGAAGTCATGGCTCGATCAAATATAGGGTGATATAGCGAAATTGAGGAGGAGGGTCCCCCTATACTTAGGTCAAAAATTGACCTAAGTATAAGAAGACAATGTGAGGGATAGATGGATAGACGGGACCCCCCTATACTTAAGCTACAATTAGCCTAAGTAATAGATTTGAGTGAGGGAGGGTAGGTGAAATATACAGAGAGAGAGATTGTGAAATATACAGAGGGAAGGGAGATGGGTGGGGTGAGTGTGTATGTGCACGAATGTGTGGGGGAGGGGGGAGGTAGATCATCAAATGATCTACCCCCTTTTTTAACAAAATGCAAGCCCTTTAATGAGGACTGTTAAAATAAATATGCACATGCAACACATTTTTTTACAATATGCAAATGCAGGTTGACTGATATAAGATACTAAAATTTCTTCACCAATTCTTCCGCGGCCTCTTCATTGGAAGCTCCTGACTTCACGCCTCCATGACGATCAAGCGTCCTCGCTTTTCATGGGCCCAACCACAAAAGAGAAAAGTTAGAACAATATGGAGGAAATTAATCAGCAGACATGATGCAAAAATGATGCATGGAATGAGGACCTGTAATTCTTGAAAATATTCGACAAAGATAAACACAACTACTTACTCTATTTATCGAATTTTGATTAATGAAGCGCATGTGTGAATTATTTCTCAATTTCAGACCTTCATGCAAATGCACTATGCAGGTTACAATGCAATAAAATGATGCATGTATTTTTAGTTGATTTTTTATGCAATTATAAGATGGTGAATGAATAACAATGCAAGGATGAATATATGATATGAGAATGCAAACAATTATGCCAAAGAAAGATCACATAAATGAGCACATAACTCAGGCTGAAATCAGAGTCAAATTGAACATAAGTATCATAGCAGTCATCAAATCAAGGCACACATATAAGGAGCACAGAATCTCGTCTAACATAAAAAATCACTTCATTTAAAATGATGTCGGATGAGAAAATTAAAGATGCCATGATGTAGAGGAAGAAACAAGGATCAAAATGACACTAAAATCATGCAATTTGGACCTACGATGCTCATGTTATGAAGAAAACAATGCAGGGGCATAATTGTAAATAAAATGTGAGAAATAAAAGGATAAATATTACATTTAGTTCCCTGGAGGGACCTAAATGCAAATACCAAAAACCGACAGGATTCGAATGTAATTTGTCCAATGCGCGCAGGGACCAATACGCAATTCTTCAAACTAGCAAAGGTCTCCCTGTAAGTTATCCAGGCACTCACGTGAGGCACTGATGAATACCCATTCATCACTCTTTATTCTTTTATTTTAGCTACAAATCCTATGCAAAACACATGTATATCCTTGTAAATAACAATAATTACCATTCAGCATGCATTGTGTAAAAATGAATAATTAGCATGTTTTTGTGCATAAATAAAAGAATAAAGAAATAAAAGAAAAAGAGGGAGATATTTAGAATAAATATTGAGCGACCTAATCCCAAGGGAGGGCTCAGCATGGGCCTGACCGCATAAAACCCCAAGTAGAGGGAGATAGGGAAACTCATGTGTTTGTACATATACATGTAAATAAATAAAAATTATTTTCCTCTTAATAAAAATAAAAATGTGTGTTTATTTATGTGTACATATATGTAAATATAAAATTAAAATAAAATTGGGAAAAACAAAACAAAAATAAAAATTCCCTTCATCATTGTGTATATGCCATGTACATAGAACCACTCACTTATTTATTTCCCTTTATAAATAAATAAATAAAAATTCAAAAAAATGTGTACATATTCCATATTCCATAATGTAGATAAATAAAATAAAATCATAAAAATAAAAATAAATAAAATTAAAAACAATTCTCAACATTGTATATATACCATGTATATATGTATATAAAACTATTTATTTACTCTATACAAATAATAAATAAAAATAAAATAAAAATACCATATTACTCCAAATTTTATGTTATAAATAAATAAAATATAAAATTGGAATAAAATGTATAAAAATAAATAATTAAAAATCAAAAATTAAAAATGTATATTGTATATACCTATATATAATAATACTAGATTGTACATACAATATTTTTATTTCAAAAAAATAAATAAATAACACAAAAAATAGTTTAAAAATAAATAAACAATTTTCATGTTTTAAGTTTTCGAAAATCAGTCATTTATTATTTCAAAATGAATTTTAAAAGATTTAATAAAAGCTGGCTTCTGATTGGTCCACGGGGGAACGTTGACCCCCGATCAACTGCCCCCTCCCCCCTGGACCACTTTGCGCGGATCCATGCCCCGACCCGTTTTTCTCCCATTTTCTTGGCATGATCCGCTCATCTTCAACCCAAAACCCCGGGCTCCGATTATCAATGATTCATCCACGATCCACGCCCGCCTATCATCTTAGGGATCCGCTCCTCGAAATGCGCGCTCCACGACCATCTTGTCGGACCCTCAGTCATATAAAACCTCATCTCCGGCCAGCTTTTCACGTCATCTTTGGCGTTGCCTCTTCCACCCAGGACCTCCACCCGATACCCTAGAGTGACAACTAGCTGTCGGTGTGTTGCAGAGAGGAGAAGGACCCCTCCACCACTGATCCGGCGAGCTTCTTGCCGGTGTGCGCCGCCCAGAGCAGCGCCCGAACCTCGGGCCTCCGACGACCCTCGAGGCGACGACTAGAACTTCGTGAGCTCATCCCTAGTCGATTCCACCCATCAGGTAAACCTAATTCTTCCTATTTTGCTCTAATTTCATATTACCCCCAAATCGACCTTCCGTCGTCTCCGATCAATTCACGTCACCTCACTCTTCGATTCGATCATCGGACGACACCCACATCTTCGCGAGACTCCTCCTCACATTCAGCACCCACTCACACTTCCTGTCTCGTCCCGGAGCAGGAACTTCGATCTCCACCGCCGTCGCTTCACCGGAGGTCGACCATTCCGACACACCAGCCGCCCATTGCCCCTCTAACTGGGTCGAGGCACTTTGCCCTCGACCCAGCGCGCTTGCTGTGCTATTTTTCAGGTCAAAGGAGACCCATCTGAGGGTCTAAGTATTGAGGCACAGGAGCCCAGCTCCGCCTTCGTCGCCGGAGCTCCTCGGAGCTTCCCGGCGTCATTGGAGGAGCTCTTCAGCTGCGGAGCATCGAGGCGATCCTATTCCACATCTCGGCAGCAGCAGAGGAGGTCCACAGCGCGAGTATCGAGCCGACAAACTTCCCCGGCGACCTGTTCTTGGAGGATCCTCCGTCACCGTCCGATCGTGCTCTTTCGCCCAGATTTGATCTCGAGCGTCCATTCGCGAGGAGCTTGCAGCCGTTGGATTCTTATCAGGAGCTCATCTAGAGCGTCCATCGCAGAAGAGAGGCGTGCACGCACTAGAGCCGTCTGATCTTACACGTGGCACGCTTTCATCTGTCCGATTAGAGCGAGGGTTCTTCGAAGAGGCGCCATCGCTTCTGCATCGTCCGATCATCCACGTGGCGTCGTCTCAGCCCTCCGATAATAATAAGGGGTAAATTTCTTGTAGGCCCCTCTGTTTATTGCTTTTATTAGTTAGTCCTGTAAATATAGAATATAGTTGTTTTTATTTTGGAACATTTGCACTTAGGACCTGGATGTTTACTTTATTTGCATTTTCATCCCTGTATATGTGAGACACGTGCTTCGTCACGTGGTTTTCTTGGTGAAATTGCATTGTATGGGCTACTGTTTAGATGTGTTATTAAATGAAAAATACTTTCTGATATTTGCATCCATGCCCCTGTGAACACTTTTATTTGACATGTGTTGAAATCTTTGGGTATTTTGCAACTTCTCCCTTGGACTTTTAGCACGTGTTGCTAATAAGTCCCTGGAAGTAAGTTTTATTACAAATAGGTCCCTCCGTGCCTGGAACACGTGCAGTGCACGTGTATTCTTGGAATTTTTGTACGAGGGTCCTCCAACTTCCTAATTTTGTTACACTTCAGCCTCTGTAAACATGTTTTCTTGCATTTAGGTCCCTATGCACTATAAGCCTTTGTTTGAATTAAATAAAATATCAAATCAAGTCCAAATTTTGTGAAAATTGGATACGTGGCTTCTACCACTGTGTAAAATTTTCACTAAAAATTTGATACATTTTTTAGGCTTTTTAGTATTTTAAAAATTCAAAAACAACCATTTTTATCTCTGTTCAGATTAGAAAATCATAAAAAAGGTACAAAAACTCTTTTAAAAATTCTAAAAAAATTAGGACTTGTTAATTTTGGAGTGCTTTATTTTCTGTGCATTTTTGGATATTTTTGGATATATAAAAAACCTAAAAATTGAAAAACCACTTAAAACTTATAAAAATTCTAAAAAATAGTAGAAAATTCCAAAAAAAAATAAACTCTTCTTTTGGGTTTTCCTCTTTGTTTCTACATTTCATAAAAAATATCTCCATGCTCTTCCAGGACCATTTTATATTTTAATTTGGTCCTCCAAGCCTGACAGGATAGTTTTCTCTTTTTGCTGCCTTCTTTCAGTTTTAGAAAATTATATAAAAATCATAAAATCTCAAAAATTCACCAAAAATATTAAAAAACCTAAAAAACATAAAAATATTTTCATTGGAATTTTTGGACCCTTTTTGAGTGCTTAAATAATTGGTTGAAGTTGCTTATATTTGTCTTTTTATTATTTTCCTTATCATCAAAATCCCAAAAAATATAAAAATATTAAAAACCATCAAAAAATTATTGCTTTCCCTTCATTTCATTTTTGACCACTTCGTAGGCCGCAAGGCCAACTCGTGCTCCTTGAGACCGACCCTGGGTGCTACACCAGGCTAATCTCATAGTCATGACCGTTATTTTTGTGTTGATTGATTTTATCTGTTTGATTGGTGGTCTGCTCTCTTATATTTTCTTGATTGACTGAATTTTCTCTCGATCCGAGTCACAACGACCCGATAGTGATAATTTTTACCTGATCCCGGATTGACCGAGAGAATTTTCCGATCTTCAGAATGGCGCCGTTGTCGGGGAGCACGACTTAGTAGTCGCATTTGATTTTTCCGTGGCTTTCTTTTTCGCGGTTTTCTGTATATATTTTCTATCTAACTTGTTTATACATTTATCTGGTCTGATCACTCTCTGTTTGTTTTCTTGCGAGGGCCGGGGGACCGAGGCGGCTTTCTTCGGAATCCGAACCAACCGTGGGAGTCGAAGGCGGCTCTCTTCTCTATAGAGCTGCCGGAGGACGCGAGGAGCGAGCAGGAGTGCGGGAGCCATGGAATAGCCGCGGATTAGATTAGTGTAGTTAGTTTATTTTCTCAGCAAGACCATTTATTATTGTAATAATACAGGTACCTAAACTTTCAGAGACTCTTAGACTTTCGGGGTCTGTTTCGCCGAGCATCGGTGTGCTCGGGGGACCCCATCGGTTTTTTGCATTTTTTACGCGGTTTTTTGACCGTTTATTTACTGTCTATCTGATTTACACGGTTTTTAGTCTTAGCTTAGGATTTTATTTGACTGTGACGTAATTAATTAGGATCCAAACACCTTAATATATGCATGTTCCCATAGTTCGAATAATTGGACCTAATGAATTAAGTCACAAGAAAAAGCCACTTATTAGAGCTCTAGTCCACGTGCCTTGAGGAGTCACATATAGCACGTGCAGGATCCGTTGTGGCAGACACCGAGTGGCTCCCAATATAGGACTCCGGACCTAGGCTCGAGTACCCGGCTACTGTTCTTTCATGTAGAAATTGCTCTGCTCGGGACGGTTTTACCGCGTGCATCATATAGGTAGTTTATATTCTGTCTTTTATTTTATGCGTGGATCACCCTACATGTAGACTGCTGGAGTCAGGTATGCATCTCTTACTCTACATGCATCATTGATTTTCGCGCATTGGCTTTTTCGTCTTCTCCCCCTGTTTTGGACTTAAAATAATCAGGAGAACCGAAAAATTCGTTAGGCCTTGTGTGTTATTAAAAAATACCTAAAAAGAAAAACAATAAAATCGAGTCTGCTAATCACACTTGATCTAAAAGACATCACATTGAAAAATCTGTCTTGGGGAGAGTAACCCCCTCCTTGTTTGGTTTGGATGAGCGAGAGAGTGACCCGCAGCCTAGGCCAGAGCCATATCCGATTTCTTGACTGACTACCGGCCTTGTGTTCGGGACATTCAGTTGAGAATATTGGATTCCTATCAGCTCACGTAATCGCTCTGAAAGACTGATTTGATCACCTAAAATAAAATTGACAAGATAATTGACCGATCTCTTACGGTCTTCAGCTCGTGTGCGTAGTTGAATCGGGGGTTTTTGCTTTCTCATCTTGTGTGATTCCAGATCCCTTCGGCTTTCTTCCCTCCTATCTTCTCCATCCATCTTTCTCCTTCCCACCCTCCCTTCAGTTTCCCGTCCCCTTCTGTATCCCTGGATGATGGATCCCCCTCACTCCTGGCCGACTCTTGCAGCTTTTTCTTCATCTTCTTACCATCACTCCAGTCCACCTTTGAGAGAGGTTGGATCTCCGACCAACCTCCCGCTCCCTCCCTCCCATCCCTTTCACTACTCTGAGCATGCTACGCTAGACGTCCGTGGATATCAGATGGAGCAGATGCGAGACCGGGACGATGCCATTGCTGAGTTGAGTGTGCACTCCGTTCGTGATCAGAGAGAGCAGATGAGATTATCAGATAGATCCTATCCCAGTATGATGGATGAGCAGATACGACAGGGAGCTCAGTCAGCTTCTACATTAGGTCCATTCATCCTGGATCGGGAGCTTCTTCAGAGACTGCCGACATTTTCAGGGGAGGTGCACGAGGAGCCCTATCTTCACTTGTCTGAGTTCGACGAGTTTTGTAGGATATAGATTTACTCAGATCTCACTGCAGAGGAGATGATGCTGATGACCTTCCCATTCACACTTCAGGACAGAGCCATGAGATGGCACAGACGATTGGGAAGGAGATTTGCTACATGGGGAGAGCTACGCCGAGAGTTTCTACAGAGATACTTTCCCCAGCGTAGAGCAGAGTTTATGCGGTCTTTGATCACCAAGTTTTCAGTTGACCCTCAGGAGCCATTGCACGAGGCATGGCCAAGGTTTCTTGACCTCTTGAGGAGATTTCCAGATCACGGACTTTCACCGACAAACCTTATTGAGATCTCCATGCGGGGGATGACCGCAGAGAAGATAGCATTGATGATTACCACATGTGGCAGTTCACACCGCAGTTCCGACATTCACCTGCTGGATACCATCTTGAGTTTACTTTCGCAGAGACCATCTTCACGAGATGCCGTAGTCGGGACAACATATGAGGATGATGCAGTACCAGTGCGGTGTGTCACATTACAGGAGGATACAGCTTCTACACACCAGCCCGAGGACTTGGATATCCTAGTACCACGGAGTACAGAAGAGATGACTGCGATAGCAGAGGTTCGGACCCAGAGTCTACTCGAGTTCCCGTCGGTCTTCCAGCTAGAATTCGAGTCAGCCCCAGAGTTCTCAGTTGACGAGTCTTGGATATCAGATCTTCTGATACTCCGGAAGCCGGAGGAGCCCCCGCTTTTACAGCCATTGATTCAGCCACTTTAGTGTCCAGTCCCGGACGACTCAACTTCTTTTCTGCAGAGACACTTCTCGGATTCTGACAGATACCATGACTCAGCCCAGCAGCTGCAGCTTGATATGGGACAACACTTTGAGAGATCAGATACAGATAGTCCCGTATTCGAGCCTTTTGTCCTCCACATTGATGAGACAAACATACTTGCTGAGGACCAGTTGGCAGCCAGCATTGCCGCAGAGCGAGGATCTGCTGCAGACACACTTCCAACCTCCGCGATGGTGACCAGTACCTTCTCCTGCTTCCAGATTGCCGAGAGCCACATTTCAGATGATGATGCAGCCTGGTGCACCGAGTGGATACTTGACAGCAGTACAGATGCCCTTCTAGATCCTGATCCTCTATTTCTTACCTCTGGTCTTGCATTTCTCCCCGAGGGTTATCTGCGGGAGGATGCCACCCACGATGCGTACTCGGTTTCACCTTCTGAGAGTGTATCCGATCTGGCGGATCACGAAACCAAGTCTTCTGATCCTTTTGATTCTGAGTCTTCTCACCTTGACGACCCTCGCGAGGATGAGCCAATCCTTGAGATATTCGATGATCTGTCTGACTTGTCTCTACTTTATGCATCGGATATCAGTTTTCTTAGAGAATCTCCTGATCTTGACTGTCCACACCTTTTCGAGACACTGATTAACGTGGAGGATTCCACGACTGATCCATCCTGCTCCACGTTTGATTTCTTCGGCTGTACACTTCTACTCCAGTCTGATCCAGAGCCGACGATTTCTTTTGTGATACTGGATCCCGATCACATACTTCCATATCATTGGCCGGTGGCAGACACCCGCTTGATTGCATACCTGGGTGTCTTTCTCTACACTATTGATTTCATCATTGTTCTCATACGGAGACTGCGATGACAGTACGTCATTCGCCTTACCGATGTCGTCCTGAACCTTGACACAGCTTTGTCCTAGCCTTTGCACCCAGCTAGGGGCGTAAAACCTAGCGCTTGTTGAGAGGCACCTCAACATTGTACCCTTTTGCATATACGTGTTTCATCTTAGTTTGATCGTTCTTTCTTCCGTATTTATTTTCACCCCAGGTATCGTATAGGATTATCTTTGCTATACTTAGGATATACCTCATCCTAAATATAGGGGGTGGAAACACCGGGTTGTTCATATCGTTCAGTTTCATCACTTCTGTTGTTGCCTATACTTAAGGATTCTTCACCTTAAGTATAGGGGGAGTGATGCCCCTCCATCTTGTATATATTTGTTCATCTTCTTAGTGTCTTTCTACCCCTGTTTTGCTGCCTATACTTAAGGATATTTCACCCTAAGTATAGGGGGGGTAGACCCTGTACATCC
Source organism: Ottelia alismoides (assembly GCA_037367405.1). Lineage (NCBI taxonomy): Eukaryota > Viridiplantae > Streptophyta > Magnoliopsida > Alismatales > Hydrocharitaceae > Ottelia > Ottelia alismoides. Next base: position 99,135 of record JAZKJV010005424.1, read on the forward strand.
TTCACTCGGATTTCCCTTTATATACAGCCTGCTATACTTAGGATTACTTGATCCTAAGTATAGGGGAAAACACCGAGTTCTCTTCATTCTATTCTTTGATTCATCTTTGTCTATAGCCATTCCTGTTCACTTCCCTATACTAAGCACGACTTATGTCTTCTTCATCGCTCTTGATCACTCTAAGGACATCGTTTGAGCTAAGTATAGGGGGTGTATATATTTCATATATACTTTAGCCATAACTCGTACTTTGTGTGAGTGTGTTAATAAATAAAAATGGCTAAAAACCCAAAAATCCATAAAATTTAAAATTTTTTCCCTTGTATATAAAATTCATCTTGCACATACCTATTTATTTATAAAATTATTTTTGTAAAAATGTTTGTAAAAACTTTTTGTGTAAATAGTGTGTAAATATGTGCGTATCAAAATTATGTATATAGTACAAATTTTTTCCAAAATGTTTTGAAAATCAAAAGTTTGCAAAAACCTCATGTAAATTTGTGTACATATTTTGCAAAACTTGCATTCATGCATACATCCATGGTTTCAAAACATTTTTCAAAAATTTTGCACATATGTAAATATTTTGTAAATAGCATCCTTGTAAATATTTGTATAGTTTTCCTGGATTATAGTTGACATTTAAACTAGCCTAGAGTTAAATTGGAAAATGGAGCTTGATTAAGATCTTAATCCACCTAACAATAAGAGGCCCCTTAGAGGGCTTAGGATTGAGACTTTTCAGGTCCATTGGGACTTAATTCTTTGAGTCCACTAGGCTATGAGCATATGTCATCTTGATGAGCCTAAGTAGAGTACTTAACAACACACACATGACTCTAAGAGACAATGGCATTGCTTGCACCAACACCTTACACATAGCTCTTTACGGATGAGGTATTGAGGAGGCAGTTTCCTTTGGCTTGGGGTAGCATATGAGGCTAGTACTTCTAGGCGAAACCTCTCTTCTTCTTATAGTGAAGGAAGTGCATCTCAACTTGGTCTAGTGGTTATGAAGTCTAAAGACAGAAGCCGTGGATTGCAATAAAGCTTCAAAAGAGGGATAGTCTACTGGCTCAAGAGGAAAAACTCCTTGTATATATGTTGCACCATGTAGATATGTTGTAGAGATGCACATGAAAAAAAATGTGTGCAAAAAGAAAAGAACTCCAAAAAAGTGGTGGGTCGGATTGAAAATTTAATAATCCCACCGGAGTGTATATAGTCAAATAAAGCAAAAGCTTATGGTATACATGTTCCATCTCATGAATCTTGCAGCGGGAAACTCAGCTCCACTGGTTAGAGCTCCCAAGGATACATGGCTACACTGGCCATGGTCCATTCTCTTCTTCCCCCTCTTCTTGAGCCGGTTGCACTTGAACTTAGAAGGGAATACCCCGCTTCTCGAGGAAACAGTTGCTAGACCAAGGCATTAGAGTTACCAGGTTGGGGGAGGTTATTTCTTTATTACTTCTTAGGTGGGGAGCTACATATCACTTACACCGTACGACGAAAGATTCATGGTCATTAGAGTTTGTGTATGTAGACTTGTTCTGATCTGGTTTATTGAGGAGTCTTGCCCATAGATTGGTGGAACTTAGAGGCTATTAAGTTTTAAGCTTAAGTCCAAATAAGTTTCCGACAAATTAATAATCCAAAGATCTGATTGAGCTCCATATCTCAATTTAATGAAGGTAAGTTTAATAATCAGCATTGATCGATGCATTTTCTCCTCTTTTTCTTTTTCTTCTTCTTTTTCACTTCTTCTTCAAATAAGTGTTTGCTAAGGGACTAGCAAAGTTAAGTATATGGGGTGATGAATACCCATTCATCACTCTTTATTCTTTTATTTTAGCTACAAACTCTATGCAAAACACATGTATATCCTTGTAAATAACAATAATTCCCATTCAGCATGCATTGTGTAAAAATGAATAATTAGCATTTTTTGTGCATAAATAAAAGAATAAAGAAATAAAAGAAAAATAGAGAGATATTTAGAATAAATATTGAGCGACCTAATCCCAAGGGAGGGCTCAGCATGGGCCTGACCGCATAAAAACCCAAGTAGAGGGAGATAGGGAAACTCATGTGTTTGTACATATACATGTAAATAAAAAAATTATTTTCCTCTTAATAAAAATAAAAATGTGTGTTTATTTATGTGTACATATTTGTAAATATAAAATTAAAATAAAATTGGGAAAAACAAAACAAAAATAAAAATTCCCTTCATCATTGTGTATATGACATGTACATAGAACCACTCACTTATTTATTTCCCTTTATAAATAAATAAATAAAAACTCAATAAAAAAGTGTACATATTCCATATTCCATAACGTAGATAAATAAAATAAAAATCATAAAAATAAAATAAAATAAAAAGAAATAAAATTAAAAACAATTCTCAACATTGTATATATACCATGTATATATGTATATAAAACTATTTATTTACTCTATGTAAATAATTAATAAAAATAAAATAAAAATACCATATTATTCCAAATTTTATATTATAAATAAATAAAATATAAGATTGGAATAAAATTTATTAAAATAAATAATTAAAAATCAAAAATTTAAAATGTATATTGTATATACCTATATATAATAATACTAGATTGTACATACAATATTTTTATTTCAAAAAAATAAATAAAAATCACAAAAAAATAGTTTAAAAATAAATAAACAATTTTCATGTTCTAAGTTTTTCGAAAATCAATCATTTATTATTTCAAAATGAATTTTAAAAGATTTAATAAAAGCTGGATTCTGATTGGTCCACGGGGGAACGTTGACCCCCGGTCAATTGCCCCCCCATCCCCGGACCACTTTGCGTGGATCCATTCCCCGACCCGTTTTCCTCCCATTTTCTTAGCATGATCCGCTCATCTTCAACCCAAAACCCCGGGCTCCGATTATCAATGATTCATCCGCGATCCACGCCCGCCTATCATCTTAGGGATCCGCTCCTCGGAATGCGTGCTCCACGACCATCTTGTCGGACCCTCAGTCATATAAAACCTCATCTCCTGCCAGCTTTTCACGCCATCTTTGGCGTTGCCTCTTCCACCCAGGACCTCCACTCGATACCCTAGAGTGACAACTAGTTGTCGGTGTGTTGCAGAGAGGAGAAGGACCCCTCCGCCATTGATCCGACGAGCTTCTTGCCACTGTGCGCCGCCCAGAGCAGCGCCCGAGCCTCGGGCCTCCGACGACCCTCGAGGCGACGATCAGAGCTCTGTGAGCTCATCCCCAGTCGATTCCACCCATCGGGTAAACCTAATTCTTCCTATTTTGCTCTAATTTCAGATTACCCCAAATTGACCTTCCGCCGTCTCCGATCAATTCACGTCACCTCACTCTTCGATTCGATCATCGGACGACACCCGCATCTTAACGAGACTCCTCCTCACATTCAGCACCCACTCACACCCCCTGTCTCATCCCGGAGTAGGAACTTCGACCTCCACCGTCGTCGCTTCATCGGAGGTCGACCATCCCGACACACCAGCCGCCCATTGCCCCTCTAACCGGGTCGAGGCACTTTGCCCTCTACCCAGCGTGCTTGCTGTGCTATTTTTCAGGTCAAAGGAGACCCATCTGAGGGTCTAAGTATTCAGGCACAGGAGCCCAGCTCTGCCTTCGTCGATGGAGCTCCTCGGAGTTTCCCGGCGTCATCGGAGGAGCTCTTCAGCTGCGGAGCATCGAGGCGATCCTATTCCACATCCCATCAGCAGCAGAGGAGGTCCACAGCGCGAGTATCGAGCCAGCGAACTTCGCCAGCGACCTGTTCTTGGAGGATCCTCCGTCACCGTCCGATCGTGCTCTTTCGCCCAGATTTGATCTCGAGCGTCCATTCGCGAGGAGCTTGCAGCCGTCGGATTCTTATCAAGAGCTCATCTGGAGCGTCCATAGCAAAAGAGAGGCGTGCACGCACTAGAGCCGTCCAATCTTACACGTGGCACGCTTCCGTCCGCCCGATTAGAGCGAGGGTTCTTCGAAGAGGCGCCATCGCTTCTGCATTGTCCGATCATCCACGTGGCATCGTCTCAGCCCTCCGATAATAATAAGGGGTAAATTTCTTGTAGGCCCCTCTGTTTATTACTTTTATTAGTTAGTCCTGTAAATATAGAATATAGTTGTTTTTATTTTGGAACATTTGCACTTAGAACCTGGATGTTTACTTTATTTGCATTTTCATCCCTGTGTATGTGAGACACGTGCTTCGTCACGATGTTTTCTTGGTGAAATTGCATTGTATGGGCTACTGTTTGGTTACTAAATGAAAAATACTTTCTGATATTTGCATCCATACTCCTGTGAACACTTTTATTCGACATGTGTTGAAATCTTTGGGAATTTTACAACTTCTCCCTTGGACTTTTAGCACGTGTTGCTAATAAGTCCCTAGAAGTAAGTTTTATTACAAATAGGTCCCTCCGTGCCTGGAACACGTGCAGCGCACGTGTATTCTTGGAATTTTTGCACGAGGGTCCTCCTACTTCCTGATTTTGTTACACTTCAGCCCCTGGAAACATGTTTTCTTGCATTTAGGTCCCTTTGCACTGTGAGCCTTCGTTTGAATTAAATAAAATATCAAATAAGTCCAAATTTCGTGAAAATTTGAAACATGGCTCCTGCCACTGTGTAAAATTTTCACTAAAAATTTGATACATTTTTTAGGCTTTTAAGTATTTTTAAAAATTCAAAAATAGCCATTTTGTCTCTGTTTAGATTAGAAAATCATAAAAAAACTCTTGTAAAAAATCTAAAAAAATTAGGACTTGTTAATTTTGGAGTGTTTTATTTTCTGTGTATTTTTTGGTTTTTTTTGGATATATAAAAACCCTAAAAATTGAAAAACCACTTAAAACTTATAAAAATTCTAAAAAATAGTAGAAAATTCCAAAAACAATAAACTCTTCTTCTTGATTTTCCTCTTTGTTTCTACTTTTCATAAAAAGTACCTCCATGCTCTTCATGACCATTTTATATTTTAATTTTGTCCTCCAAGCCTGACTGGACAGTTTTCTCTCTTTGTTGCCTTCTTTCAGTTTTAGAAAATTATATAAAAATCATAAAAATATCAAAAAAATCACCAAAAATAGTAAAAACCTAAAAACATAAAAATATTTTTGTTGGAATTTTTGGACCGTTTTTGAGTGCTTAAATAATTGGTTGAAGTTGCTTATATTTGTCTTTTTATTATTTTCCATATGATTAAAAATCCCAAAAAATGTAAAAATATTAAAAACCACCAAAAAATTGTTCTTTTCCCTTCATTTCATTTTTGACCACTTCGTAGGCCGCAAGGCCAATTCGTGCACCCTAAGTCCGACCCTGGGTGCTACACCAGGCTAATCTCATAGCCAAGACCACTATTTTTGTGTTGATTGATTTTATCTGTTTGATTGGTAGTCTGCTCTCTTATATTTTCTTGATTGACTGAATTTTCTCTCTCGATCCGGGTCGCAACGACTCGATAGTGATTATTTTTACCTGATCCCGGATTGATCGAGAGAATTTTCCAGTCATCAGGCACGTGCCTGGGGACCAATCTGCAATTATCAATAATTCCAGGGTCCTTCGTGCAAATTACCCAGGACCTCACGTGCGATGCACGTGAGGAGACTAGGCTCGGGAGGCGCTACCGGATCGGGACACGCGGCAGCATATGCAGACTCAGGACTTGGCTTGGGTCTTGTCTCGGATCACCCGAGGCTGTTGGTATGGATTTAGGTTTGGGCCTCCACATGTCATCATCACAACCATCCGATCCAGATGATCGGACGGTGCCTGTACCTTCGTGCTCCTTTGCAGGCTGTCGGAGGAGGCGGGGCTCCAGCGTTCTTGAGGGAGCTCCTCCACTCGTCACCTGCACTCCTGAAGGTCGGAGCAGATGGCTGAGCCTCTAGCAAGAATCCTTGAAGTGCTGCGAAACTCTGGAGTTGATTGGAGGCATAGGTCATTGGAGCTTCGCCGGAGACGAGGCGCTTGAAGTCGCTCTGATGCACATTCCGGCTATTGAGGGTCCTGCATGTGTTAGATGATAGCCGAAGCATGCACGATTGCAAGGTGAGTGCATGGTGAGTGAACAGAGGCCGTGGGGCGACGGGATGTGGTGGCCATGAGCCTCTTCTCCGACGAAGTGGAGAAAGAGGGGAGTCAGAGTGGGGGAGGGTCTGGAGAAGGGAGAGGTGGTCGGCGAGGATGAGGGTGATGTGGCGGAGGTGTTGGATTCATAAATGGAAGGTGGATGTGGTGATATATGACAGGAAAAATTCGAGAATTAAGGAGAGAATTTACCTCGCCGGAGCAAGGCATTTGGCGGAGGAGTTGGCATGTGGGAGAGATCCATCGGAGCTCGGGATCGTCGCCCAGCATGCCTGACCGTGGCACGGAGCTCAGCGTAGCGTGGTGGCACCTGCAGCACGGCCATGGCGACCGAGGCTCGACACCAGGGCTTGGGTCTTCGTTGCCTCGACGATCCACCCCTCCGCTGTCACCGGAGGGGCAGGGGAAGCTGGGCCTTCGCCCGTGAAATGGTGGACCGGTTGCTTGGAGCAGATGGGAGGTGGTTTTATAGGAGGGGACGATCGGGAATTATGAGATTGGCAAGGTGTTTTGCACTGGTGGTTAAATGGCGAGGGAGTAATGGCGGTGAATGATGGTGGTCGCGCGAGGATGGCGGATGGTAGGGCGACGTGTAGGTGGCGTTACGATGAGGAGGGTTCGTCGGAGATGCCTTCCAAATTAGGAAACGAGCGATGTGATCATAATGCGTGGAGGGGAAATGGAGGTAGGAGATGACTGGCGAACCGTTGGATCTTGCGATCCAATGGCTGAGATGATAGCACGATTGGAGGGTTAGGATTAGATCTGGAAGAGTGGATCGGGTGGATGAGATGAGTGCGGAGGTGTGCGGTGCTGATGAGAAGGCGGGCTTGATCGTACGGTGGAGAAGGATGGGGCGACGTGGAGTGATGAGAGGCGTAGGATGAGGTGCGATCGAGCGGCTCTAGGAAAGGGACGACGTGGCATACGGGGAGCCATAGGATAGGAGGTGAATCGGACGGTTGTGGTTAAGGCGTTAAGGGGTGGTTGAGATTTGATCAGAGGCTTGGATCAGACGGTGGGCGATGGAGCGGAATGGACGGTTGAGATGGGAGCGGGGAAGAGTTAATCTGACAGACCAGGATAGCGCCGGGTGGCGAAAGAAGAGGCGGGCCACATGGTGGCTCCAGAAAGCGCCACGTGGCCCAATCAAAAAATTCAAAAATATTAAAATAAAGAAAAATACAAAAGACATAGTAGAGGCAAAATTAGGAAAAAGTCAAAACATGAAAGTTGCTCATCTCGACGAGATCTACAAGTTTCATGTTGGACAAAAAGTCAAAAGAGGTCAATTGTACAAAAAGTATTTTTGAGGTATTTTTAAGGGGGAAAATTTTTTGATTTTTATCTTTTGAATTGTTTTTATATTTTTAGTCTTTTTCAGGGTTAGTGAGGTTATGGACAATTGTTCAACCAGATTTTTATGGGTTTTTGATGATAAAATAATTACAAGGAAATTAAAGAAGATTAAATACAATTAATTAAGGTTGATTATTTATAATATAATACAAGAAAAAAAAGAATTAATGGAGGTTTTTGTTGGATTAGTAAAGCCAGGGGTTTAATATGTGGACTTTAGCATGATGAATACGAGTTTCATCAATCCCTGTGCGGGGACCTAATTGTTATAAATCATATTTCTTTTGCACTTTAGTCCTTCTAGGGATTGTTTTGTAATAAAAATTAAATATTATTCTTGCAGTTAGGCCCTTGGCTAGTAAGGGTCATTTGGACCTCGAATTCTTCTCATTTTCCCATGAATTTTCTATGGTAGCTCGAGAACTACCTAAAGGATTTTTCGAGTATTTTTCCTGAATTCTTCGTTACTTTCTTGCTCAATTTTGATTCTTGTCTTCTCGAGTTTGTTTTTAACCAAATTTGTTCGCCATTGCTTTCATTGTAAAATCAAGAATAAAAGAGGATTTTTTGGGATTTATTCCTTGTCTCGAAAACCGTAGTTCAAGCATTCTGCTTCCTTGTGTTCGACCCAGACACATTACCTGGATAAATAAAATAGTGTAAGGTTTAAAATAGGAGAGAAGCCGATTAATCCACTTCACATTTTCTCTCTCCCTCCTATTTTAACCGACTTTTATTTGATGTAAATCGGATCTCTTTACGGTTCTTTACACCGACAACACATTTCTTTAACCGCAACCAGATCCCAGTCGCATCAAAATGGCGCTGTTGCCGGGGAAGCGTTGTTTTTACCACGATTTTTGAACCGATTTTACTCTATTATTCTTGATTTTACAAAACTCCATTCGGTTTTTGATTTATGGTTTCCCTTCGGTTTTTACGGTTTTCGTGTGTCTTTCAAATTTCTGTTACGATTTTTTGTTTGTTTTTGTTTCTTAACTAAAATTTACAGGGCTTGCAGGTTCAAGTGACTTTCTCGAAAGCCGTAAATAGTTGAAAGTGCAGAGACCGAGATTCTCGGTTGCAGAGGACGAGTTTAGTTAGAACTTGTGTTCTAACTTTTCTTGTAATTCTTATAAAAAGAAAAAAAAGAAACAAGAGAGGGTACTTGCCCGTATTTTTGTTTTCGTAGAAAGGGTGCCGACTTGTACCTCCCCTCCTATTTTTCTCGGGGTCTGATTCGCCGGGTGCCGTGCATTCGGGGGATCAGGGCACCCACCACGGTCTTTCTCGCATCGTCGATTTTCTGCGATTTTTTTCGAGTCTAGGCTTGCTTAGGAGTTTTTTTCTTTCGTATTTGATTGCGCTCTCGTAGTTAGTCTTAGGACTCGCAACCTAGGCGCATGATTTTAGGACTTACAAAAAAATAAAAACACTCGTTAGACGTTTGTTTGAAAAAACCCAAAAATATATAACCCAAAAATAAAATCGGAACTGCTAAGATATCTGACCTAAAATAAACATAAGATTCAATTGATTTGGGAAAGTAATCCCCGCACAAGTTCTTCTCAGTGTAAGCGAGTGAGAGACGATCCCTAATAATAGAACCAAAACTCACATTTCTTTCAAAATACTACTTAGTCTATACACCTAATTACCACTTTTCAGTGGGTACGCTCGGATAGCCGAAAACGGTCTGGGTTTACTTAGTAGAGTGGGGGGTTTAGAGGACACTGCGTAAGGCTACGCCCTCAAGCAACACGGGTAGCCGGAAATGGTCTGTACTTACTCCCATAATGGCTGAGAGCAAGTGATTTTCTGTAAGGACTCGGGATAGTATTGCGAGGAAAATTCGGGCACCTATCAGCTCGCGTTAATCGGTTATTATACTTGTTTTCTAATACAATCTTAAAACCAACAAGATAAACGACCGAACTCTTACGGTCATCATCGGGTTGTATTGGTGAAAACGGGGTTTACTTTATGTTTTCTTGCGGGGTATGAATTTCCGCGGCATTTACGCATTTCCCACCTTTCTTGAATCGTAAATCGTGCTCTCCCGATCATTCTCTTGACATCGAAGATGACGACTAGATGGCTTTTCTGCTCAGACTCTATGAGCCCTCGACCGTCCACTGTCCATCGTACATCTTCACAGGATCGGGATCCCATCTGATCTCGAGGAGAGTCAGACCCAGACTCCCTCGCCTCCTGGCCAATCTTTTGAGGTAGACCCTTACCTCAAAATATCATCAATATCTCCAGCTGATTTTTCGCTGAGTTCTTACGAGAAATTTTCTTTTCATAGAAGACTTGAAGCAGATGGCTCATGGCAAAGGACCAATAGAGGAGAGGCCAGCAGCTGAGGAGCACTATGAAGGAAGACCAGATCCATCCGCAGATATTACGACGGGAATTCTCGATACCTTACAACAGATGAACATACAGATACGAGAACAATTTATAACTCAGAACGAGTTGCGAGCTGAGATAGCCACGTTGTGAGCAGGGGTCGGGAACCCTTTACCGCCTGCAGTGGTTGCCGCCACTTTACGAGAAGAGTATGACCCGGGCGCGAAAATGCTACATCATTGGATTCGACTATCGCCGAATCAAGGGCCATACAAACTGAGACTGTCCTTCATCTCATTGCTTCCCAAGTTTTACAGGAATGCTACAGAGGAGCCATTCACCTTTCTGCAGCGATTCGAGATGATTTGTGGTATGACTAGTTATCCAGGAGTTACGCAGGAGGTTGTTCGCCTCAAAGCCTTTCCCTTTACCTTAGTAGATAGGGCACTTTACTGGTTGAGTCATCTAGGAAGGGAAGTTTCTACATGGGACGATTTAAAGTCCACATTCCTGCATAAATATTTTCCTCTTGGGAGGATGAACATGATGAGGAGTCAGATATCCAACTTCACGCAGCATCCGAATGAATCTTTCCATGAGGCATGGGACAGATTCAAGGATCTTACGGAGAGATGTCTGCATCATGAGATACCGATGAAGGTGCTTGTTCAAAACTATTTTGGAGGAATCCATCCGGACATTCAGGGGCTAGTGAGTGCCGCATGTGGCAGCAACTATTTAAATAAGAACGTCGATTCAGTCTGATCCATCTTCGAAGGGATGGCAGAGAACTCGAGAGTCGTCGACTCTACTCGAGCATTCCAGAAGGCCCCTCAGCCACCACATCACCGAGAGCATAATAAGGTGGCTAATATTTCAGAGTCCGAATCCAACACCAACATGGGCTTTATTAGCGAGAAATTAACGTTGGTGGATGTGATTCAGAAATAAGTTCAGGACTTACAACCGTTGTGAGAGCTAGAGAAACTCTCATCTCTGCCTCAACAGTTGAGTGATCTCACGAAGAAGGTTTTAGAGCTCCAACTTCAGTATCAGCAGGCTCAATCTTCTTCGATTGCACAACCTATACGGAGGACTTTACCCGCTCCACCCACTCGACAGATACATTTTTTACAGAGCGAGCCCGAGACTCTGTAGATTGATTTGCACGAGGATCAGTCTCATGCCAATCTCGGTCAGATCACCATTGCTGCGAGTATGGATGTTGAGCCTCAAGACACTCTTTAGATCAACAGGGTTTGGTATACTCCAATTCAGCAACCGAGTGTACCTCATCATCAGCGCCAGCAGTAGTACAACCAACCGCAGCATGGACGTTCGCACTTTCAGCACCGACAACAATTCACACAGCAGCAGTCTCACCAGCATGCTTATCAGAGACCACATTATTATCAATATCATTCTAATCATTCACAGCCATATCATTATCAGTAGCAACAGCAATCTTCCTTTACATCGCAGAGATCCTCCCAGCCTGTAACGACCCCGTTTCCCGGGCCGTCGGATCCTCCCATATCCGGATCTGGTTACTCAGCAATAATTTATTCAACAATCACAACTAACATTCAGAAATAGACTGCAAATAAAAATACTCAGAAGAAAGTATTTCAACACTTTTCCATTCACAAAATAAAGTTCAAATGATACACTGTTCCACTATAACCATTTACATGTACATCAGCTTGAAAGGGAAATATACAAAAGATTACTAACTACCTTAAAGAAAGTAAAGCTACTGTGGATGGCTGGATGTCTAGTATGTAAGCTGGATGATTTTTTTAGAGTCTTTGCGATGGCTCACCGATGCCTGTTGGGTTTTCCATAAATCATAGGATAAAAATTAGCGAATGCTAAGTAACAAAGAAGAGAAAAGCAAACAAATTGTGTAATTTTTCAAAATTCATTGATATCACAAAAATTTCATTCCTTTTTCATTAATTTAAGTCCTATTCCTTTCTATTCCATATCAGGGATTAGTCCAGGAGAACCCCACCATTCTTGGACTCCGAAGCTGTGGATGCTTCAGGATTGGAGATTGTGTTGATCTTGGTAAGCTTATGCTATTGCACGTCACCTCAACCAATCCTCTAATACTACCCTGACAATTTCATTTTCTTTTATTAAACAGGGTCTCATCCCTCAGCCTGGAAAATCAATGAGCACACCGTCCTCGAGGACTCGGTTGCTTAAAACCTCAGGCTAACATTTAATCATATAACCTAGCGGCTTTAAATACATGTTATCGTGACCCAGCCGCTATTGAACCACCCGTGCCTCCACATGGCACGACCACATCTTCCGTCATTCCAACCCGAATATATTGGCTCCCGGTACCACGCGTTGCAAAACATTCAATTTGTGTGCACTTATCATAAAAGGGCAACCGTGTACCACCTAGGTAGGGAAACACCAATACGGGTTCCTTCCGACAAACCTACAGGTTGCATGCCCGACCTGTAGTACTACTCCCAGTCATCCTTAACGTGACACATGATCCTTTTCAGGATCCAACTCAAACCACATCAATTCCCATGATGTAATTCTTTCGTTAAGTCTTCGACTTGCATAATTAATAAGACATAGTATAGACTCACATATATATTATTCATAACCATATATACTCGTATTTGTGCCTATTTTAACTCCCAAACCCTAACTTTCAAATCCAACGCATCAATTTGACGCGTAAACCTTATTTTAGTGGGAATCACAAAGCAATTCTTCAGACTTGTTCAAAATAGCCAAAATTAGGGTTCATCATGTCAAAGAACACAAAATCAAGAATTTCAATAATTTCGTATGAAAATCCAACAGCAAAAGGAAGGATTTCATTACCTAATCGAGCTCTCTCTCGTGTATGCAAGGCTTTATCGAGTTTCGTTTTTAGAAAGGCTATTTTAAGGCTCCTGAAAAGATCGAATTTCATTTTTCGTATCAAAACGCTAAGAACATGTTAAGAACGCGAAGAACGAACGAAGAACGCGAGGAACACGAAGAACACGAAGAACGTTAAGAACATATTTTCTCTTAAAATTTCGGCAGAGTTTCCTCTTATATCGGGACATATTTCACGGAAAATTTTGGCAGAGTTTCTCCTTATATCGGGACATATTTCTCGGAAAATTTTGGCAGAGTTTCCCCTTATATCGGGACATATTTCAAAATAAAAACAGAAAGAGTTTCCTCTATAAAATCAATTGAGAGGAAAATAACAACGAAACTGAAAGAATATACTCAAACAACAAGAGATGAAGAATTGGTAGACACCACACATCTTAGGTGAGTGAACGTGTGACGAAATTACAGGGTCACTGACGTGCATAGCCGCCCGCACCTAAGTAGGGTATTACACAAATTTCTTCATCAAATTAACTATAAAAGTATAATAGAAAGAATAGAAATATAAACGATGGAGAATCGGTAGACACCACGCGTCTTAGATGAGTGAACGTGTGACGAATCATATGGTCACTGACGTGCATAGCCGCCCGCACCTAAGTAGGGTGTTACACAGATTTCTCCTCGAACCACAACAGGAAAACGAATCGGAAAGAAATATGAATCAAAAACAAAACTTCGAAGAACAAGAGTATGAATTGAAAGCCTAGCTTACGAAGCAACTAAGAGAGGATCATACCTTTCTCCTCCTCGTTTTCCCGGCAGCGCTTCGCTAGCGCTCCTCCCTCGCCTCCCACTCCTCCTCCCAACCTCTCGACCCTAGCCCTTGGGGTGGTGGTGGTAGTGGAAGTTGTAGAGAATGAATGGGTAGGGGGTCTATTTATAGGCCCCAGAAAACCACTAACCATGGTCAGAAAACCATGGTTTAGACCTTAACCATGGTTTAGCGGCCCATGGTTTTGGCCCATGGTTTTAGCCAAAACTTATCCTAAACTTGGAGCCTAAGTTAGAACATTCTAGAGGATTTTAGATCGCTAATGACGCTTAATTAACACTAATCGTGATTAACTTTCACTAATCGCGATTTAACTTTCACGGCTTACGCTTATCTTTTGTTAACTATTGATTAGTGTTTAATAATGATCATTAGCAGCTTTCAATCATCATTAATTTCTTTAATCATGTTTAATTAGTCTTAATGACAGTCATTATGGATTAATGACGTCTCTTTCTTCGGAAAATCATAACAATTCGAAACGAAGTCCGATTCACACGAAACAAATTTCGTTGGTTTTCTCTTGACGAGCCGGATCTTATTGTATATGATCCGAAATATGCCAAGTTCAAGGCTTTACACAGCCTTACACCTCGTAGCAATACATGCCAAGGCAGGAGAGAGTAGAAAGCCAAGGTCACCACACTGAACCCGAGATGTCTTCACAGGCCCAGGTTCTGAACCAAATTATGGACATGTTGAGCACGCTCCAGATTGCATACAAGACAGCAATGGAGCATGTTAACCATCGTCTGGACGAGTTAACCGCATCGAAGACCACTCTTCCAGTCCAGCCTCAAATGAATCCAAATAACAAGAGGAGACACCCAGATCAGGTAGACACCACTACAGGTATGATCTTTTTTCCTGAATTTTTATCTAACTTCATTCATCTCAGGAGCGGTAGATCACCACAAGCACCTGATGGAGTAGAGGAGAGGGCACCTGATGAGGAGCGAGAGCAAATCCATGAGCAGACTCATGCTGATGCTGAGGAGGAGAACTTTCACGAGGATAAGGACCACCATGAAGATCAGAGAGAAGGGAAGATGCCGAAACTATTGACATGGACACCGGCAACTCAGACGATGATATCACGCCATACCAAGCAGATACTCCCGATAAAAATGTTTCTTCCCATGTTTTAGAGAGTTTTATACATAATTATGAAACTCTCGATGTACAAGCTGATTCCGAATTCAATAAAAAGTCTGATTTCTCATTCCCGATATTGTTCCTTTTCCTGATGCTTTGTTTGGAAAAGGAAAGAAAATACCAAAAAGAATGTTATGACTCCAGAGACTGAAAGACTGTTAAAAGATCACATCTTTTTGAAGATCCCACTTCATGATGCCTTGGATCATTTTCCTACGCTTAAGAATCAATTGAAAAACCAATGCACCACACGTAGGAAAAAGAGATCACGTACAGAGAAACATGTTTTGACCAAGGCTACATCCTACGCCATTCAGAATAAGTTACCTAAGAAGAAGAATGATTCATGAGCACATTGTGTCAGATGCAAGATCGCCAATGCCGCATTCGATCGCACTCTCTTAGATAATGGTTCCTCGATCAATTTGATACCATCTTCTTTACTCGACAAGCTCGAATTAGGTCCTCTTAACAAATTCCGCGCGATCCTTCAGTTTGCTGATAAATATGTAAAGATACCTAAGGGTATATTAAGGAATGTTATCGTAACCGTGCAGGGACTGCAGTTCCCAGTGGACTTTACTGTCCTGGACATGGATTGCCCTACACAGTTGCACCTTACCCCGATTATTCTCGGGAGGCCTTTCGTAGAGACCGCAAAGGCTCTCTTCGATTATGATACAGAGAAGTTATCTTTTTGCATCGAGGGTGAGAAGGTACATATAGACATGATGAGAGAATCAAATACATCCAGTGATGCATCTTCAAATTTCTTGAGTTCCTTAGCCATCTGTGATTACATGGATGGGGTTCTTCTTGATGACCTTGAAAGGTATCGAGTAGAGACCCGGGATTTCCTAGCAGAGGATGGGTCCGAGACTACAGCTGGCAGTTCTTCTGAGGGTACCCTATATTTTAGTATGGATGACGAGAAGCAGAGGGATCAAACTTCCGAGGAATTTATTACAAATCTTTCAGATTTAGAATGTTTACACGATTCCTCCACCTCAGATGACTTAGAGATAGTGTTTCATTTAGCTGAGTTGTTTTCCTCTAATCATTTTGAGGATGAGCATAGTATCGAGTCGGATGATGTTTTAGACATCTTCTGTAGTTCGACTCTAGAGCATATCAAAATGGTGGATAACCATACTGTAGATAAATCCACTACCGATACAGATCCCTGTACACATATATATGAGATTTCAGCAGAGCCAGAGTCTACCTTACCATAGCTGAAGTTATTACCACCAAATATGAAGTGCGCTTTCCTTGCGGATCCACATCGACAGTTTCCAGTCATTATCAGCTCATCTTTGACCGAAGAACAAGAATCTCGTATGATGGAGGTTCTTGAAAGAAACTGCGAGGCTATTGGTGGACCGTATCTGATCTCCGCGGGATAAATCCTGCTTTATGTTCTCATCACATATATCTTGATCATGACAGCAAACCTTCCAGAAAATTTCAGCGTAGGCTGAATCTGGTTCTACGAGATGTTGTCAAGAAAGAGATTATGAAATGGTGCGACGCAAGATTTATCTATCCCATCTCCAACTCTGAATGGGTTAGCCCATTACATGTTGTCCCGAAGAAGTCAGGAATCCAGATGATTGAGAATGAGAGTGGAGAGGAGGTTCCAAAGAGAGTAACCACGTCGTGGCGGGTGTCCGTTGATTATAGGAAATTGAACGCCGCGACGAAGAAGGATCGCTTCCCTTTGCCTTTTATAGACCAGGTCATAGAAAGGTTGGCAGGGAAATAATACTTCTGTTTCCTTGACAATTACTCCGTATACAACCAGGTAACCATTGCTCCTGAAGACCAGGAGAAAACCACCTTCACATGTCCGTTTGGCACGTATGCCTTTAGACGGATGCCCTTTGGATTGTGCTACGCTCCTGCTACTTTTCATAGGTGTGTATGCTTGCTAGTTTTGCAGACATGGTCGGTGATTTTCTAGAGGTCTTTTATGGATGATTTTTCGGTCTATGTTGAGTCCTTTGACGATTGTTTAGCGCACTTAGACCAAGTTCTTCAGAAAAGTTGTGAAGTAGATCTCGTTTTGTCTTGGGAAAAGAGCCATTATGATTACACACGGTATCGTGTTGGGGCACGTCATCTCCCAGCAAGGCATGGAGGTTGACACTGCCAAGGTGGATGTCATCAAGCGCCTCAAACCACCATCCAACATTAAGCAGTTATGTTCATTTCTCGTGCATGTCGGCTTTTATAGACGGTTTATCCAGGATTTCTCTAAGATTGCCCAACCGTTAACCGAATTATTAGGCAAAGACATCGAGTTATTGCTAGATGACATGTCTTACTGCCTTTCTCACATTAAAGGACATGACTATCAGTGATCTTGTCCTACAACCACCTGATTGGTCTCTACCCTTTGAGATCATGACGGATGCTTTAGATTTTGCGGTCGGGGTTGTATTAGGACAGAGGAGGAATGAACTTCCAGTTGCTATCCACTATGCCAGCAGAACCTTAGATGATGCTCAGCGAAATTACACAGTGACAGAAAAAGGAAATGTTGGCAGTAGTGTTCGTATTAGATAAATTCAGATCTTCTTCTTGGCTCCAAAATCACAGTTTATATAGATCATTCAGCTATCCGATTTTTGATGGAAAAGAAGGATGCCAAGGCACGCCTTCTTCGATGGATTCTTTTACTTCAGGAATTTGATCTGGATATTAGAGAACTTGGAGTAAATAATGTGGTAGTTGATCACCTCTCCCGATTACAGACAGAGCAGCCTTCAGATGAATACATGCCAGAAATTGCAGAGAGATTTCCCGATGAGAGAACCTTTGCAGTTACCGAGCTTTTATGGTATGCGGATATAGTGAATTTTCTGCACAGAAAAGTCCACAGGGTTGGCCAAATGATCGAGTCGATAGATTAGTTTTCGAAGCACGATACTACCATTGGGAGGATCCGATTCTTTTTCGTGAGGGACCGGATTGTGTTTACATGTGTTGTATTCCCCAGGATGAATATAATAGTGTCCTCACTCTGTGTCATTCCTTAGAGGTAGGGGGACATCATTCAGAGAAGAGAACAGCGCAGAAGGTACTTTAGAGTGGATTATGGTGGCCGACTCTTACTAGAGATGCTTCTACATTCGTGAAGAGTTGTCCGGATTGTCAGAGAGCAGTAGGGACAGTCAGTGCTAGAGAAGCAATGCCTATGCGGCCCGTTATTATTTGCGAGATTTTTGATGCATGGGACATAGATTTCATGGGACCGTTCCCCTCCAGCAGCAGCTTTGAGTACATTCTTCTCGCTGTAGATTATGTTAGTAGATGGGTGGAGGCTATACCCGCATGAACCGCATACAGTAAGATAGTTTGCAAGTTCCTAAGGGAACACATTATTTCACGGTTCGGGATTCCACGTATTCTTATTTCTGATGGGTGTAGCCATTTCATTAATAAGGAGGTCAAAAAGCTAGTGAAGCAATATGGCATTGATCACAGAGTAGATTCTCCTTACCACCCACAGACGAACGGCATGACTGAAGTCTCAAATGGGGAGGTGAAATCAATTCTCCAGAATTAGTACGACCAGATAGGAAGAAGTGGTCATAACTTTTAGATCATGTTCTTTGGGCATATTGTACTGCGTATTAGACTCCCTTATGTACTTCACCATTCATATTGGTTTATGGGAAGCCATGCCATTTGCCCGTAGAGATCATGCATAAATCTGAATGGGCTATTCGAGAAATTTCCCTTGATGCACAGAAAGCAGGAGCCAAGAGGAAGATGGATCTAAATGAGCTAGTAGAGATTCGAAATCAGGCATACGAGAACACTCTCATTTATAAAAGACAAAGTGAAGAAATGGCATGATAAACATATTCGACACAAGATCTTTATCCCTGGGAAGAAAGTCTGCTTGTTCAATGCAAGATTGAGAATTTTTCCTGGCAAATTGAAAAGCAAATGGGAAGGACCTTACATAGTCAGAACGATGCACGACAATGGAAGCATAGATCTATCAGATGTATCACCTGGTGCAGAGCCGTTCATGGTTTACGGACAGATGTTGAAGCATTTCGTAGAGAGTACTGATCATCTGGCTCGTGTCGAAGTGATCTATTTTGTACAGGACTCATAATCATTTTTTCACTTTATCTCATCTTGTACAAATACTTTTGAGTCGTTCGATTTTTGAAGATCCACAACACTTGTATATTCTTCGTAGACCACAATCGTTCCCATTTTTGCTCGTCTTTTATACTTAGGATAGCAGATCCTAAGTATAGGGGGGACTGATTGTTCGTTGAGTAGCGTTTTCTATCTTGTTCTGATACTTTTGTATATCCTTTCTTTTTCACAAATCACTGGTCACCAATTTTTGGCTACATTCTTTTCTATACTTAGGTTACCTTATCCTAAGTATGGGGGGGACCGAGTGATTTTGATGATCTCGTGTTCTTTATTACTTTTATTCCTTTGTTATATATTCTTTTCACTCAGTCATCTCGTTTTTGCTCTTCCGTTATACTTACGATGACCCGATCGTAAGTATAGGGGGGTTGACTGACTTGTATTCTCTTATTCTTTTTCACCCACTTTTACTTAGCAAGAGTTATGTCCTCCTTTTTCTCTTTTAACGCTATGAGGACATAGCACAAGCTAAGTATAGGGGGGGTGTATATATTGTATATATACTTTTATCCATAACTCGTACTTCTATGTAATTTCTATATCTATAAAATCCATAAAAAGTGGGTGAGGGTTAATTTAAAATCCATTTATCTATTTATATATTACTTATAAAATCCTTTTAAATAAATAAAATATGTCTAAAATCTGTATTTAAAAGATTTAAATTGAAATATGTATTTAAAATATGCATTTAAAATATGTATAATACTTATTTAAAAACCCTATCTATTAAAATATGTGTAGAAATCACGGAATACTTGTAAAATTATATGTATATAAAATCTGTAAAATACATTAGATACTTAATTTGAATAAAATATATCTTGTAAAATTCTTATACAAACACTTGTTAATAAAAATCAGAAAATCCATAAAAAAATACAAAGTCCTAAAATTCATAAAAATTACAAAAGCTTTAAAGTTCATAAAAAATGAGTAAGATTTAGAAAATATACTTCACAAAAATATGGTTGCATTTGCATTCGTATTTTTCAGAATAAGTTTGAATTCTGGAACTAAGGATTGAGTCTAGTCTAAAGGGTGGAGCTTGATCGTGGCCTTTGACTTTCATTGTAAAGAGCCTAGTTAGGATCTGGAATTTAGACTCTTCGGGTCTTTTGACTTAAAATCTTTTGGTTCCATAAGACCATATTTGGGAAAACAACTCATATGTGCTTAAGTAGACCACTTGGTGTCATCCGTACAACTCTGCACCAGTAAACCAATCTTGGACACATGCACTCTACACTTAGCTCGACTTGCATAGAGTCGTGAAGGGCAGTACATCATGGTAATGTGTTTCTATCCTTGTCTTTGCAGCATTGACGTCTAAAGACGGAAGAGATTGGGGTTGCGATAGTCGCTTCGAATGAGGGAGGTATCTGCTGACACAATTTTTCTAAGATCTCAAAAAAAGGGACAGAACAAAAGATGTTATATCTCTCGAGGCACAAAAATATGAATGCAGTGCAAGCAAATTACAAAGTCAAATCAAAGAAGAAGCCACCCAATATAAATACGGCCACAATGGTCCAAGATTCCACCAAAAATGCATGCACATCTTAGTGGAGACTTAGCTACATTGGTTGAGCTTCACAAGAAGATGCGTCTACACTGGTCGCACTCCACTTCTTTTCTCATTCTTCTACTTTTTCTCTATATTCGATTGTGGACATAGCACGAACTAACCTCAGAAGAGAATACCTCCATCTCCGAGGAAAGAGTAGCTGGATGAGGAATCAATAGAAGTGTATAGCCGGGATGGACGGTTTCTTCGTTTTTTTAAGCAGGAAGAGCTAAATCAATTCACACACTGTATAAATTGACTTCAAGGATGATAGAGTTTGCGATATGAATAAGTGAGTCTAAATTAGTTGATGAGGTAATCTTAAATAAGGATTTGTGGAACTTGAGGACTGTTGAGGATAAAATCCTAATCCTAGTTAAGGCTTTGACAAAATGCTTGTTTCAGGCCCGATCGAGCTCTGTCCTTTGTCTGTTCTCATGAATTGGTTTAGAAAAATAAATTCATTCTAACTTTCTTTCTTTTTCACTTACTTTTCAAATAAGTGTTTGCTAAGGGACTAGCAAAGTTTAAGTATAGGGGGTATCAGCGGTGGCGGTATGTGCAGAGGAGGAGGGGAGGGGAAGGGCGATAATGGGAGGAGGGAGAAGGAAGGGGAGAGGGTGGAGGACGTATGTGGTACGTACGCGGAACGTGCTGGTGGATGGAGGGAGGGAGAGAGAGCCATATAGAGAGAGAGAGAGAGAGTTTTGGTCACGTGCAGAACACGTGACCTAGATAGGGTAGAGAGAGAAAAGGGAGAGGGAGGAGAGAGGGAATAGAAAAGAAGAGAGAGAGGGAGAAAGAGAAGAAAGAGGGTGATAAAAATAAAGTTAAAAATAAGATAGTAAAATAAATAAAAATTAATATAATATTAAAATAAAGATTAAAATAAAATAAAAAATTAAATAAAAGGAAAATATATAAAAATAAATAAAATCAAAATAAAAAATAAACAGAAATAGTAAATGAAGTCAAATGAAAAAGTAGTCAATATGAACGTTGCTCGTCTCGATGAGATCTACAACTTTTGTGAAGGATTCAAAATCAAAAGAGGTAAATCGTATAAAAAATATTTTTGGATGTACTCTATATATGATAAAATGCCGATTTTTTGTATTTTGTATTTTTTGTATTTTAAATTTGATTTCATTAGTGGATCAATATATATACAATATATACATAATTGATCTAATTTTTATATATTTTTATAGTTTAGAAAAAGGGCAAAATAAAAACAAGGGGAGAAAGTGTGTACAAAATATACAATGTTAGATTTTTGTATTTTCCCTTGATTTTATGAATTTAATTTTTTATGCCAAGTTAGTTAACTAATCAAATATTTCAATAGAGAAAGAATTAGGTTAAATAATGATTATTTACATATAAAATAATAAGCTCAAACAGGTCCAAAAACAAGGGTTATTTATTTACAACATTTAACCCTAAGTTTATCACAATTAATAAATGTTAATTAACCAATTTTAAGGGCTTTAATTAGTGATTTATTAAGAGGATTTTGTTAAACATCCATATAAAGTAGATGAATCGTGGATTCATCAGGTGTATGGGTCCTTGAAGATCTACCTGAAGGGGTTAAACCCATTGGGTGCAAATGGATCTTCAAGAGAAAAGATGGTACAAGACTTTCAAAGCACGACTCGTAGCCAAGGGATACACACAGGAGAGAAGGCATCAACTACGATGAGACATTCTCTATTGTGGCCATGCTTTAATCGATCAGGGCATTACTTGTTATAGTTCCCTTACTATGACATCTGACAAATGGATGTCAAGACATCATTTCTAAATGGATATCTCAAAGAGGATATTTGTATGGAGCAGCCCCAGGTTTTGTAGCTAAGGAAGGCAAAGTGTGCAAACTAAAGAAATACATATATGGGCTCCAACAAGATTCTTGTAGTTGGAATATATGATTCGATGAAACCATAAAGAGTTATGATTTCGTGTAAATTCAGATGAACCATACATGTAAAAACAATTTAGTGGGAGCACCGTCATGTTCGTTGTGATTTATGTAGATGACATTTTTATCATTGAGAATGATATAAGGATGAAGAATGGTGTTAAGATCTGATTGTCTCATACCTTTGAGAGGAAAGATCTCTAAGACGCCTCTTATATGTTGGGTTTGAAGCTGTTCAGAAACAAAGAAAAAAAGGAATTGGGATTATCACAACAAGATGTATAAAAATGGGGAATATTTAGTATGGATAATTTCAAGAAAGTCTTCCTTTCATTTAAGACGTGATATTCACCTATCTAAAGGGATGGCTCCACAAACGATTGAGGAAAATAAATCCATGGTCAGATGCTCTTTCACATCTCCTATAGGAAGATTGATGTATGTCATGATGTGTATAATACCAGTCATCTGCCATGTAGTGGGAGAGGTAAGCTGTTACCAATCCTGGTATGGAGAAAAACACTGGACTACAGTGTAGAGCATCCTCAAGTACCTAAGAAGAACTCAAGACTAAGTTTTGATTTATGGAGATAATGATATCCAAGTCTTAGGATACACTGATTCAGACCTCCAATAAGATGTAGATGATAGGAAATCGACTTTAGGGTTCTTATTCCAGCTGAACGGTGTTGCTATGTACTGGAGAAGCAAGAAGCAGGACACCACGACTGACTCAATGACTAAAGTAGAATACATAGCCGCATCGGTTACTGCTAAAGAGGTTGTGTGGTTATGCAGGTTCATCCTGAAACTTAAGACAATTTTCTCATCGAAATCTCCCATCCCATTGCTCTGCAATAACACATGTGCCATAACGCAAGCGAAGGAACCCTGGTGGCCTCAAAGAAGCAAGTACATGGAGAGGAAATATCACATCATCCGAGAGATCCATAAGCTTGGTGATATCACGATCACCAAGGTTGCATTTGCTGACAACATTACTAATCCGATAACCAAGCCGTTGATTCAAAAGGTTTTCGATCACCATCTAATTAATATGGGGTTAAGAGCTATACATGAATGGATCTAAGGGCTAATGGGAGATTGTTAGACTTGTAAGCCCTTGGTGATCCATTAATGCAATAAAAACTATTATTTTATCATGTATTTCTGAATTGAATGTTTGTGAATGCACTTAAAATTAAGGTCCATTTGTACAATTAGGGTTATGTACCATGTCCATATTAAATACCATTAAGTTGGGAGGATGCAACTGATATTAACATGTGATATCCAATAAAGATCTCTAATATGAGAAAGACATGGCAACTTTCTTCAAAGATTGATTTCTGACCAACTTCTTGATCGAGGTCATTTGCATAGGAATATATATTCTTAAGTATTTGAATACTCAAGTCAAAGAGTTTACTTAATGAGTCTGAGATAAATTAAGACATGAATCGTAACTATCACAACCAGGCACACTTCCTTTAATCAGAGACATATATACATCTATATGCATGAGTGTGCACATTTGACAATCCAATATGATGGTGGCTAACCAATGTCCATATACAGGTGCGTTGGTGTGCATATGAAGACATATGAGAAGTATGATCTCTCAAAGGAATCATACAAGTTCCTAGTTGATGAACCGATAGAAAGAGCTCACTCGTGCTTTGGGTCATAATGAATTTCATGCATAATCATCTTGACAACCCAATAGACTGGTAACTAACCAATGCCCATAAACAGGTGAGTTGGTGTGCATATGAAGATATATGAGAAGTATGATCTTTCAAAGGAATCATACAAGTTCATAGTTGATGAACCGGTAGATAGATCTCACTCGTGACTTGGGTCACAATGAATTCCATGCATAGTCATCTTGTTTATGAAATAAGATATAAATTCGATATACTAATACATGATTTTAGAAAGTATATGATTTATATTGTCACTCAATTATCAAATGAGAAATCCATTGATTTGTTTGGAAGAAGACCGTCAAACTAGGGTTTGAACTTCAAGTATATCTCATTTTTCTAGTATAAAGGATGAATGAGTATTGGGAATACTCAGGGTTAAATCTATCATAATAGATTATCTATGATGGCATTTCCATTTTGAGTGATTGATGAAGCCATATGGATTTTAGTGGCTCCATTCACCGACTTAATGATTTCAGAGTTAATTGGATAAGTACTACTTCATTTGAATCTAATGTCTAGTTCCAATTCTAATTTCAATGTCCAAATGTTAAAATATGAAATGTTGATGGAAATAGAAATAAATACTCTCATTGAGCTCGTCTCTAAAGTCCAAATGGTTTGGACTTTGATTAGAAATGATTAAGGAAGCTTCATTTAGCTCACTGATGCATTCTCCAGCTCATGGAGAGTGTGATGCATTTCATTGAGCTCACTTGGAATGTAAACTATTTCAGCTCGAGCTCAACATTCATAAGTGACACATTTTCGCTACAAATGGCATAAACCTTGAAGTTGGATAGTTATCCAAAATTCAAGTAACTATTCGTGGTTAGTATGATCTCCCTTACATTATCTCCAAGTATCCACATTTGTATCTCATGAGTCCTAATCGGACTAAGACTTGTACTATGTAATGTCAACATTGAGACAATAATTATTATTATCATATTCAATTTCTATAAGGGTATTTTTGTGAATATGATTTACAAATATAATTCATTAATTAATATGATTATTGATTAATAATAATTAATATTTATATGTATATGATTCATATAAATATTTCAAGGCACACATGCGAATAAGATTCACATTAGTTTTTAAATGTAAATTGGATTTACATTTTTATTGGAAGTTACAAATATGATTCATAAGCTATGAGGGTCTTTCTCATATAAATACTAATCATGATAATTAGATTATCATGATAATTAAGCAACAAATTCAATCCAGTTTTGGAAATAAAAAGTGACGTGTGTATAGAGACCCATGGCACCCCATTAAGAGCCCTACTCTTAATTTGTTGGTTGATTTGTTGTCTAATTTATCAATTAATTTAATTGGTAATTAAAAGGAGATAAATAAAGTTCTATTTATTGTTGAACATGGGCTTGATTATAGCTCAGGATCCTCAATCCAAGGGACCATGTCGTGGTTGTCCACTTTGAGGAGGAGACTCCTTATGGACGTCCATATTGGATGTAAAAGAAAGGTCTTTGCCTCTCTTTTCAAAAGCATGCTTGTACCTCCCAATATTCTCTTGCATTGAGAAATAAAAGAAGATAAGAAACTTGAGAATTCATTTCTCAAACATGTTTACTCTTCAAGTCCCTACATGTCCACTTTGTCAATCCTTCCCTCCATTGATGCGACCTTGTGGAGGAGAAGATCGCCTCCTTCTTCGTACTCCCCATTCATGAAGAAGGATTGATTTCACACAATGAAATCAGAAGCTCAATAATCCTTGCATGGACAAGTTCAAAAAGTCAACATTAAAGTTTATGGGAAGCAACACAAGTCTTCATCATGCCCATGAGAGAAGTAAGCGCATGTCAGACTTGATTCAGGAGGTCTTCTACTTTAGAGACTCGTGCTTCAAGAGGTAACCTTGATCTATTCCTAATATTCATAAGAATATTTAAAATCATGTTTGAAAATTATTTCATTGAAGTATATGTTTTCGCTTTGCACTTTTTTATGTTAAAACTAGCATCTATACGATGAACATTTCAAATATGCAAAATGTTTGCTATTTTTTCCGTATTTTCACGATGTGAAGTTCATAGAGTTTTGTTTACTTCCTTTGATGCCAACTAAGGGAGGGAGATAATAATACTCATACTCTTCATGTCATTACCTTCGCAAATCGAGTAGGAGCTTCATTTATGCCCTCAAATATACTAACGGGCAAAGGTTTGACGATCCCTCGAACATAGTGAGGATAACCTCCTCATTTTATGAAAATGTATTTAGCGACTCCTTCAGGGAAGAATTCCTACGATACAAGTCGACCCTCGAACTTTTATGGCATTTTCGAAACCCAAAGGAGTTGACTGTCCCTTTCATAATCGAGGAGGTCGAGTTCTTCATCAAAAGCTTTAAACCTCACAAAGCTCCTGGACCATATGGCTTCATTGCTGAGTTTTTTTTACCTTTTTCTAATTCACAATCGAAAGTGATTTTATGGATATGTTAACTTTCTTTTGGGAAAATTCCGACGATATGAATCATTTGAAACATATAAATAAATCCATTATTTTGCGCATACAAAAGTGGGGGCAGGGAGGACATCTCAAACTATAGGCCAATTAACACAATAAACTTACCGATGCAGATCACATCTGAAATTCTGACTTTAAGATGGGTTCCCAAACTAAATGAGCTCATTTCCCCCTACCCGATGTACCTTCCTAAAGAATAGATTTAGCTCATGATTGTCTTGCAATCACCTCGGAAATTATAAACAATTGGTCCAAACATGGGAAAGAGGGGATTGTGCTAAAGATGGATTTCACAAAACCTTTGATATGGTTCAGTGGGATTTCATTATATGACCCCTCCAAGCTTCGCGATGCCCATCCAAGTTTATCTTATGTCTCATTGGTATCCTATATACCACCAAGTTTTCCCTAAAGATAAACGTGAGCTCATCAGGCTTCTTTTACGCCTCAATAGGTGTTAGTCATGGAGAACCGCTCTCCCCCCTCTTTTCATCAACTCCATTAATGTTCTAGATTAAATGCTCAAAATATCAAATCTTAGTCTCATTCATTGCTTCTATAACCATGGCTCAGTAGCGAGATTACAAATGTCCAGTTCGTTGATGACCTTCTCATCTTCGTAATTTCAAACCTGAAGAGCTAAAAAATCTTGAAGGCACCCTTCATATATTTCACTCCATCTATCGACTAGAGATGAATATGGAAAAATCTATTTTCTATGGTATAAATCTTAGTCCAAAAGAAATCCACTATATAAAAAACTCGCTCCTTTGGAAAGAAGGAATCTTTTCCATCACCTATCTCAGCTTCTCCCTCATGATTAAGTGTCTTACCTCGAGAGAGTGGCTATCCTAATTGGTAAATTTGCTTCTAACTAAGTTGTTGGAAAGCAAGATTCCTAGTCATGTTATCCTCCTGAACTCTAGCTTCACGCCCCTCTCTTTCCACCTCCTATCCTCTTAAAAATCTCAAAAAATATTATAGATAAAATTGACAAGCCTTTGGAATGGAAATAAGAAAGAAGGAAAAAGGCATATGGTTGCTTGGGACAAGATATGTCGTCCAAAGGAAAACGATGGTTGGGGATCTTAAACGTACAAAGTTTTAATGATGATATTCTCTTGAAAATTATTTCCATACTAGACATAGGGAGAAACCCCTGACTCATAATCTGGTTAAAACTATATATTTTCGTAACAAACCAATACCTTTACTCTAAACTAAAATTGTAAGGACTCTTTGGTCTGGAAGGTGATAAAAGTGGGTTCCAAAACAATTAAGGAAGCCTCACATAAAAAGATAAATAACGGGCTTGATTTGCTTTTCTGGCTCGATCTGATCAATGGATTCCCATTCCTAAAAGTTTGCTTTTGAGAATTATGAGAATACGAACGAAATAAGAGCGATTCTTGTACCGAGGCTATTATAAAACTCTAATTCCCAAACAATTGGCTCACAAATATGTAGAACATGATGTCATTGAGGCTTTGGAACCCTATTACCTCCTAAAAATATGATTAGAAGTATGTAATTAAATCAAGAGGAGGATGCGATAAAATTTCTCTCAAAAAGAAGGTAAAAGCAACCCTCCACAAAATAATTTTATCAAATCTTTGTTAATGGAAGGATCGACTCCTCCTTTTACCCACAACTATGGGAAAAAACTTCCATAAAGCATATGAAATCCAAGAGGAACTCCACGTAAGAAGTCTGGGTGGGTTAACATGTGCTACCTATGCAAAAGGAAGGTTGAAATAATGAATAACATTCTTTGCCATTGTTCGTTAAAAAAACTATTTTCTTACAGTTGGGTATGGAACTTAAATGGATAAATTGCTCCTTCTTCGACACAAAACTTGGAGCAAATGAGCAATCAAA
This sequence comes from Ottelia alismoides, assembly GCA_037367405.1. Lineage (NCBI taxonomy): Eukaryota > Viridiplantae > Streptophyta > Magnoliopsida > Alismatales > Hydrocharitaceae > Ottelia > Ottelia alismoides. The sequence goes on from JAZKJV010005424.1 coordinate 127,591, forward strand.
AAGCCAAATAATTACAAAGTGTGTTGCTCATTTGGAGAGAAAGATGCCGTAGAGTTTTTGAGGGACACGGAACTACGCACTGGGGTCTTCTCTCCGACACTAAAAACTTCCTCCGATTTCAGATTTCAAACGGTTGATTTTCCTTTTCTCCTTTCAGGATTTATTATCTCGCTCGGGTTCGAACATTTCATCCCAATGGTCACCTTGGAGGAGGAGATCATCTCTCCAGCAAAGCCTAATCAAAACAATTAACTATTAAAAGAATAGACACTTGATCGAACAAAAAAAGATGTGATATTCCGTCGGAGGGTTTTATAGATTTTTGTGAGTGATTTGGGGTTCTTTTTAGTGTTACTTGGGGCTTTTATGTGTTAAAGCTTTAAGAAATCTTTCTACAAAGTATGTTGTGGTTCCTTCTTGCGAGGTAATCCTGTAGTCCAAATAACACGTGTAAATTTGTAATGTTAGATTTTTATATTTGTATTCATTTTTAAAACATGGTAACATATTTTTCATATCTGTCACTATTTATATCTAATTCTTATTAGTATAAAAAAAATAAAGATAAGATTATACTTACCTAGGACACTGGGCCCTCTAGTTTTTTTATTCGGTGCAGAAAGATAAGCGGTGAGAGCTCAAGGAAAATGAGGGCGATGCCCTTCCCCTTCCCCTTCCCCTTCCCTCTCCTCTCCTCGGCGCGAGGAGTAGGGAGATTAGGGTTCCGGCGGATCTGCTCGAAGATGGACGCGGAGATCGGGGAGCTCGTGGAGTACATGGAGAGCCTAAAAAACTACGAGAGGATCGGCGTCCCCAAGGGCGCAGGCACGGACTCCGGCGACGGATTCGACCTCGGCAGGATGACGCGCCTACTCCGCCGCCTCGGCAATCCCCATCTCCAATTCAAGGTTAAAATGTCGTTTTTTTTGAGATTTATATCGTGATTGCAATCGGGCTTCCGATGGACTTGTTACGCGATTTTTGTGGTGGAAAGACGTGTCATATTCTTCTTCATGAATACTGGTAGATCTGATAGTAGTAGTAGAATTGATTACATGCTCTTTTTGTTGTCGGAATACGACTGTTTGTTCTCATTTAGTTATATGCTAATATAGGCTGTACATATTGCTGGAACAAAGGGGAAGGGATCGACTGCAGCTTTTCTTTCCAATATATTACGGGAAGAAGGTTATAATGTTGGCTGTTATACAAGGTGTTTCATTTGTACATTAATGCAACTGGCATTTAGGTCTCATTTTCTCTTGATTCTAGAAAGGGGTCTTGGTTTATCTTGTCGTTCTTGTGAAGTGTAATGCAATGTATATTTGTATTTTGAATAAGCTGATTAGGTACAAGTTTGGGTTTATTGAAGTAAAGTTAAATCAATGAGAAGTTGGCATTTGCGTTTGTTGAGTTATTAATTATCTTTAATATTGTTATAATTTTATTTCTCTGTCACCTTTATGTAATTTACCCAATAAGTTCTTCTTTTATATAAGAGAACTCTACCTCTAACAAAGCATCCTATTTTCCCCCTCCAAATGGTATCGGAGACACGGTCCTAGACCGGAGTTCCCTTATCAAACCCTAACCCTAACCCACCACCCCCACCCTCTTGCCGCGCACGCTCGGCCCCAACGCCCGCCCGCACTTCAGGCCTCGTGCCCCCGGCCCCCCGCGCCACCGGTTCCCGACCCCAGCATCCCCGCGCCCAGATCCCTACGCTGAGGTCCCTTCGCGCCTAGGTCCTCCGCACCCAAGCACCCCCGCGCTGAGGTCCCTGCGCGTCCAGGCGCCCAGGTCCCTCCGCGTGTAGACCCTCTGCGCCCTGGCTCACCCGCGCTGAGGTCCTTGCGCGACTAGGCCCTGCGCACCCAGGTTTCTCCCGCGCGACCAGGCCCTGTGCACCCAGGCTTGCACGACCATGCCCTGTGACCAGGCTCTGCGCTGAGGTCCCTGCGCGACCAGGTCTCTGCGCAATCAGGCTTCTCCCGCACCCAGGTGCCCTCGTGACAAGGCCCCTTGCACCCAACCGCCCTTGCCCAGGCTCTTGCCCCCCTGTGCCCTGGCTTCCTGAGCCATTCACGGATATCCACAGATAGCTCTGTGATCGAATTCTATCGAAGAATGTGATTTCTGACCTCTAAGGCACATTTTCCTGCAAGCGATGATGATTAGTAAGGATGGTTGTATGAGCTACACGTACAACCAATCCTTCGTATGATTATGTAGACTCGTTTATATCGGTCTACTCCCCAGTTGAATTCTGTTATTTGGCTATTTTATCATAATGTCAAACAAAAAGGGTGACATCTTCTTGTCTGGAGCCTTCAAGGACCCAGCTCCAGTCGCTAAGATGGATGGAACCAACTATGAGTTGTGGTCCATGCAATTTCTCTCCCTCATGTAGTGCAACAACAAGGAGCACATCCTGACAGATAGAGCCAACGGATAAGACTAAGGCAAATGCTTCGTGGAAGCAAGATGATGCGTACACGCGTGTTTGGCTCTGTGGGACTCTTAATACAATAATAGCCAATGATATTCTAACTCAGCCCATTGCTTAGGCAATGTGGGACACTTTGGCATTCACACATGCACATGCGAAGAATGGGGTGAAGATCCTATAACTACAGTTTTATATCTACAATATCAAGCAGAATGCCTCGCCTGCATGTTTACTATTCTTCGTTGCGTGGCATGTTTGAAAAGCTTCATAGCTATGTACCCATTACATACTGAGCAATAGAAGATGTATAGGAACTCCACAATGGTTGGAGTTTTCATGACTGGACTTGATAACGAGTATGATGCTGTACGTACTCATCTTCTTACTGGAGATACCATTCCCCCAATAGAGGAGGTTTATAACCGTCTCAGCCGGATCATCATCCCTTCGACAACCACGTCCTCGCACTCCTCAACGATGTCCGCTCTTGTGGCCAAGGTTGGGCAATCCAGTCCGGAGGACGCATACCTCGAGGAAGAGGTGGAGGACTCCAACGTCGTACATGTACCTACTGCCGCAAGCATCTGGACATGTAGAGGATACATGCTATCAGAAGCATGGATGTCCTATTTCTGGTCGAGCAACAGAGCGGATTGTGTCTTCAGAGACTTCAGCTCCCCATGCCGATCCTCGCGTGGATGATATTGTCTCTCGCATTCGAGAGATCACGACTCCTACTGCCGACACCACAACTACTGATACCGTTGCAGCAGCCAGGGCCTCTCCGAGCTCCTAATGTATCACCTATGCCTTTACTGATAGTACGAATACATACATGACATAATGGATTATGGATTCTGGTACTTCTCACCACTTATGTGGAGATAGATAGCAAATGAGGTTATACAGAGCCATACCACCTCGTAGGTGGGTTGTCATTGCTAATGGAGACCACTTACCTGTTAGTCTGTTATAGGATAGGGAGATGTGCATTTGACACCATCCATGCGCCCGAAAAATGTTTTATATGCTCTTGCCTTTCAGATGAATTTACTTTCTATTAGTAAGATCACTAAGGATCTACATTGTCGTGCCATCTTTGACTCCTCGTCGCTTGTGTTTCAGGACATACTCACGGACAGGGTGATTGGATGTGGCCGTGAGCAGCGGGGACTCTACAGACTGGTCTTACCTCCTCATGCTAATGTTTCTAATATACCTACTGGACCTGTCTCTCCTTATCTGTGGCACAATAGGTTTGGACATCTTCCTCTGCAGAAGCTGTGTCATGTTCTCCCTCACATTTCTACGAGATCCTCCTTTCATTGAAGCATCACTGTTCCTCTTTTCCATCCCATTAGTGTCGGAACAGTTCTCAGTTATTTGCACTCCTTCATTTATACATTTGGAGTTCTAGTCATGTTCCTCATCACCAAGGACACCTTTTTTATCTTGTATCTGTCGATGTTTTTTCTAGACCTCTATGGATTTTCTTATTGAAAAATAAGTCCGAGGTTGGATCCGTTATCAAGTATTTTATTAATGTATTAAAGTATTTTTTCACCGATATCAAGTATCTTTGTTCTGATAATACCTTGGAATTTCACACCTTACAACTTTCTGAGTTTCTTAGATCCCATGACATTATTCACCAGACCTTATGTGCTTACACTTCCCAGAATGGTGTTGCCAAGCGCAAACACCGTCACTTGATGTAACCAGAACATTGTTTTTTTTGACGCTAGAACATTGTTGATACAGAGTTGTGCTCCTCATGCTTACTGGGGTGATGCGGTCCTTACTGCTTGCTATTTGGTAAACCGTATGCCCTCGTCCGTGTTGGGAGAGAAGATTCCTTTCTCGATTGCGTTTTCCAAGAAGGATCTTTTCTCTCTTACACATCGTGTGTTTGGATCTGTTGCCTTCGTTCATGATGTCTCTCCCGGATGTGACAAGCTCTCTCCTAGAGCTATCAAGTGCGTGTTTGTAAGCTACTCTCGTACCCAAAAGGGGTATCGCTGCTTTGATCCTCTAAGGCAGAAATATTTTGTTAGTGTTGGCGTTACTTTCTTTGAGTCTGTCATGTATTTCTCTCCTACGGGTGATAGACTTGCTCCATATGACTCTGATGAATATACATGCCACCACTGCATACAATTGGTCCTTCACCTACTCCTCTTCCACCACCTCCACCACCTCCACCATCTCCTCCACCTCCTCCTTTGCTTCAGTTTTTGCCTCGTGTTTTTCCTCGCAAGTCTCGCTCTGTTCGCCATGCTCACAGTCCTTGCCCATCATCTAACACACCTCATGTATGTGATGAGCATATTGTTTCTACTGATGGCATTACTGAGTTGACTGCGCAACATGATTCGAGACAGGATGAGCAGATGCCCTCTCAAGAGGAAAATTTACAGGCCCAGACTTGGTAGATGATCTTGACGTACCGATTGCTCTACGAAAACAAAAACAGGTGTGTGCTACTTACCTTCTTGCAACCCATGTTTCTTTGAACAAGTTGTCAGAGGATTTCAGGAGATTTACTTTGACACTAGCGGCAGTACAAATACCACATACTTATCAGGAGGCTCTAAAAAATAGCCAGTCGAGGTTAGCCATGGAGGAGAAGATGACTGCGCTACAGTCACATGGTACGTGGAGTCTTGTTTCTGCTCTTGTTGATATATCTGTTGTGGGATGCAAATGGGTGTTCACTGTGAAACACCGTTTAGATGGAAGCGTGGATCACTATAAGGTGAGACTTGTGGTACGAGGGTTCACTCAGACATATGGGGTAGACTATCATGATACTTTCTCTCCAGTTGCCAGATATTCTACTCTACGTATTCTCCTTGTTGTTGCTGTGACACGAGATTGGCCCCTTTATCAGCTTGATGTGAAGAATGCATTCCTCTACAGTGATGTACATGAGGAGGTATACATGCAGCAAGCCAGCAACCACCTGGGTTTGCTGCTGAGGGGGAGTGTCAGAAGGTTTGCAAGTTACACAAGGCTATCTATGGCCTCAAGTAGAGTCCAAGAGCATGGCTCGAAAAGCTCTCGGACTTGATAGAGCAACATGGGTTTGTGAGATCAACTGCTGATCACTCATTGTTCGCACACAAGACCCAGTATCATTCTCGTGTATGTTGATGACATTATTATTATAGGAGATGATGAGCATGTCATTCAGAGTGCTAAGGACTTCCTAGGTCTGCAATTTGTGACCAATGACCTTGGACAATTACGTTACTTCCTTGGACTAGAGTTTGCCAGGAACCAACGGGGTCTTGTGATGACCCAAAGGAAGTATGTTATAGATCTTCTGTCAGAGACCGGCATGGCAGATTGTAGACCTGCCACTACTCAGCTTGACCTATGCATGAAGTTCTATGATAATGATACTGAAGAAGTCGATAAGAGGAGGTACTTAGAGTTTGTTGGCAAGGTATTATATGTAACTATTACCAGGCCTGACATATCATTTGCCGTAAGTTAAAGTGAGTCAGTTTATGAAGCAGCCCAGACATGCACATATGGATGCAGTCCATATGATTCTGAGATACTTGAAGACTTCACCTGGTACTGGACTTCTTTTCAACAGAGGCACAACTCTCTCAGTTACAACATGCACAGATTATGCTGGGTGTACAAAGGATAGAAAGTTTACATCTGACTTTGTTATGTTCATAGGGAATTCTCTTGTTTCATGGAAGAGTAAGAAGCAAACTGTGATTGCCAGATCGAGTGCTGAATCAGAATACAGGGCCATTGTACAAGCTAGTATAGAGATGATGTGGGTCAGATATGTTCTTACTGTCCTGACTATAAAAGTACCTCTTTCCATGCACCTTCAATGTGATAATCAAGCTACACTCTTCATTGCAAACAATCCAGCTTTTCATGAGAGGACAAAACATATAGAAGTGGATCGTCACTACACTCGTGACATGATACAAAGGGTTATCATCACTACTACGCATGTCAGCTCGGGAGACTAGGCAACAAATGTACTTACAAAGGCCCTAGCGAGAGGACCTTATCAGAGATGTTGTTCAAAGCCGAGTCTTATTGATATCTACGCTACAGCTTGAGGGGGAGTGCTGAGATATTAACTATCTCTAGTATTGTTATATTTTTATTTCTCGGTCACCTTTCTGTAATTTACCCAATAGGTTCTTCTCCTATGTAAGAGAACACTTGGGTCTCTAATAAAGCATCCTATTTTTCCCATCAACATCATTGTTTGTAATATGGGGTATATGTACCTCTGACTCGTGCTTTAACAAGGGATATTGGCTTCATATGTTATTCCAGGTACTAAAAGAAAAGGACAACCAAAATGTTGCGGGAAGGGCTTCAACTGAGGCTGATAACAAAAATGTCATTTTCGTTAACTTCATCCTCTGTCAAGAAGACTTGCTTTGTTCACATTAACTTTCAACAACAACATAAAAAAAGGCCTACTTAAATAACCTGGTGGTTCAGTAGCGGGCCTTCCATTCAAAGAACCAAGGCCCAAGTCTTATCCACATCAAAATGAAAAGTGGAAATGTCTGGAATTTAACAAAAGGGCTATGCCATTTTTATAGGCTGGAGAATATGTGCCATTAAACCTTTCATCTTTGGCTGTGGTTACTGTTAAAAAACACTCCAATTGAGAGGGTCCTTACTAGTTATCCGTTGTTTTGGGATTTTTGTTTCTCAATGAGGTAAGTTCTCGGACAACCACCTATATCACTTAAGAGGGTGTTAATAAGAATATGCATAAGTTTGACATTGTATTGGTAATAAATATTGTAAAAAGCTTCACCCCCCTTTACCCTTTTCTTAGTAGTTGCCTACTTTTTCCTTGTTTGATTATTTATTATTGGCAATTACAAGCTATTGGGATAGATGACTTGATATCTATTCAGCATTAAGTTGCGTATGGTGAAGTTATACTAATTTCTTTAAACCCAAAGGACGACCGTTCGAGATTAACCATCATTAAATTAACGAAACCAAATTAATTCGATGCTACATATGGAAACCTGATATAGACATGGACACGATGTCCACAATGAGAAATTTTATTGAAGCTCTAAGACAACATTCTCAACATGAAACCTCATCCCACTCACCTTAATATGACAAAATCCTTCTTTCATCATTAGCTCCGAATAATTTCCGCAGGGCATGTTTCTCCATTTTTCCACAGTTCACTCAGTTTGGCATTGTTTTGTGAGTTTTGACCCTTTAAAAAGCCTATATAGTTTAAAGGAGTTTAAAATAATTTATTGTAGTCTTACACCGCCCTGAGCTGCATGTGTTGAATCTTGAGTATCTCAATATATTGCATGGTGGTAGGAGAATCTGCTTTGCTAAATAACATTGTAATTAAGATAAAAAAACTTAACTGTATTTGCATAACTGGTGTACATGAATTGTTTGCGCCAGTTTGAAATGTGAAATCCTGCCATGTTGACTGCCCAAAGTTAGAAACACATACACATCCTATCTCCTAACAACCTTGTCAACTCAATGAAATGAAGATAAAAGTTGATCACTGCTGTTTCATCTTTTGATTGGTTATGGAAATTACTCTCATCTCTTTCGATTTCTACCACCTGGAGTTATCATCCTTTTTCTGCATCTGCCCTTAACTCTCTGATTCCTAGTACATTTTTGTAGGAGAATTTTGGTTTTTAGCGGCTTAACGATCTTTTCTTCTTGTTGGTTATGGGTAGTTCGATTGAGAGAGGCCATGTCTTAGACTGGTACCTAATCCAAATCCATTTATCTGGTAATGGCAATGATCTTGGATATTAGGCTTAAAGTGGCCTTGCGTGATTTGGTATCTTCCTTACAATTTGTTTTTAGTAATGTCTATCAATTATCATTATAAAATAACTATGTGATCACTTTGGATATAGCTGCATTTTGGGAGAAGCTAGCCAGTGAGGGCTGCCTTTGGAAGGTTGCTTTTTCCATCGAGGGCTTACGGAGTATATGGGGCATCCAGAGGTGTAGCTAACTAGCTGTATGTAGGCCATCTCAGGCTGCTTGTTGTCCTTGGTGTTGACACCTTTACTAGAGCTACAGTTGGAATTTGGGAGCATGTCTTGTTTCGGCCGGAAGTGATCAGTTTTTGATGATTTGGATTTTGCAGTACATTGACTACATTTTTTTCCATCATTTAGGGAGCAATCACCTTGTGTGACCTACCTGCAGACACTCCTTAATGCAACGGGGAGGCATTGGAGTTAAAGATGAATCATAAAAGGTCCAGTGTTGTACCGTTTTGCCATGGATGATTGGAAGTATATTCCTGCGAGGTTACAATTGCGTCTAAGGGGTCACTTGTTCCCCAGTACATGGTTTTGCCTCCAACTGGAACTGCTGTAAGTGCAATCTCTTGGGATTTCCTGTTGGAATGTTTGAGACTAGACACCAGTTTTGGCTGTCAAAGTCCTGCTTGGGGTGGTCGCATGTTTTTGAAATCAATGTTTTCTGCCTTGGCGGTCCTTTTTATATTTGTGTTTTTGATGCCTATAGGATGGCTAAGTGCATTGACACATAAGATTACATGGTGCCTCTAATGTTGATTGCGCATTGTCTTGGTTGGTCGGGAGTCGGGTTGATACTTGCATTAGTGTGATGTAGAGTGGATTGAGGACATTGTCACATTGAATGATGCGCTTTAGTTCAAGTGGGTGGTCAGCTATTGGGCCAAGGAGGAGACCTGTGCAGTAATTTTGTCACAGAGGGTGCTATGAGAGGTCGTTCAATTGATGGACAAAGTAACATCATGGAAGCCATCAGTTTTCCAGCGATGCTGCGATAGTGATATCTTGAGAGGTCTTATGTTGCCTAAGGTAGGTAATGGTGATAGTTTAGAATTTTGGATCAATTGTGAACTGACCTGAGCCTCTTGATAGATACCTTTTCTTGCTTGGCTACACTGGAAAATAACCACATCTCCCTGTTGGCAGATTTGAGTCTGGTTGTGGTATGTGGTTGCCAGATTTTTAATCACCCCTTTCAGATTAACATTTTAAGGAGCTGCACAATGGAAGAATTGCAGTTGTATGCTTATTAGGATGTCAAATTCAGGGTTTACCCCCCTTATGTTGTGCTGCATATTTATATACAGGTTGATTAATTGTACAATTACAATTGCAAAGTTGTTTGGAAACTAAACGTCTCTGTACATGTAATCTTCACTTTGTTATTGTGAATGGGGATAAGTTCTTTGCTTAGTTACCCCAAAGAGAGGATGAAGCTTTATAGAGCCAAATCACCTCCATGTTCGAAACCATGCCTTTTATTTGCAGCTTTTTGGGAAGATGCTAATATTCTCTTTTTTGACTTTTTTTACACAATGTGTCTAGGTGAAATGTGATCTTTCTTCAGTTGATTTTTCATCCTTTTTGAGTTTTTAATGGAAATTTTGGAGTTTTGGAGGAGACTTAGTTGTGGAAGAGTGGGGAGGGCTACTCTGGATGAGGTTAATTGTAGTGAAGTTAATTTTTTGAGCCAATTGCAGTGAAGTTATGATGGACAATAAACGCCGCTGATCTTGTGATCTCTCTAAAATGAGAGATACTGTAGTGCTCAAGGGCACACAGTTCTACTCGGAGAACGTATTTCATGCTTATTATAAGCTCTGTTTGTATTGGATCGATCATATGGAGGGTTGTTTTTCTTTATCTTGATCCAAGGTTTTGTACTCAATTAACCTTCTCAATATAATTTGTTTATGGCTATTATACTTTGGTGGTCATCCTTTGTTTTTTAAGTAAATCTATTTTCATAAAAAACAAATGATGGTGCATCTTATAAATGTGCTACATTACATTCCAGATTTTATACGAAACTGAATATTATGCCCATTGACAGACATATAACATGAAAATGTCTCGACTTTGATGCAACCTTTTTTTCTATATATATGAATATGGTGCAATAAATGGTTGTTCTCACTGTTGCAGCCCTCATTTATTATCTATTCGTGAGCGGGTTGCATTGGGACATGGGGAGCCTGTGACAGCTATTATGCTTACAACTTTATTTCACCAAGTTAAGGGAATTCTCGATGAATCCATTGAACTGGAACATGGAGCTTTAACTCATTTCGAGGTAAGGAGTATTCTAAATTCTGATCTTGTTAACAAGGCATTGAATGCTGTTTGGGCAGAGATACGAGTCATGTCTAGATTCCTTGGGCATAAGTTCAAATATGTACCTTGATTGACCATTCTGGTTGGCATTTCATTCTTTAAACAACTCAAACGACTAAACCAAAGGTAAGGTTGCTCACAATAGGCTCAAAGTGGTCCTTTTTGAAAAGACCATGTGGGGAACTTTATGCATCTGGTCAGCCGTTTTTAATGGCCAATACAACTAAATCTTTGACTAAATTCTACAATGCTGATTAAGATAAAATAGATGAACTTTGATATGTACAATTCTTTTATTATATAAACTTTCATGTCCATTCAATTGATATATATTTCGATTTTTTGGTTTACGGTATACTGCAATGTGCTATCGTTTTCACGATATTTTATGGTTTTCTCATGAATTTGTTATTTGTCTCCCCTATAGAATACATGCACTTTCTTTTGTTATTGTATTTTCATTCTGAAACATCTACTTAATTCAAAAACTTATGAATTACTTTTTCGCTAAAAAATTCTAGCATTAAATCTCTATTTCATTTTAACAAAACCGTGTCCTATCTCTATCATTTCCTCCATCTTGATAAATAATAATTTATTATTATATAACTGCAGCTAGATCGCTTATCACCCAAATCCCTTCCCCCAAATACACAACCTATTGGCTTTTAATAATTCTCAAAATTTAGATACACAACCTATTGGCTTTTAATAATTCTCAAAATCGAATAACATATCCGATACTTTTCTTAGTGGCTCCTATGAAGTCCTATCTCATATTGGAAAAAATGGTTCTTTCTTTGAATTGCCTTGTTTTCAAGTTCTTACTGTGAATCCCTTTGCATCTTTTGTGCATTGAAGTTGCTTTGATATATTGTTTGTATTACTCAACCTATAGATTTCCAATAACCTTTTATCTCTTAACAAAATTTCCTTCATTAGTATTTTAAGTGCTATTTTAACATCCATGAATTTTAGTATTCTTTTTGGGAACGCCAATCTATTGTTTGATATGTGCGGGGACTTTCCGTGAAATCTTTCTTCGTTGATAGCTGCTTGCCCGACAAAACTTTATCCCAAGACTCGTTCCCATTCTAAGACTGGCATGAAATCACTCCTTTACAACTTGCACAAGAATGGACTATCATTGGAGTTAAGCTTGCAAAAGTTAGGAGTCAATATTCGGTTGCGGGTAACTGACTTAGGATTAATGGGCTATCAGATGACTAATTGGATTTTAGATGAATTTAGTCCATTTTGTACCTTTTTAATTATTTTAAATATATAATTAGTTTTTATACATATATTCTTATGTATTTAAATATATTTGAACATTTTTAATACTATCATAATGAAATAAAAGAAACAATTGAATTCCAAACAAACATTAAGCATCTTAAATTTAGTTTATGTTTAAACAGATTGGCAAAAACATAAATGACTGTAAAAAATTCGAGCAACTAGTCAACCAAACAACTAACGATTGACTACTTTCTATCAAGTCAGCCACTCACCGACTCGACTAATCGAACTGACCAGTTGGCCTAGTCGGTCAATTTTTGCAAGCTTGATTGATGCAATAGATTTTTTTTGCTTAGCCTTGTAGAGGTTTATGTTATGTCATGATATACTGTTACGTATTTCCTATTTATGTCATGTACATCTATGTAATTTACCCAAGGGTTTTCTCTCTATATAAGAGACCCGAGGGCTCTATGGAATAATACAGAAGAGTATCATTTACTCTAACATGGTATCAGAGCCAAAACCCTAGTCTAGGGTTTTCTCCACCCGTCCCCCTCCCCCCCTACCGCCGCCTCTCTCCAGCCAGGTCCCCTCCCCTCGCCGTCGGGACCCCCCTACGCCGCCAGGCCCTCCCGCCGACCCTCTCCAGTCGCCGGGTCCCCTCCCGCCACCCCTTTCCAGCCGTCGGGTCCCCTCCCGCTGCACCTCCCCTTGCAGCCGGGACCCTCCCCTTGCCACCGGGGCCCACCCCCTGCCTCTCACTCGCCGTCGGGCCCCATCCACCGCTGATGGATTCAAGTGCATAAGTCTACATATGCACTTGGATCCTAACGTGTCCGTGTAGACACCGGTTTTGTTGTTTCTCATCCCTTGGTCTTCCTCTCCGGCGATATGTCAGACCAAAAGATTGATATGCCCGCCATAGGTGCCTTCAAAGGCTCGACACCAATAGTCAAAATGGACGGGACGAACTATGAACTCTGGGCTATGCAGTTCCTGAGTCTTATGAAGTCGTGTGGTAAGAAACATATTCTTACCGAAGAGGAGCCGACAGAGAAGCCGGGGATTTATGCCTCATGGGAGGCTGATGATGCGTATGTCAAAGTTTGGCTGTCAGGAACGCTCACGATGGAGATAGCCAACGACTTCCTCCATCAACCCACCGCCAAGGCGATGTGGGATATTCTGACCACTACATATTCTTAAGTGCGGAACGAGACGAAGATGCTGCAGTTGCAGCATGATATTTTTACCACGAAGCAAAATGGGAGGTCTCTTCATTCTCTATACACGTCTCTTCGTGGAATGTTCGAGAAGTTATATAGCACCATCCCGCTCACAGCCACACCCGAACAGCAGAAGACGTTCCGCAACGCCACTATGGTGGGCGTATTACTTGCTGCCCTTGACCCAGAGTACGAGGCATCACGCTCTCAGATCCTTGTCGATGCCACTATTCCACCGATGGAAGAAGTCTACAGGAGGCTCAGTCGTGTCCCAGTTCCATCAAGTACAACGACTCCACCTCCCTCGGCAATGGCAGTCTCCAGAGGACGAGGTAGTTCGTCTTCATTTCGTGGCAGAGGAAGTGGTGGACGTGGCCGAGGAGGTCGTGTGCGTTCTACGTGCTCATTCTATCGTCGTACTGGTCATTCTGAGGATACATGCTATTCCAAGTATGGCTTCCCTCCTTCTGCACGTGTCGCTGATCATGTTCAGGTTCCACCAGCATCTACTCCAGATAACAGGTTCGAGGAGCTAGTGGCACGGCTTCGTGATATTATGCCACAGTCATCTTCAGAGGATGCTGACACTTCCGACGTTGCGGCTTCAGCGTCAGCTAGTACATCTGCTACTGCCAGTACTTCAGGTAGTACTCCAATCTTCTATCATAACCATGATCTCACAGGTTGGATTGTTGATTCTGGAGCCACCCATCATCTCTGCCGTGACAGAGATAACCTGCAGTCCTATAGAGCTGTTCAGCCTGGTCGATCAGTACTCATAGCTGATGGCACTCATTCCCCTATTGTCGGTCAGGGGGAGACAGTTTTGTTGCCTTCCACGCGCTTACAGAATGTTCTACATGCACCAGAGTTCTCTATGAATTTATTATCAGTTAGTCAGATTACAAAAGATTTGCACTGTCGTGCTATATTTGATCCATCTTCTGTCATTTTTTAGGACATACTAACGGGCAGGGTGATTGGCTGTGGTTCTGAGCACAATGGCCTCTATCGTCTCGTACGGAACTCCTACGCTGGCGTATCACTACACTCTCAGGGTTCCGTCTCTCCATATACATGGTATCTCCGTTTTGGTCACCTACCGTTGCAGAAAATGCGTCACCTCCTGCCTCAGATCTCTCCGAATTCGTCATTTCGTTGTGAAGCGTGTCAGTTAGGGAAGCACCATCGCTCTAGCTTCCCCAGTCGTCAGGGTCGGAGCAGTCGCTCCCCATTTGAGTTATTTCATATATATATTTGGGGTCCCAGTCGTGTCCCAGATCATCAGGGGCACATGTTCTATCTAGTTGTAGTTGATGATTTCTCTCGAGTGTCTTGGACGTTTCTTCTTAAAAATAAATCAGAAGCAGGAAGTGTTATTCAAAACCTTATCAATGAAGTGCAAAATGTTTTTTCTTCTACTGTTAAGTATGTGCGTACTGACAATGCATTGGAGTTTTGTACTCGTTCTCTTGCTCAATTTCTTTCCTCTAAGGGCATTATCCACCAAACCACATGTGCATACACATCTCAACAAAATGGTGTTGCAGAACGGAAACATCGACACTTTCTTGATATTGCTCGCACATTACTTATTCAGAGTTGTGCCCCCTTAGCCTTTTGGGGGGATGCTATACTTACAACATGCTATCTGGTCAACCGCATGTCTTCTACTGTTCTTGGGGAAAAGGCTCCTATCTCTGTTCTCTTTCCTGACAAGGACTTGTTTTCACTTACACCTCGTGTCTTTGGCACAGTTGCTTTTGTTCACCGGTTTTCTCCAGGACTTGATAAGCTCTCTCCTAGAGCTATCAAGTGTGTTTTTGTGGGCTACTCGAGGACACAGAAAGGATATCGTTGCTATGACCCCATTCATGACAAGTACTATGTGAGTGCTGATGTTACATTTTTCGAACCTGTTATGTACTTCTCCCCTGCAGGTGACAGATTGGTCTCCTCCATACCCACGGATACTAATGTCTATGTGCCTCCACCTCCAAGCCTGGGTCAATCTAACGCCACTACACCACCACCACCACCTCCACCACCACCACCTCCAATTGTACCATTCCCTAAGTTCTACACAAGGCGGTCAGGCCCTGCTCAAGCTACATGCCAACCATCCAGCACGCATCAGGTATGTTCTGATGTTATCACTAATGATGGGTTAGATAATGCACCGGTGCAGGAGCTTTTACTACAGGAGGAGGATCCGCCAGTCACCACAGTGATAGATGATCTTGATCGCCCTATTGCTCAAAGGAAGCAGAGAAGACAATGTGCATCATATCCTCTCGCATCTCATGTCTCATTTCATCGTCTCAATGGTGATTTCCTGAGATTTGCAGCTGCTGTCTCGGCGGTTGAGATTCCACGGACCTATCAAGAAGCCATGAAGATTGATTGCTGGCGTCTAGCTATGGAAGAGGAGATGCGTGCCTTACAGTCACGCAGGACTTGGTCTCTAGTTCCCATTCCTCCAGGTGCCTCTGTGGTGAGTTGCAAGTGGGTGTTTACGGTGAAATATCATGCAGATGGGCGTCTCGACAGATACAAGGCTAGACTTGTTGCACGTGGATTTACCCAAACTTATGGGGTAGATTATTTGGATACATTTTCACCAGTGGCTCGACACTCCACTCTTCGCATCCTCCTATCTGTTGCTGTGGTAGGTGACTGGACCATTTTTCAGCTTGATGTCAAGAATGCATTCTTGTATGGTAACCTACAGGAGGAAGTCTACATGCAGCAACCACCGAGGTTTGCTGCTGAGGGGGGAGACTCAGATGGTGTACAGATTTCATAAGGCTATCTATGGCCTCAAACAGAGTCCACGAGCATGGTTCTAGAAGCTTTCCCTGCTGATTGAACGACAGGGGTTCAAGAGATCAAATGCGGACCATTCACTGTTCATCCAGAAGACTCCTAGAGGTACGGTTGTTGTCATGATATATGTTGATGACATTCTGGTTACAGGAGATGATGCTCAGGGAATTGAGATAACCAAATCCCTGTTGGGAAGTCAGTTTATTACGAAGGATCTAGGCTCGATACGATATTTTCTAGGGATAGAGTTTGCGAGAAATGCACAAGGAATGATAATGACTCAAAGAAAATATGTCACAGACTTGCTAGTTGAAACAGGAATGACTGGATGCAGACCGTCGAGCACGCCTATGGACCCAAGCATGAAGCTGTACGACAATGATACCGAAGAGGTGGACAAAAGAAGATACAGAGAGATGGTGGGTAAGTTCCTATACATTACCATAACTCGATCGGATATTGCCTTTGCAGTAAACCGGGTGAGTCAATTTATGGAGCAGCCTAGGCAAGTTCATATGGATGCCGTGTATATGATATTGAGATATCTGAAGCATTCCCCAGGCATAGGGTTGCTATTTAGAAAAGATACAGATCTGTCTATTTCAGCTTGTGCAGATGCAGACTATGCAGGATGTCCAAAGGATCGTAAATCTACTTCTGGATTTGCTATCTTCATAGGAAGCTCTTTGGTTTCTTGGAAAAGCAAGAAACAGACTGTTGTGGCGAGATCCAATGCTGAATCCGAATACAGAGCCATGTCACAAGCAAGCGCAGAGATGATGTGGGTTAGAGCAGTCTTAGAAGAGAATGTAAATGTCTCCTTGCCCATGAATCTTCAATGTGACAATCAGGTAGCATTGTTTATTGCCAATAATCCAGCTTTTCATGAAAGAACAAAGCACATCGAGGTAGATTGTCACTATACTAGAGACATGATCCAGAAGGGCTTCATTTCCACTTCTCATGTCAGTTCAGAGGACCAGACTGCTGATATATTTACCAAGCCATTGCTCAGAGGACCTTTTTAGAGATGTTCTTCCAAGCTGAGCATGATTGATATCTATGCTCCATCTTGAGGGGGAGTGTAGAGGTTTATGTTATGTCATGATGTACTGTTACGTATTTCCTATTTATGTCATGTACATCTATGTAATTTACCCAAGGGTTTTCTCTCTATATAAGAGACCCGAGGGCTCTATGGAATAATACAGAAGAGTATCATTTACTCTAACAAGCTTTGTTCGGAAAATCCTTTATCTTTGACATGGTACCAATCTTTTTAATGTTCGACATATTAAGCAAATCCAAGTTCGATGATTTCTCATTAGATTTCTTTCTTTATCCTCTACCCTCTAATGCCCTGCTCAACTGGTTGACCTTATTTCTTCTCCCTTACATTGATTGACTAATGACCTTAAGTGTCGACATCTGTGTCACTTCGACAACTTCGAAAATGGGCATGTTGCCGCATGTCAACGATATAGATAGGAATCATGGAAATGACTAAAAAATCATTTTTTTATAAAATCAATGTATATGATATTCTTTAATCAAATAATAATAATATAGAAATACAAGTTTTATAGTAGTATCGACATCATAATTATTGCATATTTTGATTTGCAGTACAATGTACCACATACATTTAGATGTTTAGTTACGAACTTTTCATACATACATTGAATTAACAAGTAAAACTCATAATCCATGATGCATACAGATACAATACTTATCGTGTAGATATGTATCCGATGCTCGTTAGAACCAAGAGTGTCTAGATGGATCCATTTGCCTTATTTCTTTCCCTCCTTCATTTCTACTTTTGATCGAGTCTTTATATTCCACACGATTTTTCCATGTCATATAGTGATACTTGGCTTTTTAGTCCATCATATAGGAAGTCAATCCATTGGCTCCAAATATCGACGATATTCATGGCTTACAATATCAAGTGTTCATTGGATGTTCGCTGTCGATATAAGTATATAACTCGTATTCATTGGCATTTACAAATGCTTACTGTGCGAATTGGGCAAAATGCGGGAAACATGTGATAATGTCAGCCCATGTTGGGGAAAATATTTAAAAAATAAAATGATTTTTTTGACATTTCATCATATCATTAATTTCTCAACAATATATTGGCGATATTGGTGATATATCGTTGAAGTGCCGTTGATACCCTGGATAAAATATAACCCACTTATCGATATTGCCGACTCAGTGGCGCCAACGTATTGCCGACATGATAATGACATTTGACGTCGTGCATGCTCCCTTCCTTCTTTCGCTCATCTCCATGCATTCCTACCTAAAACCCTATACGAACGGCGCGTTTCTCATTCTTCTTGCTCATCTCACTTTGCCAACTCCTATTTTTCCCTGTTGAACATCTAGGCGACGATATTTTCTATCTATTTTCCACACTCTTAACTTTGGGGTTTTATCAGTTATTCCTTCATGATATATTGTAATATCAGTTATGCACCTCCTTTTTTTGTAATATCGGTTGTTCTACCACTATCTTTTTCCAAAATGATCACTTGTGCCTTTGGGTTGGTTGCTGTCCATCCCCATCCAGAGCGGACGTTAACTTCAGGATGCAAGGGTTATTAGATAAAATAATAAGGGTGGAAATGTCTTCCTCTCCCTCCAACCCCTCTTCTTCCTCCACCTCCCCTTCCGACCACTCCTCTGGTGACGACCACCTTCCCCTTCCAGCCCCTCCTCTGCCGCATCTTCATCATCCGACCACCCCTTCGTTTCTAGCCTCTCATCCAATGCCTCCTTCGTCGTCGTCACCCCTCTTCCTCCTCCACCACCCATTCTAGCCCTTCCCCCTCCTTCGATCACCCCCTTCTAGTCCCTCCTCCTTCGCCCCATTCTCCTCATTTGACCACCCCTCCCATGGTCTTCGATCCCCTAGTCGAGCCATCTGGGCTTGAACAACTTGTACCACTTACAAGTCTTCATTCCTCTACGAAGTCACGCCATCGGCTTGAATCACTGACAAGAATCTCTATTGTATAGCAATCTGATGGAGGAGGAAGAGGAGAGGAACTCTCAGGAGCAACAACTCTTCTCATCCTTGGAGATCCATCAAAACCACCACAAAGTTCGCTCAAAACATAGCATGCCCTTCGTCAGAGCAGTCACGAGCTCCACCTACCCCACCCCACTGCCTGCAATCTCCTCCATCTCTTCCCCACCACCTACTGCCCCTGACCTCCTTCCCCGACCTCGCATGTTGCTGCTCCAGGTGATGGGTGAAGATCCGGAGCCTTCTTCTTCCTCCATTCTTGTTCTTCTTTCTTATTATTTTCTCTCTCCTAACTACGCATCCATCCGTACATCAAATCGCCAAAATTTTTGTATTTCCATGGATAAATCATCCATTCCGATCATGAATATGATTTTCGTGAATTTTTCGAGAAAATTTCTCGGATCGATTAAGCCATCATTTACCGTTGCTAACAATCCTTTGGAGGAGAAGGATGTGCTGGATGAGGAGGTTAGGTTTTTTCCTGTTATGCCACTCTTAACCACGCCATGGTTTTTTAGTTCAACTCATTGAGGGCTAGACTAACGGAAGGGCACACAAGATCATTGTGGAAAAAGTCAGGGGTATAATTGATATTCCAGAAAAAGGGAGGGACATAATTGATATTGCAATATCTTAGGAGGGCACAACTGATAAAAACCCTTTAATTTTTGTGGAAAGGGAAAACTGACCACACAGACATCACTAGCGAATAGAATAAGGAAAATTGTATTAGAAATATCATACTTTGACCTAGAGGGTGAAAGGATATTTCCTGAATGTCAAGGAAGAATGCCTGCTTGATTCTCAATCTGCTAGAGGGCTCCTAGGGTTCTGAAAGTTCTCGAAATGCTTGGATTGTGAAGCTTTGTCGGTTCCAGTAGTAGCTGGTGATACTCCTTCAGATGACTCAAGCATGCTCGATTGTGCCTGCAGACCTTCTTAATATATTCTCCAGAGCCAATGCGATTGGATACAAAATATTAGGCTGCAATTAATTATTTACTCGGAGTTTTCTGGATCGGATTACTGGTGTCAAGAAAAATCTCAATCATCTTTGATCAATGTAGATCGGAATGATCTCCTATGGGTTCAAATATCAGATGGATGATTAGGTAAGTGGAGCTCTTGATGAAGGTGAAAATGTAAGGCAATCGTATCTGTGTAAATATACACGATTTACGAAAGGTTGCAAAGGATATACAATTTTTTGAATTTCTATATCATTTAGCTCATACAGGCACTTCCAGTCTTTCCATTAGAAAGGGTTGAAGAGTTAGATACTCTTCTTTCTGATATCAGATTCGTAGGATATTATTCTTCAACTTGTAGATGTTGGAAAACCTTGTCCTTATCCATATGATTTCTAGTTTTCTAATGTTTTAAAAGATGCCAGGTTCCATTGAATATACTCTACTTCAATTGCATTATATCGACATCTATCAAAATTAGGTTTGTTAGAGTAATCGATACTCTGATGTGTTATTCCATAGAGCCCTTGGGTCTCTTATATAGAGAGAAAACCCTTGGGTAAATTACAGAGCCTTACACTATATAAATAGAAAATACGAAACAGTAAACAGTACAACGCAACATATATAAGTCTCTACACTCCCCCTCAAGATGGAGCATAGATATCTATCATGCTCAGCTTGGAAGAACATCTCTGGAACGGTCCTCTGAGCAATGGCTTGGTGAATATGTCGGCAGTCTGGTCCTCTGAACTGACATGAGAAGTGGAGATGAAGCCCTTCTGAATCATGTCTCTAGTATAATGACAATCCACCTCGACGTGCTTTGTTCTCTCATGAAACGCTGGATTATTGGCAATAAACAAAGCTGCCTGATTGTCACATTGGAGATTCATAGGCAAGGGGACATCTCCATTCAAATCTTCTAAGACTACTCTAACCCACATCATTTCTGCACTTGCTTGTGCCATGGCTCTGTACTCGGATTCAGCACTGGATCTCGCCACAACAGTCTGTTTCTTGCTTTTCCAAGAAACTAAAGAGCTTCCTATGAAGATAGCAAATCCAGAAGTAGATTTACGATCCCTTGGACATCCTGCATAATCTGCATCTGCACAAACTGAAATAGACAGATCTGTATCTTTCCTGAATAGCAACCCTGTGCCTGGGGAAGACTTCAGATATCTCAATATCATATACAAGGCATCCATATGAACTTGCCTCGGTTGCTCCACAAATTGACTCACCCGGTTTACTGCAAATGCAATATCCGGTCGAGTTATGGTAATATATAAGAGCTTACCCACCATCTCTCTGTACCTTCTTTTGTCCACCTCCTCGGTATCATCGTCGTACAGCTTCATGCTTGGGTCCATAGGTGTACTTGAAGGTCTACATCCAGTCATTCCTGTTTCAACTAGCAAGTCTGTTACATATTTTCTTTGAGTCATTATTATTCCTTGTGCATTTCGTGCAAACTCTATCCCCAGAAAATATCGTATCGTGCCCAGATCCTTCGTAATGAGCTGGTTTCCCAACAGGGACTTGGTTATCTCAATCCCCTGAACATCATCTCCTGTAACCAAGATGTCATCAACATATATCATAACCACAACGGTACCTCTAGGGGTCTTTTTCTAGGCCCTCACGGAGACTATGGTGCCTTCAACACGGCTTTCTGAGGGCTTAGATCCCCTATTTCACTCCGATAGTATCATAGATCCGGGAATTGAGTCTTCCTCTGTCATTCCTTTTCCCTAGTTTAGTCCTGATGGTAGTAATCTATATGAAGCTATTCACGGTTTATGAGGATTGCCTTCTAACAAGGAAAATCCCATCTTGGGTTCTGCTTCAGGAACTTAATATCCCCGGAGAATGAACGAGAAATAGACCTCGATCAATTCCATTCAGGCTGCCAACTGCGAACTAATTAATCGGGGCTATGCGAAGAGTGGAGTGTCTAGCCACTGGTGAAAAAGTATCCAAATAATCTACCCCATATGTCTGGGTAAATCCCCGGGCTACAAGTCTTGCCTTGTATCTATCAAGACGTCCATCCGCATGATATTTCACCGTAAAGATCCACTTGCAACTCACCACAGAGGCACCTGGAGGAATGGGGACAAGAGACCAAGTCCCTCGAGACTGCAGAGCACGCATCTCCTCTTCCATGGCTAGACGCCAGCAATCAATCTTCATGGCATCTTGATAGGTCCGTGGGATCTCAACTGACGAGACAACAGCTACAAACTTCTGGAAGTCCCCATTCAGACGATGAAATGAGACTTGAGAGGCAAGAGGATATGAAGCACATTGTCTGCGCTGCTTCCTGTGAGCAATGGGCCGATCCAGATCATCCATCATTGTGTCGACCGGTTGATCCTCTTCCTGTAGTAAAGGCTCCTGCGCTGGTGCATTGTCTAACCCATCATTAGTGAGAACATCAGAACATACCTGAGGCGTGTTGGATGGTTGACATGTAGCTTGAGCTGGTCCTGTACGCCTTGTATAGAACTTAGGAAAAGGTTCAATTGGAGGTGGTGGTGGTGGTGGTGGTGATGGAGTAGAGGATTGACCCATGCTTGGAGGTGGAGGCACATAGACACTGGAATCTGTGGATGTGGAGGAGATATAGGAGACTTTTCCCCAAGAACAGTTGTAGGCATGCGGTTGACCAGATAGCATGCTGTAAGTATAGCATCCCCCCAAAAGGATAATGGGGCACAACTCTGAATAAGTAATGTGCGAGCAATCTCAAGGAAATGGCGATGTTTCCGTTCTGCAACCCCATTTTGTTGAGATGTGTATGCAAAGAAAACTAGCAAGGGAACGAGTGCAGAACTCCAATGCATTGTCAGTACGCACATACTTAACAGTAGACGAAAAAACATTTTGAACTTCATTGATAAGATTTTGAATAACACTTCCTGCTTCGGATTTATTTTTAAGAAGAAAGGTCCATGACACTCTAGAAAAATCATCGACCACAACTAAATAGAACCTGTGCCCCTGATGATCTGGGACACGACTGGGACCCCATATATCTATGTGAAATAACTCAAATGGGGAGCGACTGCTCCGACTCTGACGACTGGGGAAGCTGGACCGATGGTGCGTATGCGACCTCCACGGCCACATCCACCACTTACTCTGCCACGAAATGAGGAGGAACTACCTCGTCCTCTGGAGACGGCCATTGCCGAGGGAGGTGTAGTCGTTGTATTCGATGGAACTGGTACACGACTGAGCCTTCTGTAGACTTCTTCCATCGGTGGAATGATGGCATCGACAAGGATCTGAGAGCATGCTGCCTCATATTCAGGATCGAGGGCAGCAAGTAAGACGCCAACCATAGTGGCGTTGCGGAACGTCTTCTGCTGTTCCGGCGTGGCTGTGAGTGGAATTATGCTATAAAGTTTCTCGAACATTCCACGAAGAGACGTGTACAGAGAATGAAGAGGCCTCCCATTTTGCTTCGTGGTAAAGATATCATGCTGCAACTGCAACATCTTGGTCTCGTTTCGTACCTGAGAGTACGTCGTGGCCAGAATATCCCACATCGCCTTGGCGGTGGGCTGATGGAGGACATCATTTGCTATCTCCGTCGTGAGCGTACCTGACAGCCAAACTTTGGCGTACGCGTCATCAGCCTCCCATGAGGCATATATTCCCATCTTCTCCGGCGGTTCATCTTCGGTAAGAATATGCTTCTTACCACACGACTTCATGAGACCGAGGAACTGCATAGCCCACAGTTCGTACCCGTCCATTTTGACGATAGGTGCCGAACCTTTGAAGGCACCGATGGCGGGCATATCGACCTTTTGATCTGACATACTGCCGGAGAAGAACAAGTAGGGATGATAGACCAAGAAACTGGTGTCTACCACGACCTGTGAGGATTCAAGTGCATATGTAGACGTTATGCACTTGAACCCATCATCTATCCGGAACCAACCGAAGGAGAGCCGCCCCGGGGACGAGTAGAGGCTGTGGAAGCCTCTACGGAAGAGAGAGGCGGCGGGTGGAGGAGGGTCCCGACGGCTGGTCGGGGGTCCCGGCGGCGGGGGGGAAGTCCCGGCGGCGGGGCTTGAGGGCTGGCGGGGCTGGGGACGGCGGAGGAGGGGCCCCGACGAGGTTGGAAGCCTGGCTGGGGTAGCGCGGGGGCCCGCTGGAGGGCTGGACTGGCCGGCGGGGACGGCTGGGGCGGCTGGAGGGCCCGGCGGCGGGCTGGGGGGGGGGGGCGGCGGGTGGAGAAAACCCTAGGGTTAGGGTTTTGGCTCTGATACCATGTTAGAGTAATCGATACTCTGATGTGTTATTCCATAGAGCCCTCGAGTCTCTTATATAGAGAGAAAACCCTTGGGTAAATTACAGAGCCTTACACTATATAAATAGAAAATACGAAACAGTAAACAGTACAACGCAACATATATAAGTCTACAAGGTTTTTTGATATTGAGAATTGGAGAATGGGTTGGGTCTAATTTGCAAGTGAAAGGAGACACCACCTGGTCCTACAATGGCGGACTCGTCATACACATGACCTCAAATTTCAGCAAAATTCGGTCGAATTTCTGTTGAATATCGATATCCAGTCGAAATCGAAATTCGACCGAAATGACCGAAATATGGGGTCCTAGTACAAAAAATGACCGAAATTCCGGTCGAAATTCCACCGAGATTCTGTTTTGGTCGATACCGAAATGGTGACCGAAACCGAGATTTAGGGCCTTGGTCATACATAACTTCAAGTTCGAAAGATAAATTGGTAATCCTCGGGAGAACTTTTTGTTTGTCTGTAACCCTCGGGAAATCTCTTTGTTTGTCTTTTCTTGTCAAACTTTGAATTGGAAAGATAAATCGCGTAATCCTTGGAAGAGCTCTTGTTTATCTTGTCTTGCTATCTTATACTGGTAGAACGAATCGCTTTCCACCTCTGTGCACGAGGGATGTTCTAGATATCCACTTTTCTTTCTTATGATGTTTTGTTTTGTTGTCTTCGTTGGAGTAATTGTTGAGGAAGATTAGTCACCTCCTAAGGCATCATTTTTTAGCTTTTTAATATGCCGAATTCAACAGGCTGTAATTTGCTTTTTTCCCGGCAAGAACTCGAGGTTTAATTTGGCTTTGTATGTTGAATGATGGTAGTTTATATAGATGGATTTGTGGCTGTCTAATTTATTTGCCCTATCTTCTTTGTGCTTAACATGAACGGCTTTAAGGTGTTCACCGCCCTTGCATTCTCCTTGTTCTCACAAGAGAAGGTGGATTTTGCTGTCGTTGAAGTAAGTGGCTCTATCATGTTCTTCATGTTTTCCCTCCAGCTGTTAGTTAATTAGGTCATGATTCATGAATAATACCTGTTATTGTTATTCAGCAGTTAGGAACCAGTGAAGAAACTGGACTCGATTTTGTTTTATTTCTGTGGCAATGCCCCTAGAACTGGTTTCTGTGATTGTTTCAGCGGATACCATAATATATGGCCATTCACTCTGGAAGTTGTTAATTGTTCATCTGGTTATTGGTCAATCTTCATGTTATTACTAATTTTGCCGTACATGTGCACAACAGGCAGGGCTTGGTGGAGCACGTGATGCTACAAACGTCTTGACCAGTGAGGGTCTGGCTGCCGCTGTTATTACAACAATAGGCGAGGAACATTTGGCTGCCCTGGGTGGCTCTCTAGAAAGCATCGCTATTGCAAAAGCTGGAATAATCAAACAAGGACGACCAGTTATGTATCCTCTTTTTGCATTTATATTCCCAAGATTGTTAGAGCATCTCAGATTGTAAATTATTCATATTTATTGCAAAATCTGGAATAATTAAACAAGAACGACCAGTTATGTATCCTCTTTTTGCTTTTATATTCCCAACATTGTTAGAGCATCTCAGATTGTATATTATTCATATTTTATTATGGGATTTTTTCTATAGAAATAGTAAACCTCCTCCTTGCTTCCAATTTTCATTCTGCAACATTAAAACTACCGACATTGTCTTGATGGAAGCATCTTATTGGTATGTATTCCTTCATTGGTTTTAATTTCTCTGAATCTTCTTATATTATCCATTTGTAGGTGGTGATTGGTGGACCATTTGAACAGCACATACAGCGTATTCTACGCCAAAAAGCATCCTTGATGAGTTCTTATGTCGTGTCAGCGTGTGATCCAGGCATTCAAAGCTTTATCCGAGATTTTGGGAAGCAAGATGGCAGACCTTATCAATCTTGTGATATATT
Source organism: Ottelia alismoides (assembly GCA_037367405.1). NCBI lineage: Eukaryota > Viridiplantae > Streptophyta > Magnoliopsida > Alismatales > Hydrocharitaceae > Ottelia > Ottelia alismoides. The sequence goes on from JAZKJV010005424.1 coordinate 153,757, forward strand.
CGTGAACACTTTAAAGGATTTGTCATTGGTATGTATATTTTAATTGCTTGTACTTAAGCATTAAGTTATTGATATTTTTGATAGTGAAATCAATGACTGATATGAAACTATTTTGGCAATTCATGCAGTCTGTTCAACTTTCAAATGTTAAATTATTCATGCTTGGAGAACATCAGTTACATAATGCTGTGACCGCAACATGTACATCATTATGTCTCCGCAGCCATGGTATTTGTTTTGGGAATACATATTACCTTATTATGTAGAATCTGGCATCCTTGTTCATCTGCTGTGCATTTCTCATCCAGAAGGCGAATAACACTCAAACATGCATTTGCCTTGATGGGAAATTTGATTTTGCTCAGGACAATTCATCACAACATTGTGGGTTTCCTCTCACCTTGCCTATAACAAGAGCTTATGCAAGAACGTTTCCATTATGAGTCTGATGCGACCATTTGTCTTCACTATAATAAGTTTTAATGTGAATTTACCTTAGAAACGGTCATGCACTACAATTTTTTCTTAAAGAAAACCCAATAGGATCTGTTCCATGGTACTCAATGCTAGTCTTGGAGTAGTCTTTTGTCATCCAGCCTTCTAGCACTCCTGAAATCTCATTTTCTTGTATCAAAACACTCTTTGAAACATCATTTTCTACTCTCGGAGCACCATTCTATACTGAATTCGAATGGTTTGATGTTTTCACAATCCACAGAAAGTTTAATTAACATTTAAATTAATTAAATTTGAGCTAAATTAGGGTTTTAATTAAAATTATGATCTAGCTTTGATCTGATTCTGTCCAATTAATCTAATCACAATTAAGATTTGCCATCTAATTTGAGTCGTTGTATTTTTATTTCACATGTGATCTCTAATTAGTTATTAGGTTTAGTAATATCAGGTGTTAAGATATAGTTGTTGAGATTTCCTTTTATATTTATTATATATTTTTCAGTCCCCTCCTCTCTAGGTTAAGGAGTTGATGATCGCCACTGTCATCATACACTCCTTGCATTTCTGACGCACCATACAAGGAGAATGACACCATGAGATGCCGAACATGGTTGCACAAGTGCGCAAACCCATCACCATCGTGCTTATCTTGTCCTGAAAGGCCACTGTTGTTGCAACCCTAACTTCAAGGGCTTTTGTTGCGATGCTGCTTTAGTAGGCCTCGATTGGGCTCCAACTTCATCACTTGATGTCAGCGACTCCATCAACATGTCCCACCACCGTCGTATTTAGTCCAGGTGTGCCGCACTCTGCAAGCGTGGCTGCCACAATAGCTTGATCACCTGAGATAACCGTCGTCAGGTTGGGAGAGAATAAACCTTAACTTATAGGGTATATCTATTTCCCATGGGAACGGGAACATGCAAGGAGAGGGTAGCAAATATCCTTTAGAGATTTTATAGAGGTACCTTTATCCCAAAACTGCGTTGAAAAGGGTAAACGTTGGGGAGTTCTTGTTGAAGAATGTATTATTAAATGAAGGGATAAACAAATTGCAACTAGGCCTCCCTTTCCACGAATTTTATAAAAGAAATATCGAAGGGTGTGATAAGGTCAACAAGTTATTTGAAAAATCATTAGAGCGAATCAAAATCAATTCGTTACGCATTGTAACTGGAGATTCAACAACTCATTAGAAGATGAGTTTTCGAAGCGACAACGAACTGATGTAGTGTAAATTTGGGAATTGGAACTAAATTAGATTTTTAATAGCAATTAGGATTTATTGTCTGTATATTTTAATCCAATTAGAGTTTAATTAAAATTGAGGTCTGCCATCCAATTTGAGTCATTGCGTTTTGATTTTATTTAAATAATGAGGAGACCACATAAATGAGGATGTAGATCAGATGGTAGAGTGCTCACTTAGCGTGCGAGAGGTATGGGGATCGATACGTGACCCACATCTCTAATTTATTGATTTATGGCGTGGAATTATATACATGTAAATAGAATGGCATCAACAGAAATGAAGATGCTACTGGTCATATATGAAAAGATCGGATTCAAAACGATGTGATTGGAAGGAAAGTTGGTGTAGCTTCAGTTGAGGATAAAATGAGATGGAACCGCTTAAGGTGGTTTAGTCTTTTGTAAAAGAGGTCTATTGATGCATCGCTTAGAAGATGCGAGATTTGGGATGTTAAGCCGGCCAAGAGACAGTGAGGAAGGGCTATAAGTGTTGGAAGGATGCTATCCAAAGGAATCTTAATTACTTGGATCTACATTCGAGAATGATCCAAAATAGATCTGAACGAAGGCTAAGAATCCATGTAGCAGTGGTTCTTTCCAACCTAGAAGGGGGGTGCGCCAGGGCTGTCCTCTTGCGCCCCTCCTTTTCGTGTTGGCTTCGGATGTTCTCGCGTGTATGGTGGACCGCGTTATTGACGCTGGGCTTTCTAATGGCTTTCGTAAGGGCGATATCTGTGTGCCCTTGATCCAGTTTGCCGCCGATACTATTTGCTTTATCGAGGGTGGTAGTGCGGAGGTCTCCGGTTTGGCCACCACTCTTGCCCTGTTCTGTGAATTGTCGGGCTTTCGTCTCCAAATCCAACGTGGTGCCCTTTGGCCTTTCGCCTGCAGAGGCGGAGGAATGCGGCCGGCTGCTCGGTTCTTCTCCTGGTGAGCTCCCAATTGCCTATCTTGGTTTATCTTTGTCGGTGGGTCGGGCCAGAGTCCGGGATTGGCGTGTGATTACTGAGCGCGTGGAAACGCGCCTTGCTGGTTGGCGGGCGGCCTTGCTCTCTCAGGGGGGGGCATCTTATTCTTCTCAAATCGGTGCTCTCCTCTATCCCTTTGTACTTTCTCTCCGTTCGTAGAATGCCGACGGGGGTTCGATTGCGGATCGAACGGTGTATGCGTCGTTTTCTGTGGGGAAGGAAGGGGGGAGGGGAGGGGCCTGCACCTAGTTGCCTGGGATGACGTTTCTATGCCTAAGTGTTTTGGTGGCCTCAGCGTGCGGAGATTGGATGTGGTGAATGATGCTCTACTACTCAAATGGGTGAGTAGAATTTGGGGGTCGGATGATAACTTCTTTATCAATGTGCTCAGGGTGTTCTTGGGCGACGATCGGTTGGGGTTGCTGCGGAGGGCTCTGCGCTTACATCACTCCTCATTTTGGCATAGCGTGATGGCCGCCTTTGCGAGGAATGCTGCGCTTTTCATCCCGGTGTTGGGGACGAGGGACTCTTTCAAGTTTTGGCTGGATGATTGGTCGGGCGGTGGTCCTTTTCAGGTGCGTTTTCCACGCTTGTTCGCATTAGCGTCACATTCGAATGCGACCGTGGCTGACTGTTGGGTGGACGGGCGCTGGTCTCCTCGCTTCTCCGCGAACTTTTCTGAGCAGCGGGTGGATGATTTTGTTTCGATGTTGGTGGCCCTTCAAGATGCTGCTTCGCCGAATTTGCAAGTGGATCATTGGCGTTGGAAGGACGTCTCGTTTTCTACGAGGAAGGCCTACCGGGCTCTGGTCTTTCCTCCTCCTGCTTCTGCTCTTCTTGTGCGTGACTGTGGATTCTTTTGGGGCTTGCGCTTGCCGGAGCGCATCGGCATCTTCCTTTGGATTCTGCAGACGGAGGCTGATGACCCGTGATTGTTGTGCTGCAATCTTTGCTAACTTCAGTGCCTCCTGTCCCCTTTGTAATGCCGAGGATGAAACTATTGACCACCTTTTCTTCGGCTGCCACATGGTGTCGGGGATCTGGGACGACTTTTTTTTTGACGCTCAAAAAAGGGGGAGACACTCGATGGTGTTCACCCCAATATATTAAAAAGAAAGCGTAAAGAGTTTTTACAAAGGAGAAGAAAAGTTCAAACCTGCAATAACACCCGAGGGGGCATCCGAGATGAAGCACCCCCTGCAAGAACTGAAACCTTGTCTACTAGCCAGAAGACCAATCAACCACAAGACGCGCCGCAAGAATAGAGATATTTTCCCTGTAGAAACGCTGGCTCGCAAAGATGGCCTCATTCCTCCCCATCCAAATGCTCCACAATCGCGCAATCGGATCTAGCAGTTCCCTCCTAGCCCTACCCCTGGAAGTCACCAAGCTCTCGCAGAAGGAAGCAAAGGTCACGGTATTGATCCAGCCAAGGTCAGCCCACAGATCACGTACACGCACGCATTCGAAGAAAAGGTGCTCGATGGTTTCCCGCTCCGTGCCACACAGCACGACAACCTTGGGCGACTTGCCTTGGGCGAGAGCGGACAACCTCTCCGATCTCTGCGAGCTTCTTTGGACCAACAGGAACAGGGATAGGCGAGATCTCTTGGCTCCCGTTGCGCGGCTATGGTGCATATGGCTTGGCAGGAACGAAACTATTTTCTCCGGGCAGCGGTTCTATCGGGAAAACATTCTTATTCTGTGCGCTCCCTTTATTCGCGACTATGCTGTAGGGTTTTGGGCCTTTTTGTTGTGGGCCGCTGTTTTCTTTAGTCCTGGGGTTTTTGTTGTTTTTGCTTGTGGTTTCTCCTATCATCTCTCCCTCTTTGACTGTGTAAGTATTTTTTCTTAATTTCTTTTATACATTTCTGGGGCGAACACCAACGAGTGTCTCCCCCTTTTTGAGCCTAAAAAAAGAATCCATGTAGCAACCCTACTTAATGTGGGAGAAGGCTTTGTTGTTATTATTGTAATGATGAGACTATTTGTTTTCTTTTCATTAGTTATTATGTTGAGTAACTTTTGGAGTTACGTTAGAGTTGCTAGGGTTTTCTTTTATTTTAATTATTTATTTTTGTAATTTCAGCTTCTCTTATAAAAATATGCTAATGGGTTGATTGTAAGACAATTCAAGTTATATTAGAAATTGGATTACCTCTCTCTCTCTCCTCCTCTCTCCTTCCTCTCTTTCTCACCTGTCTTTGCATTTCTCGATTCATGCATTAGTGACGCACTAATACCTTCTTTCTCCGCTCCATATTCCCTTTTCCATGAAATTGGATCTTCACTTGAAGCACCATTTTGTCCTGAATTTGAATGGTTCAATGCCTTATAATCCGTAAAGTGTCGATATGGGTAGAGTGCTAGTCTTCCAAGATATAGCTGGCATGTCAATGGGTAAATCGATGCTATGGGGGTGTGCTGGCGATACACAATGAAAGCTATCGATGCATGCAAAAAGTATAGACTTCTTTGCACTTATTTTAAAATATTAGGGGCACAATGGGAACGCCACTCCATGAGCTCTAAAATATCAAATAATAAAATATAATGGCTTGCATTGACAATGTTTGAAAGTTACAAGAAGTGATACTTTTTTTATTTGTCATCTTTTATTCTTATCCCGCATGTATTATTTCTTCATTTTTATAGTTTGATTGCTCTTCTAATATGCATATTCTCGTTCTAAAAAAGTACCCTATAAATAAAATATATTAGCAAATCGATAGTGAAGCGTAGTCTTAGGTGAAGTAATGGGAAATCTTTACCATTTATTCTTTTCTTTCATGTATTGTTTTTCCTTTATTTTTTATGATTTCATTGCTCCTCCGAATATGCTTATACATTCAAATTAATACCGATAATCCTACAATGACGAATTGATAGTCTAGGGGTGTCTTATGAATTAATGAAGACCCTTTTTATTTCTATGTTTTATTCTCATCCCTCGTGTATTGTTCTTTATTTTTATGGTTTTATTGTGCCTATAAGTTTACTCATTCTCAATAATACCTTTCAATTCTAACTTAAAGTTGAATATTTGAAGCTTGAAGAGAATATCAATTCTAACTTAAAGTTGAATATTTGAAGCTTGAAGAGAATATGTCGGGAATAATTGGTATAAGTCATACCTTATGGTGGCCATGGGTATGGATTTATGAGATTCATTCAATTGATGATTATATAGAGGACTTAATATCTTAAGTTGGATCTCTTAAAGATGAAGATGGGTGATTGTCAATAGAAAGATGTCGAGCATCCTTCTCCCCATCCCATCGTTATGGATCAAGCTCTTATCATCAAGAATCTTAAGATATGCAAGAATTATCATATCATGGTTATGATATTTTTCTTAATACTTTTTAGTAGGATTGCACACATCTCCTCCCCCTCGTCGTCTATAGATATGAGTATAGATATGCGTATGATTATGGTTGTGGTCCTAGTGGAACAAAAACATCTTCTAGTAAGATAAGAGTTGAACGATGATATGATTTTTATCTTGATTATTTTTCATGTGAGCATATTCTACACTCTCCACTACCTTCATCAGAAGTTTCAATCTCTCCCCATCAAGGATCTCATCGAGAATGAGCTCTAGTGCATCATAAAAGTTTGTGACACTCATCAAGACGTAGGTAATGATGAGAGCAAATATCCATATATTGGAATGAATGCTCCAAATGATTTCTGACCAAGAGTATAGTATGTGAAACTATTTTGAATATGTTGAAGAATGTCTTCAACACAAGCAAGAAAACATGCGATCAAGTCTTAGATCCGACAGGAAATTCATTTTGGGGATGAATCATGAATGGTTACCTTAGTATGTTTTTTGTCTTTATTTTTCAAAATTATTTCATGCATGTTCATGTCTCTTAAATGACATGTACTAATATTCACGATCATCCATATGACAACATGTATTTAATGTTATGTTTTTTAGTTTATCAACATACTAAATATATTAAAATTAGAATGCTTATTCATTTATAATATACTAGAGACCCTTTATCTTTGAAATTGACTAATTTACATCTTTAGAGTTGTTTCAACATGCTTCTGATATATTGTCCACAAAATGACATATCCACGACATGCTCATTTTTAGATTAGCGAAATGAAGTCGGCATAAACACTTAATATATGCTTCTAAGTGCATATTCATATTGTTTCAATATTCTAAGTACCTTTCTCTAGTTTTAAAGCACTCTTGAAACCCTATTTTTTCATCTTGGAGCACCCTTTTTCTTGAAGTAGAATGGTGTTGCACAAAATGTACTTCTAAGTAATTGCCCTTTGTATCCTATATATCTATCTATATGAAGAAGAAATCATGTAAGGAAATGGATTCTGATTTGTATAAATGGTACTTCGAACTTGGAAATAGCATGAAGAAATTAAAAGGACTTCTTTATCTTTTGATTTGTTTTCTCGGATTGCTCGCTCAAGGTCTTTGGTTTCACTAGTAACGGATGAGAAAAATGGGATCACTTCTTATGAATTAGTTTTTTTTTGAAGCCATTCTTATGAATTAGTTGAGAATGATTCTGATCTAGTTCATGGTCTATTAGAAGTAGAAGATGCCTAGGTGGGATCTTGACAGACAGAAGAAGATTGCAGTCAGTTTGATAATCGAGTGATAGAGTAGGATGGTTTGATCTTCTTGTGTTTAAGTACAATATTTTATTATTTCATTGCTCTAAGTACCACATGCATGGTGTTTAACTCAATGTTCAGAAATTTGGACCAGGCGGCTGCATATGCGGCCACATATATGGTCTCGAACTCTGTAGCACATCGCATACAACCTATGTGTTGGTTGTGCGATGTTGGCGCATACTCGGTTCGAGTAGTCCGCATATCTAATAGAGCTTGCTGAGTTTGTTGTACGATGCCCTACCTGATAAACCGCCGATAACCCCCCCTCATCCTCCCTGCCCCCTCGATACCCACACCCTTGACGAAGCACTAGCAACATCCCTCCCTCACCCTCCACTTTACGAAGCCCTCATCCTCGCAAACCCCCTCCTCCTTTGGTGTGCTCAGCCAATATCTGCTCCTCCGCCTTCGATGTGCTCCTCCACCAACAACTTGTCCTCCGCCTCTGGTGTGTTCCTCCGCCTACAATTGCTCCTTCGCCAGACCTGAGCTGCACCTTCCATTAGCTGCTCCTCCGCCTGAGCTCCCCTGCCACCTATTCTTCAGTTTGGTTACTCCAAGGCCACCACACTCTCGATCTTGTAGCTGCCCTCCGCCAAGGTACGCTCGCCAGGTGAACTATGTGCTTATATCCAATGTAGCAGAAATCATTTTAGTTCAGATATTGCTTTTAGTTCAAATACTAATTTCAACCAAGTTCAACTTGTACTTGCTTTTAGATTTTGTAACATAATTCCTTTTAATTCAAATATTTTAGTTCAAGTATTTTTTAGGACATAACTAGGTAAACTATGTGCTTATAGGCTTATAGCTAATGTACAGAAAATCCTTTTGTACCATTTAGCCCTAAATATGATTTTAAGCACATAAATTCTTTTGTGGCATTTAGCCCTAACTACGATTTTAGTTCACTTGTAGCTCACTTTTATTAGGAAAAGTTAAGTGCTGGAGCATTGAGAGCTCCTCTCTGTATATTGGTAATTTATACAAATCAAACATGGATTTACGTTATTAACCATTTTTTTGTGAATTTAGGTTATCATGGATTCAGAACCCACACATTTTGCGGAACATGTGTTTTTTTGTTCCACCTTGATCTACTGATCCGGGATGGAAATATGCTTATCTCATGGAGAAGATAGATCCAAGGCCCTAAATGTCGGTTTCGGTCATCATTTCGGTATCGACCAAAATAGAATTTCGGTGGAATTTCGACCGAAATTTCGGTCATTTTTTGTACTCGGATCCCCATATTTCGGTCATTTCGGTCATTTCGGTCGAATTTCGATTTCGACTGGATATCGATATTCGACAGAAATTCGACCGAATTTCGCTGAAATTTGAGGCCATGGATAGATCTGAATTCCTTGGCTTGTTGCTCATGTGGCAAGGTATTGAAAGGAGGAATCAATTGAATGACACAACATCTTGGGTACATCAAAGGCAATTGCAAATCATGTCCAAATGTAGACTCTGAAGTGCAGAAGGAGATGCGCGATTATCTTGAAGGAATCATGAGAAGAAGAACGGAAAAGCGGTCAGCTTGAAAGAAATGAGAGAAGATATGGTGATTAAAGCTACATGCTATCCCACAACACCTTGTGAAGGAACATGCCTTGGAAAAAGATCACGATCTTCTGATGGTAATATTGTGTCATTTGGTACAATGCGCCAAACCGTTGTCAAGGAAACACTAGTCAAGGAGAAACGCACACGTGTCAGCAAATATGTAGCCAAATTCTTCTATCATTATGATATTCCGTTAACGTGGTGAGTAAGAACTCCTTCACATGCATGTGCGAAGCAATTGGACAATATGGAAGCCACTATAAGTCTCCATCTTATTATGAAATTTCAGAGCCTTTGTTAAAGGATGAAGTGGAAGAAACAAAAGAGTTTTTGAAAGGGCACAAGGATGCATGAGAAAAAGGTGGATGCTCTATCATAACAGATGTATGGATTGACACGAGGGGAAGAAGCATAATGAACATGTTTTAGCTGTAAGCTTGGGCACATGTTTTCTGAAGTTCTGTGGACGTGTTAGCCGATGCAAACACCACTGAATATATATCCTCCTTGGTGGAGGATTACATCAAGAAAGTTGGAACGAACAATGTTTTGCAAGTCATGACTGATAATGCATCTGCAAACATGGCGACTGGGAGCCTCCTCAAGACTAAATATCCAAACATATTTTGGTCATCTTGCACTGCTCACTGCATTTATCTCATGCTTGAAGAAATTGGCATAGAGTTGTAGGTCAAAAATTGCATAGCAAAGGTTAGAACACTGACTATTTTCATCTACAACCATGCAAAGATGCTCAACATGATGCAACACTTATCCCAAAAGGGTGAGATAGTCATAGCAGGGCAAACAAGATTTGTCGCGTGTTTCCTCATGCTACAATGTCTTTGAAAAGAAAGAGGAGCTTAGATTGACGTTTTCTTCTGATGAATGGAGAGAGTGCAAGTGGTTCAAGACAAGAAAAGGTGAAATGGTTGGATCTATTATTCTCAGTACATCATTTTGGAGCCAAGTTTTCTTGACCTTGAAGGTTTTTTCCCCGCTCGTCCCTCTCTTGCATATTGTTGATGATGATCGGATGCCATGGTTGAGCTTTATGTATGGAGGGCTTGTAAATGCAAAGGAGATAAAGAGTTTTTTTTTCAAGATGTTGAGCATTCATATAAGCCCCACATTGATAATTTGATGCCATTGATTCAAAGTCTAGAGGGAGGTTAGATAGTTCTCTTCCCTTTGCAACTTACTATCTCAACCTCTATTATTTTTATAGGGAAGATAAAGCCACTTTAGAAGATAGCTTTGTCATAAATGGCTTTTTGTACTGCTTGGAGATATTTTACCTTGATTTGGACGTTCAAGATGTCATCACAACAAAAGAAATGGCTTTATAAAAATGGTGATGGTCCGTTCGGAAAACCATTAGCTATCTGGCAGAGATCCGTCAATGAGAATGTGTTCGATACAGTAGCATGTCATTTATAATAAACGCTTTACACTTATTTCAAGAATGTAAGGACTAAGGAGTTGTCATCCTAATTTTTCTTGCAGCTAATTGGTGGTCGTTATACGGTGGTGAAACACCATACATGAAGGCAATGACAATGAAGATATTAAAGCTGGCTTCCTCTTCTTATGTATATGAGAGGTATTGGAGCTCTTTCGCAGTGGTACACACCCATATTTGTGATTTATGATTATTGATTAGACTAACATTGAATCAATTAACATTTTGAGTAAATACTTGCGTTGAAGATCCACACTAAAAACATGAATAAACTTGAAACCAAGAGACTGAATGACTTGGTTTTTGTGAAATTTAACTCAAAACTGAAGGAGAGACCATCTCAACAAGGAAGAGTCCCGTTTGTTTCCAAGGATAGGACACATGTAAGCGAGTGGATTGAACAAGAGGAAGGTGAAGAAGAGGTGTTCTAAGGCTTGGGATTGATTTGGAGTTTGGTGGCCTCGGCAAGTGGATTGGATGAATTGGTGGAGCATATAAGGAGGCAAAGGAACGTGGGTGCATTACCAAGTGTGAAGGAGGAAGAAGAATTTATCATGGATTCTGACAGTGACAACAATGATGAAGAAGTTCCTCCCGTTATTTTCGATCATTTAGAATAGGAGTTTAATTATTTGTGTATGAACCTTTGTTTGAGCCAACATTCTTAGATATTTTGTTATGAATATTATGATCTAATCTTTTAAATGGATGACTTTTGGAAATGATTTGGTTGAAATCACATTGTATAAAAACTCTTCACTTCATATTTTTTTCCGTGTTATATTTATTATTATATTTCTATTTATTTTTATATTAAAATAATATAAACTGCATAATCCACATATACTTCCGCCTGCTGGCTTACTCGCTTCAGACTGTCTGACCGAACAAATATTGCATACCGACTTTCTGAGCCTTGGTTTCCACTCTATGACATGTTCTTTACTTGAATATAAGACTGCCTTTCTCCGAAGGGGAATGGACGTTGTACTTGTTAAAATGCACGATTAATTTATTTTTGAGGAAATCATTGGGTGCAGATACTGAATACAAGCACCCTAACTTATATTTATGTTAAGATGCCTCATGGAGTGCTTTATTTTGTTTGATTACATTTTTACATAGAATTGCTCCTGCTTGAATATGACCCCATTTCTTGCAAACCAGGTAGCCCATATTAGGACTGAAGGCCTTTGTCTTCTTTCTTTTGAGCTTCTCCATTCTCGAAAATGACTCTAGTTAGGCACGCTTCCTCCCAAAATCGCATTCAATAAGCACACTAAAAAATATGTGATTGATATCTTTGGAACCCTTCTTACAATGCATGCTTCTCGTATCCACTCCTTGGAATCAATGTGCCCTCTTTGCTCTCGTCATTATGCGCCCCCTCATAAAAAATAATAGGAAGACCTTGACATATAAAGGCAATTTCCATCATAGCAGTGAATTTCAAATATCTATGAATCGTTGTTGATATTTTGGTTTTCCATAAGTCACGGAAGCCCAATACCTTTCTGTTTCTCATGTTTTAATGATATATCGTCGACATCTATCTCCAGTGATATTTTGCTGAAAGTGATATTTATTTGCCTTTTCAAGGCAAATGGGGTCCTATGCCTCCTATTTTGCCCTAATTCGGCACCATTTTGTTCCTACCCATCTTTCAGAGAGCTTTTTTGCCTCATTTTCATTCAACGAAAGAACATCCAGAGAGCTTCCTTACATTTCTATGATTTTGACCGAATTGGGTGATACATCCCCGATATGCCATCGATATTTTGTTTACCGAGGTTGACAATATGCGAGAAAAAAAATGACATTTAAGACCTTGCTTTCCATGATCAATTGCGTGTCACTGTCACACATAAATTTGTGGATTAAAAAAATCATGGTCGAACATAAAGCTTTATAAGCTTTCTTCACCGAAAAGTGACCATCCTGCCAAATCCATGAGCCCCTCTTGTCCTTCAGATAGTCTATTGCACTAATGGAGCATGCCAATGCAAGAAGTCTTCTAATCTCAGATATGATAAATCCTCCCGAAATAGAGGGGGTTCAAGCTCCATTCGACCAAATGTCAGAAAGTACTGTAGTTTTTAGCTAAAGCGAAGAGATGCAGAAACAGATCAAAAAGTCCTCATCCTCTGTTCAATCAGCTATCCAAAATTTTAACCCATTTCCATTGCCAAGTGGCTTCACTAGCGAGACCACCTCAGGTATCATAGAGAAAATGCCCTTCTAGAAGGTGAAACGCAAATCAGTGGCCTTAGGCTATGCATAGAGCTCCATCGTGATCCCATAAATTGATCGCACCAACTTGGAGAACAAGTCATCCCCATCAATTCCGCACGATCCACTTTGTAGTCATGGCCTTATTCATTTGTTTCATGTTAAGGATATCTAGACCACCATTCTCCATGGTCTGCGTAAAGGAGTACTGATCCACTAAGGGAATACTAGAAGATTCTGTTGACAAACACCCAAAGAATCATTGCATTGAAGATTTGAGCCGCTTTCAGAATCTCTTTCAGTAATATTTGATCTGACTGAAAGAAGATGGGCATAGCCGATAGGGTACCTTCACCAACATCAAACATCCTTCTTTAGGGTACCTTCACCAACATCAAACATCCTCCTTTAGAGAGGCCAGACGCATCATCTTGCCAACTTCTTCTCCACCTTGTCGATCAGGGGCATCTAGTTTGCTTACCGCAGTCTACCACTAACCAACGATAGACCAAGGCATGAGATCAATAAACATCCTCTTTGTGTGCCAGAATACAATCACATTCCCTCACTTCGTCGCCTGCCATTACAAATGGAATAAACACAAGCTTCCTCCTATTGACACGAAGGTCGAAATAACTTTGATACCTATGCATTCGAATGTGCCACTCCCAACAAAAACCACTGTATCATTAGCATATTGCAAGACATGTAAATGCCTCACATAGAAAAGCCTATGTGAAATCACCACCCAGTCACCCACTATTATGTTCACCATGACCGGCAAAGTATCTGTTTGTCACATTAGCAAACAGAAGGGTTGCGAGCAAACACTCTTGCTAAATCCCCCTTGGAGCTGGAAAAAGCCCCCCTCGAGCCTACCATTTACTAAACCGAGGTAGAGATCATTGTTATGCACCTCTTTTTCCATGCAATCCACACCACAAACATGGGAAACATCTTTGGTGCGAAGATGTCCAAATGAATCTCCAATCCATGTAATTGTATGCCTTAGAGAAGCCCACCTTTCACGTCAAGCCTTTTGCCTCCCTAGTTAGAGATGATCTCCGATGCCATGATGACACTATTTATCAGCTGCCTTCGCGGGATGAATGCCAATTGCTCGACTCTAGTGACACCTCCCCCTTTGGACACCTCCCACTTTGGAAGCATGACAAGAAATGATTGGTTCACTAACTCAAATCCCGTTTTTCGATTTTGAACTTTGCCATTAAGCTGGAACATCGTCCTCCACTTCATCCTAGAGATCTTTAAAGAAAAATACATGAAACCTATGCGGCTTTGGTGATCTATCTGCATTAAGATCAAAAATAGCCCCCCGAACCTTCTGCATTGTAAACTCCGGCATAAGCCTCTCCGCCGAGGCTCTGAGATCTTGTCCACATCTTTTCTCAGCACCACTCAAAGACATCCTCTAGCTGCTAGCCTTGAAATGAGTTACCACCGCACGTCCAACTGCATGACTATCTATTCGTCATCCACCGACATCGAGTTAGTAAAGTTTTTGCGATGTTGACCACTTGTTAGCATGAAGGAATCCAGCATTCACACCAATCTTGTTAATGCACTTCTACTTCGATCTCTGCCTCCATTCCACTTTCATTCATTTGTCCTCATCTGCTATGGTACGAAGCTGTGTTGCTGTGGCTGATGACTCTTCTTATGTAAGGTGGTTCCACTTCCCTTCATCTGTCCTCATCTGCTATGGTAAGAAGCTGTCTCTGTGGCTGATAACACTTATTCTATAAGGTCACCAATATTCTCAACTGCATCAAGACTCGTTACCTTTGTCCGTGCCACACTTCTCGCCTCTGTGTACTTCTCTCGTGTTTCCTTTTTATAAATCGCTAGCATCTTTCGTAGATTCACCAGTTTCTGTTAATGTAATATAGGGGTATAAATGTACAAATGGAATGGCAATGCTGTGAATGTAAGAATATAGGGGGAGAAGTGTATGCAGAAACTTGGAGGGGCCCAAGTGTAAAAATCCCTTGATTATAGTATGCCAAGGAGTATTTTCACGATATCTTATTTTTTCCCACTTATAGTTATATGTTGATATATGTTGATTTCATGATTATGTCACCATTGTAGTTGGAAGTAGATGAAAGATAGATCAATTATTTGTCTATCCAAATTACTAAACTACACTTCTAGATATGTTGCGTAATTGGAATGATCTTCCAATACATAAATACAACCTTTATTCAGTAATCCAATAATCGTTTAAGGACCTACTTGTTGATTAATTAATATTGTAATGCACCTTTTTGCCTTGAGATATCCTTGGCTTTTGACAATCTAGTGAGCTTTTTTATGCTCATGATTCTATTGTGACCTATCTTTGATACAAGACAACAACAAGAAAATTGAAGAGCATCTACATCAGAGCTGGGCTGCCCACAAGATGACCATCGCTTGATTTAGTCCTGTAATTAATTGTTCTACAGTGGATGCATGTGATTATTGTACTTGCTACAGTGGTTCCTACCTCGTATATCATCATGCTTTAGCTGAGTGGCAAATATCCAGGTTATTAGGGTTAACGCCACCGGGAATGTGTGGACAGAATCTGAACTGGCTAGGGTCAGTGTGCTACACATTCGTCTTTATGTTATTTTTTTCAACCATTTCATTTGTTTGATGATCAGTTAATTTCCGTCTCTTAGAAGCTCTGGACATGTATATAAATTGTTGGAGTATCCATGTTTAACTGGAGCAGTCCAGCTGGCTTTTCTACCTGTTGTAATGGTCAATTCTGATGCTGAGGGCCTGTTTGTGTGCCGATTTGTTTTTTCCTGCTCTTGTTTCTCTAAAAAAAGATACTAATGGTGAATAGAAATGAATGGAATTTTCTTTCACATGCCTAACCATGTGCTGCAGAAACAACGGAAACAGAAAATTGCCTGTTCATGCCTCCTGTTGTGTGTTTCCATTTAGATACTGTTAGTTTTCATGTATGCTTACAAATAAAGCTTTCGAGTTTAAAGAACGCAACTTCAGGCAAAAAAATAATAATTTTTACAGCGCATTGGGCTGCTAATTAGTAATCATCACCTAATCTTACTTAACTTGTAGTTGTGCTTTACCAGAACTGATCTTTTATATAGATATAGTGTCTGGTATCTTTAGTCAACTATATGATTTTTTGCTAGGGTGGAGCATATCAGATAAATCCATTCACGCCGGCTTAGAAAAAACTGTGTTACCTGGAAGAAGCCAATTCCTTTCACACGACCAAGTGGATGCCCTGGGATTATCTGGAGTATCTGTGCTGATTGATGGAGGTTGTCATCAAAACATCATCCCCAATTTTATTGGATTTTTTTACATGCTGTTATTTTTATTCTTATAGATGATTGACCTTTTGATTTCAATGGCAGCTCATACGGAAGCATCTGCTGGAAGTGTGGTTGACGTCATAAGAAAGACGTGCAAAAACAAAGCGGTGGCGCTTGTAGTGGCGATGGCATCGGATAAGGATCATTTAGCTTTCCTTAGGCAACTTCTTTCAGGTAACACATCTATTGCTATTGTTCTTCTATTAAAAAAACCCGAAAAAATCATTTCCATTTTGCTAGAAGTATTATCTATTGGTGGTCATTTTTGTGCAGCTATTTTTAGTGTTTCTGAATTTCTTCGGCATGTTTTTCCCTCCAACTTATTGCATTTTCCCGTGGAGCGACATCTAGAATTAGATATTTTTTTATGTTGGTACATATGAGACATTGGAAGTAGATGAGACTTTGAAGGTTATGAGATATGGGAAAGGTGTTGGACCTGATGACATTCTTATGTAAGTATGGAGAGTTTTTGGTGAGCATGGTTTGATTTTGCTTACAAATTTATTCAATGTTATTTGGCGAAGTAAGAAAATGCTTGAAGATTGGATAGGAGAAGCATCGTTGTGTCTTTTTATAAGAATAAAGGAGACATTTAAAATTGTTCAAATTACAGAGGTGTCAAGCTGATGAGTTACACCATGAAAATTTGGGAACGTGTGATCTAAAGAAGGTTGATGCAAATTTTCAAGGTAAAAGAAAGTCAATTCGGATTCGTGCTAGGTCGCTTGATGCAGACTAAGAAAAACCCAACGATGAAAAATAATTTTGACGGTGGAAATATCAATGGAGATTTATTTAAATACAATAAGCAACTAATTAAAATAACTAATTAGAGATGGAAATCCCTAATTTGATAAATCCCGAAATCAGCAATGTTCTTCAAGTCGGGTCGCCCTGTTAATTCAAGAAATATTGCATCATCGCTCAACTATTGAAACCATCCACTTGCTGAGGAGAACAATGGAGATTTATGGAGCTAAAAGGAAGAATCTCAATATGGTTTTTATTGATTTGGAGAAGGCTTATGATTCTGGCCCACGCATGGAAGGCCGTATCAGCGATATATCAGCGATATATCGCCGATATATCGGTATCGAGAGGTTGGGGGTATCGAAATCGGAGTGTATATCCTTTTACAGGGATATCAGCGATATATCGCGGTGATATATCGTCGTATCGACCCA
Organism: Ottelia alismoides; assembly: GCA_037367405.1. Taxonomy (NCBI): domain Eukaryota; kingdom Viridiplantae; phylum Streptophyta; class Magnoliopsida; order Alismatales; family Hydrocharitaceae; genus Ottelia; species Ottelia alismoides. The sequence goes on from JAZKJV010005424.1 coordinate 170,906, forward strand.
TATCGGTCAAAAATTAACGGATTCAGTAAATAAAATACAAGATATCGACCTATATCGCCGATATTTCGTCGATATCCCTATATATGAATGTTATTATTCTTGCAAGCTTGATTCCACTATCTATCTAGCTACACCTAGTATTAAAACAATCTATGATTTATATACTTTGTTCCGGGTATGGTGCGACAAGATGGTACATACAATGGTTCTTCAACTTGGTGTATATTTACAAGTTAGTTATTTCATGTTGTAAAACTTGAATGAAATCCATTTGCAATATCTATAAGTCAATTCTTAAAAAAAAATCTATAAGTCACGAATCAACATTAATATCGATATGTTCGAAATGATAGATATATGCGATATAAGCTTTATAGATGATCGATATGTGTGATCTAAGAGTATATTTGTAAGTTATTTAGTGATCTAAGAACTTGGATAAACTTCATTTTCAATATATATATATATATATATATATATAGGTCAACAACTAACAATACAACTGTATCGATATATGCGATATAAAGTTCATAGATGATCGATATGTGTTATCTAAGAGAGTAAGAGTACATTTGTAAATTATTTAGTGATCAAAGTACTTGGATGAACTCCATTTTCAATATATATATATATATAGTATGTCAACAACTAACAATATCAACGATATGTTCGATATGACCGATATGTGCATTATAAGGATCATAGTCCTCATAAATGATCTATATGTATTTTCTAGGTGTATAGTTGTAGTATTTCATGTTATAAGAACTTGAATGAAATCCATTTCCAATATTTATATGTCAAGAATCAATATTAATATCGATATGTTCGTTATGACCGATATGTGCGATACTGATATGTACGATATATGGTCTATAAATGGACCGATACATGTGATATAAGTGTGTATTTGTACGTTATTTGTTGTTTTAATATCTTGGATGACCTTAATTTCTGAAAAAAATGCGAAAAATTGGCTTTTTTGCGCCATTTTCGATATTTCCACTGATATCGTCGATATATCCCGATATCTCCATTTCCAGGCGGACCGAAACGATATCGATATCGATACGGCCTTCCATGGTCCCACGAGAGATATTATGGATAGTTTTGGAGAAGAGACACGGACTTGTCTTATGCGTTAACCTCATAAAGGATATGTATGATATGTCTTCATCTTGTGCAAGGATCTAGTATGCAAAGATTGATTATTTTGACATCAACATTAGTCTGCATCAAAGTTCAACTTTGAGTCCATTCCTTTTTACTTTGATTATGAATGAGTTGACTAATCACATTTATGATGAGATATCTTGGTGTATGTTATTAGATGATGATATTGTGTTGATCGATGAGACTAGAGATGCAGTAAATGTGAAGTTTGAGGTATGTAGATATGCATTAGAGACTAAAGGATTTCGTATAAGTAAGGTTAAAAGACTGAATATATGGAGTGTACTTTTGATGGAAGCAATGGTGAAGGAATTGAGGTGAGATTGATGACAACAACATTCAGAAGAGAGGTCTTTTAGATGGTTGGGATCTATTTTGCTATATGATGGTGAATTGATGGAGATATTACTAATAAAATAAATGCAGTTTGGCTAAAGTGTAGAGGAGCCTCTACTGTTCTCAGTGATAATAAAATTCCTTTGAATATCCAAGGAAAGTTCTATAAAGCGACCGTGAGACTTGTTATGCTCTATGGACCCCCTCAAGCTGCAACATAGATGTCTACGTCTCTGAAAGGGTCCTCGGACTAGAGCTTTGGTGAGCATGTATGCTATCTGCTCACTTAAACCTACATGAGATGTAGAAATGAGGCCTTTCTGAATCATGTCTCAAGTGTAGTGATAGTCTACATGGATATGCTTGGTTTTCTCATGGAAGGTTGGATTGTTGGCAATTAACATTGCATCTTGGTTGTCGCATTGTAGGTGCATAGGAAGGGGTACCCCTATAGATATGTCAGTCAGATAGATCTGACCCACAACATCTCTGTGCTTTCTTGTGCTATAACTCTGTATTCTGATTCAACACTTGATCGAGCAACAACTATATGTATCTTTCTCTTCAATGATGCCGATGAATTCCCTACAAACATTGCGAACCCGGAAGTCGGCTTCTGTCCTTGAGGCATCCTGCATAGTCTACATCTGCACAAGTTGTAACAACAAGGGATATGCCGCTCCCAAACAAAAGACCAATATCCGGTGATGTCTACAATTACCTCAAAATTATATGAACTGCATCCATATATGCCTATCTTGACTGCTTCATATACTGGCTCACTTTGCTTACTACAAACGATATGTCTTGGCCTGGCAGTGGTTGCATATAGCAGCTTCCCAACTAGCTCCCTATATCTTCTCTTGTTGTGTTCATCAGTATCGTTGTCATACAACTTCATGCTCGAGTCCCTAAGAGTAGTGGTTGGCTTGCAAGCTGACATACCTGTCTCTGAGAGATCTGTAACATACTTCCTCTGGATCATCACAGGACCTCGTTGGTTCCTAGCAAACTCCAATCCAAGGAAGTGATATAGACTGCCAAGGTCCTTGGTCACAACTCACAAACTGTTTGCCTAGGAAAACCTTAGATGCTTGAATCCCATGTGCATTATCCCTAGTAATGATGATATTGTCGACATACACTAGTATAGCAACAATGCCGTTCTGGGACTTTTGAACAAACAAGGAGTGATATGCAGTTAATCTCATGAACCCCTTATGTTCAATCCATTGTTGTAAAAATCGGCCCGACTAGTCGAGTCGGGAGGCGGGGGGGGGGGGGGGGTAGACGACTCGACTAGGCCTAGTCAGCCATTAGTCGGTCAACCTGACTAATCGGGCTGACTAGTCGGTCGACTACTCGATCAACTTTTACATAGAGATTTTTTAGTTTTTTGATTTTTTAAAAGCAAACTTATTCTAATATGCTTAATGTTATATTCAAAGACAATTACTTCTTTTATTTCATTATGATAGTATAGAAAATCTACAAATCAATGTAATGTATAAGAAAATGTGTATAAAAATTACTTTATATATTTAAAATAATCTTAAAAATACAAAACTGACTAATGAAAGACTAAATCCGATTAGTCATCTGACTGCCGATTAATCCTTAGTTAGTGACCCTATCGATCGAGTATCGACTATCGCTTTCCGCAACCTTGGTTCTATCACATCTAAGAGTTGAGCTTCTGAAATCATGCTCTCGGACTCCGTTTAAGGCCATAGATTGCCTTATGAAGAACTACACACCTTTTGACATTCCCCCCACAACAACGAACTCTGGTGGCTGCTGCATGTAGACTTCTTCCTGTATATCACCATAGAGGAAAGCATTCATCACATCAAGCTGATATAGAGGTCAGTCCCGTGTAACATCGACCGAGAGAAGAACATGAAGTGCGGAGTGCCATGCTGTTAGGGAGAAGACGTTCTAATAGTCCACCCCATAGGTCTGAGTGATTATTACTGCCATCTGCTCGATGCTTCATAGTGAACACCCACTTGCATCCCACAACATATAGATATGCAAGAGCTATAATAGTAGTCTACGTGCCATGGGACTGTAAAACGACCATCTTCGCTTCTACGCCAGACGCCATCGACTCACCTTCAGGGTCTCCTGATAAGTTCGTGGGATTTCAGTAGTAGATAATCCCACAACAAACTTCCTTAAATCTGGTGAAAGTCGCTTCAAAGACACATGACTTGTAAGAAGGTATCGGGCACATGAATGTTTGCCTTTCCCCAAGGCAATAGACCCTAAATCACTATCTGCTGATGGTTCTGACTCATCTTGTATATCTATATGCTCATATTGTGATTGAACATGTACATCATGCATACCACTAGTTCCATCAGTTAAAATCAAGTTTTCAGAATTTACTTGAGGCATGCTGGATGCTGGGGAAGACATTGGACAATATTATGTCGGGCTGAGGTATGTGTAGGTGGGGGCGGAAGAACAACAAAATCCTCAGACTTCGAGGGACTCAATTTGTCACATGGAGGAGAGTAGTACATGATGAACTCGAAGAAGGTGACGTCAACACTGACATAATATTGTCCTTTTACATGATCAAAACATCGATAATCCTTTGGGGTGCGAGAGTACCCAACAAACATACATTTGATAGAATGATAGCTCGAGGAGCAAACTTGTCATGAGCAGGATGCGGAATATAGACAAATACCACACACCCAAATACTCGTGGAGTAAGAGAAAAGATGCTCTTATCCGAAAAAGCAAGAGAGAATGGTGCCTCTTCACCCAAAATCATCGAGGGCATCCGATTTATAAGATAACATGCTATTATCACAGATTCACAACTGACACAACATTATCCCTGAAGGAATGCGGAGCCTGACTCTGTATGAGGAGAGCCCTATTGATATCAAGATGTCGGTGTTTGCGTTCAACGACACAATTCTGTTGAGAAGTATAAGCACAAGAAGTTTGATAAATAATGCCACATGACTGAAAAATGAGACAGTTGTGTAGTACAAAACTCAAATGCATTATCCGAATGAATATATTCTATTGAGGTAGAGAAATATTCTTTATTTCAACCACAAAATTTCGAATCAATGTACTAACCTTAAACTTATGCTTTAAAAGAAAGACCCAGGACAGTTTAAAAAAATCATCAACACAAATAAGATAATACATGTATCCATGATAATCAGGTACACGATTCAAACCCCACATATCCGGGTGAAACAACTCAAACAAACTCTGACTACGACCTTGACGACTTGGAAAGCTGGACCTATGATGCTTTCCAAGTTCACATAACTCACACTGAAAATTGGATTTAATAGAGACGCCATGTACGAGATGACAAATTTTTTGCAGCAGTAGGTGGCCAAGTCTGAGAATGCCACGTGTATGGGGAAATTGACTCAGCAGAAAGAGAGTGACACCAGTATACGAAGACTGAGTCAACTTGTATAGCCCTCCATGTTTACAACCACATCTAATCAACCTACCCGTGAGTATATCATCAAAACAAGGGAACTAGGGTCAAATATAGCATGACAATGTAAATCTTTTGTAATCTGACTAATAGACAATAAGTTCTTGGAGAAGGCAGGTGCATGAAGAATATTATGCTAATGTATGGAAGGTGTCAGGTGAACCTCCCTCTGTCCAGTAATCAGGGAATGAGTCCCATCAGCAATCACCACCGATCTGCTTGGTTGCACCGGACTATATGTACCGAATTGCAATTGATCTCTGCAGAGATGATGTGATGTTCCAGAATCCGTTATCCATTCTGACGAGTCTGGTCGAGAACGATCAATAAATGCATGAGTAATACTTGAGCTACTAGTGGAGGCAGAGGCTGCAATGTTTGATGGACCGATGCTAGAAGATCCATCGGCTGGAGGCATGATCTCTCTCAAACGAGCGATAAAGTCATCGTAGTGATGATTAGTAAGATCAGGAGTAGTATGACTCTACTCTGCAGCACGAGATGATGGAGGAAATCCATGCTTGGAGTAGCACGCGTCCTTTGAATGCCTGGTCGATAGTAGTATGAACATGGCTGACATGGGTGTGGGACGACTTTGTCGCGTATGCCTCCTCAAAGGGGAGCAGATCCACCTCTGGTCTGCTTCCTCCATAGGAGGTATGGTAGCGTTGGTGAGAAGTTGAGAGCGAGCGAAATCATATTCTGGATTGAGGATAGCCAGAAACACACCAGTCAAAACAGAGTCCCTGTAGGCCTTATGCTATTCTAGTGAGGTCGTTAGGGGTATGTAGCTGTGTAGTCACTCAAACATACCGCTCAAAGATGTATACTAGGCATGAAGAGAATGATCACCATGTTTGGTCGTGAAGATATCATGCTAGAGCTATATTGTCTTCGATTCATTCTTCGCTTAGGAGTATGTTGCTGCGAGAATATCCCACATCGCTTTTGCTGTGGGTTGACTCATGATATTTTTTCCTATCTATACAACGACAGTACCAGATATCCATACCTTGACATATGCATCATCAACCTCCCATGATGTGTTGATCCCAGTCTTGTCCACCGGCTCATCCTATGTCAGAATATGTTTTTACCATAGATCTTTAACACTTTCATGAACTGCATTGCCCACAACTCGTAGTTTTGACAATTGATGCGAGAACCTTGAATGCACCCGTAGATGGCATATCTACTCTGCTTTCTGACATCATGAACAATCACTGGGATCTTAGACCGGACGCATGGTGTCTAAACGGACATGAAAAGAGATGGCTGTGATCCTAGATTCATACCGCAACCATCTTTAGACAGATCATGGTCTGATTTTGATAAAAATAGGGTAAATCAAACCCTAAATCTTTGAAATCAGACCAAAAACCATAAAATCAGGGCTTCATGAGGACCTGGGCAGCATCGTGACCACACATGAGGGGCTGCTGGGGCCAAGTGCGACGCAAGAGGCCGCTGGGGGGTTGCGGTGCTGCTGGTGGCTGTGGCGTTGCCGTTGGGGCTGCTTGGGGGGGGGGGGGGGTTGGAGGTGCAGAGCTATTCTTGCATGGAGAGGGGCAACGCTCGAAAGGTGGCTAAATGGTAGGGTTAGGGTTTCAGCTCATGGCTACAGTCCAGGACTGCCGCTCTGATTCCATGTGGAGAAAGAATACTTGTTGTTTATTCAAAGAGCCTAAGGTTTCTCTTATATAGAGAAGAGAGAAATCCTAATATTACATACTATGGACAAAAAGAAACAAATTATTATGAAACTGTATCATAACATAAAACTCTTAACATTGACAACAACTTTCAGAAGAGAGGTTCTTTTAGATAGTTGAGATTTATTTTGCAACATGATGGGGAAATTGATTGAGATGTTACTAATGGAATAAATGCAAGTTAGTTGACGTGGAGAGGAGCCTCTACTGTTCTTTGTGATAAGAAAACTCCTTTGAAAATCAAAGGAAAGTTTTACAAAGCAGCCGTGAGACCTGAAGGTTCAGAAAGTCGGTATGCAGTATTCGTTCGGTCAGGCGGTCTGAAACGAGTAAGCGAGCATGCAGAAGTATATGCGGATTTGTGGTTTCTATTATTTTAATAAAAAATAATTAAATATAACAATAAATTCAAATACTAGATATTTATGTTTCCAAAAAACATAAAATGTAAGTAATATGAAGTACAGATTTTTTTCGTACAATATAATTTCAACCAAAGGTCCAAAAAAATCTACGCTTTTGTTGTTATTCATCTTTACTTGTTATTTATCGTCTTTGTACCTTGTATATGATAATTATGAATCACTAGCATATCTCAAAAAATCAACACTACTCTCTTGTTGCTTATTGTCACAAAAACCACTAACATATCAACATTTTTTAATCAAAAGTAGCATATTAGTATGTCATCAATCTCTTGCTGATTATTCTCAAGAGAAGAAAATTATAACCCATTAAATTGTAGATTTGATAACTATAATGTGAGAGTGAGAGGCACTGGGTTTGCTTTGAGGTTTTACGGGAAATAAAGCTATCATTTTTCGAGAGAGGGGTTCCGATACAAAGGCGTTCACATATGCTGAATACTCGTGCCACATATACCCTCTGAGCGCATATTGACTGCATATCGAATACTCGGCGCGTTAGGGAGCCTGAGTATGTATATGAGGCTGCATGGGCCACCTTTCTGAACCTGTTATGTTCTATGGATCTAAATGTTGGTCTGTGAACCATAGACGTGTAGAAAATAACAGTAACAGAAATGAAAATGCTAAGGTAGATGTGTGGACACACGTAAAGTTCGGATTCAGAATGATGCAATCTGTAGGAAAGTTGGTGTAGCTTCGATCGACGATAAGATGTGAGAAAACCGCTTAAGGTGGTTTGGCCATTTGCCAATGAGGTCGGCTATTGCACCACTTAGGAGATGCGATTTTTGGGATGTTGAGCTGGCTAAGAGAGGGCGAGGAAGGCACAAGAAGTGTTGGAATGCCGAGATTGATTCAAGATTGATATGAATGGAGGCACATAATCCATGTAGCCGACCCTCTTAATGTGGGAAAAGACTTTGTTGTTGTTGTTGTTGGTTCATATATCATATTATCTTTATATCTTTTGCATCTCTGGACATGTCTATATTTGATTACTCAACATTTAGTCCAGTAGGGCATGACAAGCATTCTTATGGTATTATAAGCATTGTTACCCTAACCATGTATCTTTTTTCTTTATCGTTGAACTTGCATTCGGTACGTCTTCTTTGTTCTACCGTTCTACTTAGTCAACGACCCCTCATATTTGAAGGCCTTCCTCTAGCATTTGAGATTCTTGTTTCATCTATCAGTGTCATAAATAGCTTGCATTAAGGTACCATCCCTTGGATCTGTTCTATTAGTTCATTCATAGCAATGTAAACAGGTCAAGACTTGAGGTAATACTTGTATGTTTGGCCTTTTGTTGTTTCGGGAAGAAATATTAATCAACATTATGATTGAGTGCTTTCTTTTCCCAGCAACTTACCTAATATCTACAAGAATGTCATTGGGTCCCATTGTTTCATCATTCTTAACAAAAGCCCTTTTCACCTCATTATTTTTATTCATTGAGAATAAGCACACTTTACACTGTTTTTCTAGTTGGAAACTAGCTATTTTTATTAAAAAAAGCCTACAAAATTATTTTCCATGACATAAAATACTCACTTGTTTCCGGTAGCTTCTGACCTTATTTTTGACACACTTTTGTGGGTTTAGATAACGGTTGCCTGCTAGTTCTGAGTCTCTTTAAGATAAAAGCTTCGCATACAAATACCTTCATGTCTGCTTTCGCTTCACTAATTGCCTTCATCACTTCTTTTCATCTTATAGTGTCTTCTTAATAAGTTTTCATTCTATCCTTAACTAAAAAATCGTACTAAAGTTTCTTGCACTGTATGTTTTTCTGGTTATTGTTCACCCAATGTTGGTAAACATTCTTTAAACACACCCCTAAAACATCCTTGGCATCCTTTATAATGCAGTGTCATAGTTTGACCTATCGTTTATGTTTTGGGCAAGATTAGTTAGCTTCTCGGTTCATCTCCATCGAAACTTGCCGAACATAGTCCCATATTTACAACCTACAAAGTTAAAGAGTGGGTTACAAGAGTGGGAGATTACTACTTGACAACTTGAGCTTAAATATTTTGGGTAGTTAACGAGCCCAATTGAACTCGAACCTCAAAAAGTTGTCAGGGCTAGTTCTCCCTGATAACGTGCTGGGAACCTAAGCACGAGATGGTACATTACTAATTTCTTCCTTTTTTATGGTTCGCCATTTAAGTTCTTGCATCCTTTATAGTGTCAAGTGCTTTCTAGAAAATCAAATAATTCAATTTCAACAACTTATGTTGGATAACTAAAGCTGGATAGCCTTGCATTTCTTACAGTAAAATATGCTTTTTTACTTCTAACAAAGTAAATATTTTTCCTTAATTGTAATCTAACTTATTATCGTGTAGGCCGCAAATGTTACAAATGAGGGGTCAATTATAAATTGTAACCTAATTTATTATTGTGTAGATCTCAAATGCTACAAATGAGGGCTCAATTATGAATTGCAATCTCTTTCGTTACCATGTAGATCTCAAAGGTTAGTTAGGACATCATGGTGATGATTGTTGTAAGTTTCTGATGCGATAATCAACCAAGAAATGCTCGTGAAAAAAATGATATTGTATATTTATCATATATAAAAAATCAAAGATATATTTTTAATTCAGATTTTCTTGCAAGGAACCCCATTTCCGGTCTTAATACGAGAAACCTTACCATAGTTTTTTTTCCAAAAATATAACCATTAAATGTAAATATATAGAGTTCATATTAGAAATATAAGAGTAAATGATTAGTAAATAACAAAACTTGAAATAAAGAGAAAAAAATAAGGTCACCCAAAATAAGCAAAACAACACAGACAATAGACAATAAACACATCTGTTACCGCAATGTCTTATTATCATTGGATAGTGTCCTGATGCTTTTCCTACGACCTTGTGGCAGGCCTACGACCTGATATCGTCTTACTGACAGAAGTCAGTATTGCGGGCTCCAGATCACGGATGACTCCAGCTTCTACACTGAAAGATTCTTGTCTCCAGGCAGCATCAGATGTTGGTGTAGATGTTCTTAACCTAGGCATATCGAGGCACGATGAAACCCTCCTACTTAAGACGAGGTTAACATTGGTGGATTGTGAAACCAAGCCAATCATCGATACGTTGAAGGCTGCGAGTCAACTGCTTAATCTTAGATCTAAAAATCTCGACGGCCTTATTGTTGTCACTGGATCTTTTCATATCGTTTCTTCTGTATTAGCTGCAATTCACAGGTAGCATATTTTAAATTAGACGTATTATTTGCGATTTTCAATATTTGCTATTTCCTGCATTAGATTCTATTCCATAGCTTGCCCTCATGCAGGAGTTGTGAACACACAACACTACCCATTTGTTATTGATGCAAACCTGGTGTATTTAAGATGAGTAAGAGGTAAATGTCTGTAAGTACACAATTGTTCTTATAATTATGATTCTGCGAAGGGTTTGAAATGAGTTTCTAGAAAGACATAAAATAGTGAGTTTTTCAAGTTCTTCGTTGCTGAACTTTATGCTTGATGAGTTCCAATGGTCCAAGTTAGTCATTAAGAGATGTGATGGAAGGGGGCTTGTGAGGGGCAGGTGCAACAATTGCGACATAGGACGGCGATTTGGGGAGAGGAAGGCAATGTCATGTTAGGTGTTGCAAGAGCGGCATGACGACATGGAGGCGTTATTATGAGCAAAGATGAGGTTGCATGCATTGGACTATTAGAGGTTGGATAGTTTAGGTAGGTAAAGAATGAAAAGATGAGCTGCTTGGAGATGATATAATTTTTTTAATTTAGTAAAAAAATAGTTAAATTTAATGTTATTGATGATTGAGGGTTAAGAAAGGGGAATATGAAATGAGTCAAGTTTTATGGGACACTAGAATCCATACTATTGTCTTTATTTCTAGGCTTAGACATTGCTTTTTTAACCTTTTTTTAACAGAAAAAATCACTGAAAATTGAGTAGAAATTATGGGTGTTTTGATGTACCCCTTCAATCCTCTCCAGTAACATTTGTATCCTTATACCTGTTTTTTTGCATATACATATTGGCCCTACATTTTTGCACCGATCTTTTGGTTGATAACTTATTTATGAACTTAAAATTGCTATATGAATCTTTAAAATAATCAAGGTGTTGCGACGAAAAAGCTTAGAAAAAAGAGAGGAAATATTTACAAATTTAAATGAATGTGTGACTTTAGAGGACTTTTGTTATTATTTGTCTTTTTTCCAAATGATCTCCTGTGAGGTATTTATAGTACTTTGGGTGAAGATGTTTTTGATGGAAAAAATCCTGAAATAGTTTACAACTACATTTATTTAGATAACAACTACATTTATTTAAGATAGTCGGTTGAGGGATATGAGATTTAACTATATATTTTGTACCTCTCTCCTCAATTCTAAATGAATCTCTTCAAACAGATTTCCCCTTCTTATATTTATACAACTTTGAATGAATATTTTCGTTCATATGCCTTAGTTCTCAATGACAAGCCTCATTGTCTTAATATAACAAAGAAGGCATTATTTCAACTTAGGGTTTAATGTCGAGATAGGTCGTAGAAGCTATTTTTAGCATGTATTTGAGACAAAAATTATGATCGAACCCATTTTGCTGCTCTGGAAAAATGAGGCTCATAATTTGCATCGAAGCATTGCAGATTTTTTTTTTCAATTTACCGTAAACTTTATAATGGGTACAAGTAAATTATACAGATTTTCAACACAAAACATGACTCAATGTTAAAGACGGGATAGAAAAGTAAGTTTTTTAAAAATAATTATTAATTTAATCATAAATTAAAATAATAGGCATGTTAAAATTCAAAATTTAGACATAAATAGGAACATGAGGTGTTGATTTGGAGGGAATTGTTGCTCTTCCACAACAACTTGCATTTCTATCCTTCCAAAAGATAATATATATATTCCTCTCCATTTATACTATTAAAATGGTATTATCAATTATTGTTTTCTTAATGTATTGATTTTCAACATTCTACCTAGTTTTATATAAATATGAGTATCAATATTAATGTTAATATCTGCAAAAAAATCTAACTTCCTTATAAGTATCTATATCTCTAAGATAAAATACATATTCATATCAACTTAAATGATGACTACAACTCATAAATAGATCTATCCAGTTGCATCACTATGAAAGGGCGGATACTTATAAAGAGGCATATAACTGATACTTATTTCTATCTCTATCGAAAAACTGAAAATGATATCCATATTTATATATATATATATACATATAATATATATATATATACATATATATATATACATACATATATATACATATACATATATATATACATATATACATATATACATATATACATACATACATACATACATATATATACATACATACATACATATATATACATATATATACATACATATACATACATATATATATATACAATATATACATATATTATATATACAATTATATACATATATATATACATTAATATATATAATATATATATATACATATATATACATATATATACAATATATATACATATACATACACACACACACACACACATATATATATATAATATATATATATATATATATATATATATATATATATGAAAAAATGGGGCTGCCCCCTGGGGGCAGCCAACATGGCTGCCCCCGCCCCATTTTTCGGCGTTTTTTTATTTTTTGAAAAATAAAACCATGTTATATTCATCCATATATCCCTCCTATATGCCATTCGAATTTCGTCAGAAACAGAGACTCCTACGGCCTCCATCTCAATGGTATCGATTTAAAAAAATCCTGTTACCGTTAAAAATTCTGTCCGGATGGAGGCCGTAGGAGTCTCTGTTTCTGACGAAATTCGAATGGTATATAGGAGGGATATAGGGATGAATGTAAATGGTGTTATTTTTCAAAAAAAATAAAAAATTTTGCCCAAATAAGGCGGGGGCAGCCACATATGACCATATATATATATATATATAATATATATATATATATATATATATATATATGGGTAAAATGGGGCTGCCCCCAGGGGAGTAGCCAACTTGGCTACTCCCACCCCTATTTTTCCCTCATTTTTTTTATTTTTTTTGGAAAATAAAAATTTGTATATTCATCATTATATCCCTCTCACATTCTATTAAAATTTCGTCATAAACAGAGACTCCTAAGCCCTCAATCCAGACGTCATTTTTTTAACGGTCGCAGGATTTTTTAAATCGACCATGTTTGGATGGAGGCCGTAGGAGTCTCTGTTTCTGACGAAATTTTAATAGAATGTGAGAGGGATATAATGATGAATATGCAAATTTATTTTCCAAAAAAATAAAAAAAATGAGGTAAAAATAGGGGTGGGAGTAGCCAAGTTGGCTACTCCCTCGGGGCAGCCCCCATTTACTATATATATATATATCAAAAAATGAAATGACAATATTAGTCACATACAAATTATACAACCTCATTGTTGTAAAAAAATGAAAGTGATACCTGTATTTGTATCGATATTTGTAAAAATAATTCATATCCATATGTACTTTACTTATCTTTATTTTTTGAAATAGAAATCAAATACTTCTATTAGAAAAATTAACAATGCATATCAATATCCACATAAAAATGGATATGATAGGGACACATAAAAATTATCCGAATTCACTATTATGAGTGAGCAAACTGCAATAAATGAATTTGCAAAAAGTAATTAGCTGTCCACCAAAAATACTCAAATCCATATCCAAAATATATGTATAAAAAATAATTCAAATCCATATTATTTCCTTCATCTTGTATCGTCAAAAATAAAAATTCTCATATTCTTCAAATAAAAGTTAGATATTTGTGTCTACCAATATAAAAAAATATTTTTGATAAAATTATGAACATAAATGTACTAAGCAAAAATATATTGAAATGTAAAATCTTTTAATAGTATAAGTGGAAGGATCATTTATATTAATAACTTTTTTAGTGGGATAGAAATGCAAAATTGTTGGGAAGAAGTGCAACCTTTCCCTCCTAAATTAGAACTTGAGGTGTCGTTTTGATTCTTTCCTCCCAAATTCGCACCTCAGGTGCCAATTTATGTCTAAAATTTTAAATTTTCGATTTACATACCTATTTATTTAATTATAATAAATTAGTAATATTAAAAAAATCTTGAAAAGTATTAATTAAACACAAAAACATGATCATTCCCACGAAAAATCATGTTATTTTAGCTATTTAAATGCATTAACAACTAGTGAACACACCTATGGTAAGATTTGTACAAAGTTTGCCAATTTCTAAACCATGCACGATGAATAGAACTATGAATACTTATATCGACAAATACTATGAAGGTAATCAACATATCTTCTCTTTATAAATGTGATACAATGCATATTAATTCATATCTTCTCATGTTAAGAGTCATATAATGAAGGATCTTGAGAATCCTTAAGCGCATCACAGAAGCATGTCGATCGCATCATATGCAATCGGAGTAATTAGTCGTACTAGTTGCTAGATGCGGCGGAAATTAAAATTTTTAAAACTAAAGACGAAACCACATGATCACGAGAACACTTCTCAGATCGATTCATCAAACCACAAAGTATAAGGAATACCTCTTGAAGCGTGGTTGTGATCGCGAGATCTCAAACAAGAGATCCTCCTGTCTCAAGTCCGATCCACGAAGAACGCCCTTGCGGGCACGATGATGAGTCGCGTTCCTCCCGCAATCCTCGATGAAGATCCAAGCGATGGATCCCCTGATTTCGTTAAGAGAAATCCGTCGTCTTCCTTTAGAGTAAGCAACTCCAAAGAAGAAGGAGATCCTTGAGTCATCGAAGGCGAAGTAACGACGCTCTCCTCCTCAATACACAAAGTAGACGACCACTTTGAAATTGAGAGAGAGCCTAGACGAGAATGAGAGAGAGAGTAGTAGTCTTTTACAACTCTTGATAATGTACCTTGGAAGGCTAGGCTAGCCCTCCTTTTATACTAGTTTAGGATCCAATGGATCTCAATCGATGGGACACATAGATGCAACGACCATACTTGGTCTATGTTATAATCAATGGCTACAATTATTGTTGGTTAAAACCAACAACATTTATTTATAATTAAATTAAATATATGTTGCAACATTATCAACACATTTTTAATTTAACATAAATAAATTAGTTAAGAGATTAATCAAGATAATAAAATGGAGATAATGTTTCCTCCTAAAAAAGGGGTGTCATACATGACTTTTTCTTGGGTGACGCCACCTCAAAATTGATGGCTTTTATCTCCCTTTTATTATATCACATTATCTCTTAATAATTTGTAATAACAATTATCAAAAAATATCCACCAAATTAATTCCAAATTAATTTGTGAATATTACAATCATGCCATTGAAAAAATTGTGAATTATATTCACAACCCAAATTAATTTGTAAATTACATTTCCAATTAATTAATTAATGTGAATCCAATTCACATTATTAATTAACAAATGCTACTTACATAAATTCTCTCTCTTTAATATATGTATATTATAAATCATATTTATAATATACAAATATTATGGATAGTATTATCCACATTCTTTAATCCTTGATAATTACATCCCATTTAATTATCTTGGATAATAATTCTCACAATATGAATCTCATTCATATTATGCTTGATAATTAAATCTCATTTAATCATCAAGTCTTTATTGCTTGGATATGAAGTTCATCAAATGAATTATTCTTGAACCCCTTCAAGAATAATGTGCTTTCTCCGCATATACTTGGAGATAAGGACATAGCGATTGTATTATTCCATGTATAGTGACTTGGATATTGAGGTCTTATATCAAATACATATCTTATGAACCTCCCACAGATGCTTGATTAAATCAAGACCGCAAATCTAATCTTCTCATTGAATCTGAATCTCATTCAGACCAATGTCCAATACTTGGACTAAGATCAGATTGCTTCTCTACTAGAAGGAGTCACTAAAATCCAGTCCTGTTTCATCACTCCCTCAGAATAGAAGCGTCATGGATATACAGTCGTTTATGATCGCATCACCCTCAAGTATTCCCAATACCTGTACATCACGCATACTGGAAGACCCATGATCAACCCAAAGATCAAGATCAATTTTACACTTTCTTCTTCAGGGTTTGATCGCTAAGTTTCTCAATCTTGGTCATTGGGAGTTGGTATCGATCATATGCTTTCCCAAAGCATATATCATACCTTCAAATTCATGTCATGCTTCCAAAGTACGGCGACCATGCATAGAATTTGATCGGTCCCAATACCTCATGAGTGAGCTCATGTCTTCCGGTTCATAAGAGAACTTGTATGATCCCTTTGAGAGATCGTATTGCTCATATGCCCTTATATGCACACCAGCTCGCCGGTGTATAGACCTTGGTTAGGACATCAACATATTGGTCTGCCAAATATACACACTCAGACATATAACAATACATCTTTCTCCGGTCAGAGGATGCGTGTTGTGACAGCATTCAACATAGAACTTTGGTTATCTCGATCTCGTTAAGTCAACCCATTGACCTAACTAATCTGACACCTCCGAATCACTATTCCTATGCAGAAGACCTGCATCGAGAGGCCGGTCAGATATCAGCCTATGTGAGAAAGGATTGTCATCTCCTACTCCGGCTGGAGATCTTCACTTGACAATCATCTCACGGTGCTTGATGAGTCCTCTATTTAACTCCTTAGATATCCATCCAAACACCAACCTCTATGATTCATTTAGTGAATCAACAACTATATGATCATCAAGAAGACCATGGTACATAACCCTAATTGTACAGAGGGACCTTATAGTGTATTCATTCATATAATTTCAATAAGGGAGTGAAACATCAATAAGTTTTATTGATAAACACAAATATTACAATAACATTTATTGTAAGAATGGTTCACCCAGGGTTCACATGTCCAACAATCTCCCGCTAGCCCTCAGAACCATTCATGAACAATCCGTAAACCTATACTCATTACATGCTCGTCAAAAACCTTCTGTGTCAGAGGTTTGGTAAGAGGATCAACAATGTTGTCGGCAGAGGCCACCTTGGTGATGATGATATCACCACGCTTTTGAATCTCCCGAATGATGTGGTATTTCCTTTCCACGTGCTTGCTCTTTTGATGCCACCTGGGCTCCTTTGCTTGGGCAATGGCTCCGATGTTATCGCAGAGTAACGGGGCAGGAGTATCGTAGGAAACTACGCCAAGCTCCAAGATGAACTTGCGCAACCACACCGCCTCCTTTGCAACATCTGATGCGGCAATGCATTTGACTTCTGTTGTTGAATCCGCCGTAGTGTCCTGCTTCTTGCTTCTCCAGCTCACAGCACCACCGTTCAACAGGAATACAAACCCTGATGTCGACTTTCGATCATCAATATCAGACTGGAAGTCTGAATCTGTATATCCCAAGACTTGGAGATCACCATCCCCATAGACCAAGATGTAAACTTGCGTCCGTCTTTGATATTTGAAGATGTTCTTTACTGCATTCCAATGTTTCTCTCCATAGCAGGATTGGTAACGACTTACCACTCCCACTGCATGGCAGATGTCTGGCCTAGTACACATCATGGCATACACCAAGCTTCCTACAGCTGATACGTAAGGGCATCCAGCCATGGCCTTCCTTTCCTCAACACTTTGAGGAGCCATCCCTTTGGACAGATGGATACCATGTCCTAAGGGGAGGAATCCTTTCTTTGAACTATCCATACAGAATTGTTCAATAATCTTCTTGATGTATCCATGTTGTGATAATCCCAGTATTCTCTTTTCTCGGTTTCTGAACAACGTCAGGCCTAAGATGTAAGAGGCTTCTCCAAGATCTTTCATCTTGAAGGTATGGGATAGCTTAATTTTCACACTGGTCTTCATTCCTGTATCATTCCCAATGATAAGGATATCATCTACGTAAAGCACAGTGAACACGATGGCGCTCCCACTAAGCTTCTTGTACACACAAGGTTCATCAGGATTCTGCACAAAATCATAACTCTTTATAGTTTCGTCAAATCTGATGTTCCAGCTACGAGAAGCTTGTTTGAGCCCATAGATGGATTTCTTCAGCTTGCATACTTTACCATCCTCAACTATGAAGCCCTAGGGCTGCTCCATATAGATATCATCCTCGAGGTATCCATTGAGGAAAGCTGTCTTGACGTCCATCTGCCAGATGTCGTAGTCAAGATATGCAACTATAGCTAGCAGTGTCCTGATGGATTTAAGCATAGCCACATGAGAGAACGTGTCATCGTAGTCGATGCCTTCTCTCTGTGTGTAGCCCTTGGCTACGAGCCGTGCCTTGAAAGTCTCTACTTTCCCATCCGGTCCCCTCTTTCTCTTGAAGATCCATTTACACTCAATGGGTTTTACCCCTTTAGGTGGATCCTCTAGGGTCCATACACCATTCTTATGTATGGAGTTAATCTCTAACTTCATTGCTAGCATCCATCTATCCATGTCATGATCCGCGAGAGCTTCATCAAATGAAGAAGGATCATTGTCAGTTTCACCCGACACATGGAATCCATACCTTTCAGGTGGTGCAATCACCCTCGAACTCCTTCGAAGAGGTATGGGTGATTCATCTTTATTTATATCTTCAGCTTCTGGTTCAGGAATCTCAGAATCCTCAGGGGATTTCAATGAGTTCCTTTACTTCTTACCTGTCTTGACCGTTAGGGAAATCATCCTCTAGAAATTTCACATCTCTAGAGATAAAAACCTTTTGGGTCTCAGGGACATAAAGCTGGTATCCAATACCATCTTTAACATACCCAATGAAGTAGCACTCACGAGTGCGTGATTCTAGCTTACTTGCGTCCACATTTTTCGCATGGACCAAGCATCCCCAAACCCGCAAGTGATTAACACTAGTTTTGGTTCCATACCAGAGCTCGTGAGGAGTCTTGGGTATAGACTTGCTAGGAATCTTGTTCAGGATATATATTGCAGTTCCTACTGCATATCCTCAGAAACTAAGAAGTAAACGTGCTTTGCTCATCATTGAACAACCATGTCCATGATGGTCCTGTTGCGTCTTTCAACAACACCATTAAGTTGGGGAGTTCCAGGGGGAGTGAGATTGGAGACAATTCCATTCTCTTTAAGATATTCCTTGAATTCATCTGAGAGGTACTCACCACCTCGGTCAGATCGAATCCGTTTGATCTTCCTATTGGTTTGGTTCTCAACCAAAGCCTTGAACTCTTTGAACTTTTCAAAGGTTTCAGATTTATGACATAGTAGGAAGATAAACCCGTATCGCGAATGGTCATCAATAGATGTCAAATAATATCGATATCCATTTCTAGTCGCGGTACTGAAGGGACCACATACATCAATATGTATTATTTCAAGAATACCTTCGCATCTTGTAACCTTGTTACGGAAAGGCATCCTGGTCATTTTACCTTGAATGCAATGTTCACAGGTAGGTAAAGATTGAACCTGTAGAAAATCTAAAGGTCCATCCTTTATCAATCTATTGATCCTATCAATAGACAAATGACCAAGCCTTTGATGCCAAATCATATTCAAATGATTTTCATTCTCCCTGGAGCTCTTAGGGTTTTTATTATCAGTGGTAGTGACATTTATGACACATTCATCAATGCACAATTCATAGAGTCCACCAGAAGTCAGAACACCTTCCGCAATAAATTTATCATAATGATTAATGACTAACTTATTACAGAATAGGAAGGAGTATCCATGTCTAACTAGCTTAGATACAGATATCAAATTCCTCCTGACTTCAGGTACATAAAGACACTCTTTAAGTACCAGGACTCGACCACTAGATAACGATAGTCTGCACGTCCCAATGGCGACTGCTGAAACACTTGCATCAGATCCCATCTGGATAACTATCTCCCCTTGCTCCAGATTCCTAGTTTCCTGAAACAAATGCAACGAATTGCATACATGAACAGAAGCACCGGAATCTACAACCCAACTTCCTTCTCGTCTAACGAGAAAACTAGTTTCAATGATGAAAGTAGATTTCATACCTGCTGGGGCTTTACCTTTGTCAGCAGACTTCAGGTAGTCTGGGCAATTACGCTGCCAGTGCCCCAGCTTCTTGCAGTGGTGACAGACATCGGACTTTTTCGATGTCATCAATGTGGAAGCACTAGAAGATGAACCAACTCCTTGATTCTTCTTCTTTCTCTTCGGGGCTGGGACCTTCCGAGAACCTTGCTTCCGCCCGTGCTTTCCTCTCACTTGTGCAACCATTGCACTAGCAGAGGGGCCGTCCTTCTTCATGACATCTTCTGCAGACTTCAATGTAGCTAACAGTCCAGCATTAGTGAAGTCGCCTTTGTTCATGTGGTAAGACACGACAAAGTTGTTGAAAGACTTAGGAGCGACAGGAGAATAAAATCAACTTGTATTTCAGAATTCAAGTAAGCTCCCAGGGTTTCCAGCTCAGAGAGGTACTCAAACATTTTGAGTACGTGTTCTCTGACAGAGGTCTCTTCCTGCATCTTGCAGCGAATAAGTTCTTTCATCACATTGTAACGCTGTGTGCGGTTTATTTCACCGAATATATCCTTCAGATTCAGCATAATCTCTTGGCAGCGGTTCATTTCCACATGTTGCTTCTGAAGCACATTGGATAATGACCCAAGGATGTAACACCTTACCAGATTATGGTTTTCATCATATTTTTCATTATATGATTTATCTTCTGCAGTCTTAGAGTTTGCTATCTTGTCCTTGTTCAACACATAAGAGATGCGCTCCGCAGATAGGACAAGATCCAAATTTCGGATCCAATCTGGTTGACCTCCAACAGCCTGCTAAGTGGGTTCATGGACTTCATTTTCTGAAGTTATGAATGCACTACATTAGAATATATAGATAAATATATATTCACTTTAAAAATATTTGATTAAGGTATTTTAAATCAAATTTGTCTTGCCATGTCAACTTTGAAAGATTATTCCCTTATTTTTCTTTCAAAGCAAGAGATACACTTACCGCTATATCTCAAGCAAGATCTGGGATCTTCTCTCTATTCTTATCACATCCCAATAATATGAGAACCTGTGACTCAAATAAGAGAAGTGGGAACACATTCCGCCTTTCAAGTCCAACTTGCATTTCCCAATTCGATCTTTAACATCTGGACCCATCACCCCTAAGATGATGTTGACCCATTGTTAATTGAACCAACCATCAACAGGCTTAAAACTCGCTATACGCAATCCAATATCACCCCAATAATATGAGGACCCGATATTGGGGTCACTACGTATACGGCCTTACTCTTTCGAGAAGCAAAGAACCCGATCCAATTAAATCATATACAAGATCTGTCATTTCGGACAGACGTCTCCTATACACAACAACTGGCGACGGAATCATTTGCCTTGACGGGAGACCATGGATGTCACTTATGTGATCCTCCATCTCATATTCAAATTTTATAATTAATTATCGTGAATCATATTCACATAATTAACTCTTCCAAGGGAAATACACATCTATACATAATAGAGTGTTAATTGGATATAATTAATTTAATCACATTAAATTAATCATTAATCCAACCATCAATCAACAAACTTGATTATTACTTGAATAGTAGGTATAATCTCAAAGTACATATTTTCGAATTTTAATAATTAGAAAAATACACATTGACTTCTCCGGTATTATCCAGTCCCTACCCGCTGTCATGGCCACTACCGACGAGAGTGGGACGGACCACATACGTTGCAACCCGCGATCCCAATGCTCTCTGACGAGGCACCATATCCACCTCAGGAAAAGATAATACCAGTTAGATCTCCATGTACTTTGAGATGCTCATCGGTTTTTCAACCGAAATTATACCATATAATACACATCAAAACAATTTTGATTATATTATATGGAGACTTGCTAAACAAATCCCCAATCCTATTCAAGCAAGAGGGTTTTTCGTGTAAAATTTGTCCTACAACTATTGTAGGATAAACTATGGTTTTTCATGAAATCAGTGTTTGTTGATGGATTCATATCAACCAATGATCAAGATCATTATCTTATCATCGTGTTTTAGGCAAATGTCATTCAATGAAATAATTATCTCTTTAAATATTTCACAAATATTTATCACTAATTATTTCATAAAATTAACAATTAATTTTCATCATTATATTTGAATGACTTATCACAAGATTCATGATCAAAAAAATGTCAATTTCCAGCAGTGACCACCAATCACTAAAATTAACTTATCTCGATCAATTTAAATCCAAAAAATGCAAAATTAGTTTCCTAAGATTGCCTATTTGATTTATTAAAGAATCCAAGTGATAATTCATGCATTTCGAGGTGGATCAAAACTGTAATTAACTCTTTAAGCACGTTTAAATCCGCAGTTCCCGCAACAGTGAATATATGCATATTCAAAAGACCATATCTTGAGCAAATGAAGTCCACATTTCACAAACTCAGATCCTATGGTTTTCTTAATTAATGGGGAACAAAATTCAATTGCAAATTTCGTATTTAAACATTTTAAACAGTACTGGAAATTTCAATTAGACAGAGGTGCGAAAATTGAAATGCAGGAAAACTTTCGCAACTCTTTCAAGCCCAAGTCATCCTAGGTCTATGGATCATATACAAAACCTTATTCAACCTGTCTCTGATACCACTTGAAGGATATGCAATCGGAGCAATTAGTCGTACTAATTGCTAGATGCGGCGGAAATTAAAATTTTTAAAACTAAAGATAAAACCACATGATCAAGAACACTTCTCAGATCGTTTCATCAAACCACAAAGTATAAGGAATACCTCTTGAAGCGTGGTTGTGATCGCGAGATCCCAAATGAGAGATCCTCCTATCTCAAGTCCGATCCACGAAGAACGCACTTGCAGGCACGATGATGAGTCGCGTTCCTCCCGCAATCCTCGATGAAGATCAAAGCGATGGATCCCCTGATTTCGTCAAGCAAAATCCGTCATCTTCCTTTAGAGTAAGCAACTCCAAAGAAGAAGGAGATCCTCGAATCGTCGAAGGCGAAGGCAAGACGCTCTCCTCCTCAATACACAAAGTGGACGACCACTTTGAAATTGAGAGAGAACCTAAACGAGAATGAGAGAGAGAGTAGTAGTCTTCTACAACTCTTGATAATGTATCTTAGAAGACTAGGCTAGCCCTCCTTTTATACTAGTTTGGGATCCAATGGATCTCAATCCATGGGACACATAGATCCAACGGTCATGCTTGGTTTATGTTATAATCAATGGTTATAATTGTTGTTGGTTAAAACCAACACATTTATTTATAATTAAATTAAACATATGTTGCAACATTATCAACACATTTTTAATTTAAAATAAATAAATTAGTTAAGAGATTAATCAAGATAATAAAATGGAGATAATGTTACCTCCTAAAAAGGGGCGTCGCCCATGACTTTTTCATGGGTGACACCACCTCAAAATTGGTGGCTTTTATCTTCCTTTTATTATAACACATCATCTCTTAATAATTTGTAATAACAATTATCAAAAAATATCCACCAAATAAATTCCAAATTAATTTGTAAATATTTCAATCATGCCATTGAAAAAAATATGAATCATATTCACAACCCAAACTAATTTGTAAATTACATTTCCAATTAATTAATTAATGTGAATCCAATCCACATTATTAATTAACAAATGCTATTTACATAAATTCTCTCTCTTTAATATATGTATATTATAAATCATATTTATAATACATAAATATTATGGATAGTATTATCCACATTCTCTAATCCTTGATAATTAAATCCCATTTAATTATCTTGGATAATAATTCTCATAATATGAATCTCATTCATATTATGCTTGATTATTAAATCTCATTTAATCATCAAGTCTTTTTTGCTTGGATATGAAGTTCATCAAATGAATTATTCTTGAACCCCTTCAAGAATAATGTGCTTTCTCCATAGATACTTGGAGATAAGGACAGGGCGATTGTATTATTCCATGTATAGTGACTTGGATATTGAGATCTTATCTCAAATCCAGATCTTACGAACCTCCCACAGATGCTTGATTAAATCAAGACCGCAAATCTAATCTTCTCATTGAATCTGAATCTCATTCAGACCAATGTCCAACACTTGGACTAAGATCAGATTGCTTCTCTACTGGAAGGAGCCACTAAAATCCAGACCTGTTTCATCACTCCCTCGGAATGGAAGCGTCATGGATATACAATCGTTTATGATCACATCACCCTCAGGTATTCTCAATACCTGTACATCCTGCATACTGGAAGACCCATGATCAACCCGAAGATCAAGATCAATTTTACACTGTCTTCTTCAGGGTTTGATCACTAAGTTTCTCAATCTTGGTCATTGGGAGTCAGTATCGATCATATGCTTTCCCAAAGCATATATCATACCTTCAAATTCATGTCATGCTTCCAAAGCACGACGACCATTGATGAATACCCATTCATCACTCTTTATTCTTATATTTTAGCTACAAAAACCTTTGCAAATACATGTAGATATGTGTAAATACAAATAATTACCAAAAGCATGCATTGTGTAAAAACCTGTAATTAGCATGTTTTTGTGCAAAAATAAAAGAATAAAGAGTAAAAAGAAAAAGAGGGAAATATTTAGAATAAATATTGAGCAACTTGACCCAAGGGAGGGCTCAGCATGGGCCTGACCGCATAAAAGACAAAGTAGGGAGAGATAGGAGCTCATGTGTATATACTTCTGTAAATAAATAAAATTATATTTTTCTCACCCAAAAATATGCTTGTACATATTTTGTGTATATTTAGAAACTATTAAAAACAAAATAAAAATTTAAAAATCAAAAATTCAAAAGTACCCTTTCACCATGTGTATAGACCATCATCCTTTATTTATTTAATCCTATAAATAAATGAATTTATTTTCAAAACTTTTTGTGAATACTCTAAGGTATATTTTGTAAATAAATCAAATAAAAAGAAACACAACAAAAATCAAATAAAAACAACAAAAATTAAAAATACAAAAATACAGTGTATATACCATGTATATAAATGTATATAACTATTTATTTAAACTATGAATATAAATAATTAAAATAAAATAAAAATACCATTTTGTTCTTTATTTTATGATGTAAATAAATAAAGTATAAAATGGGCATAAAAAAATACATAAAAATAACAAATAAAAAATCAAAAATTAAATCCATATAGTGTACATATCCCTATATATATATAGCTACCCTATTTTTATTTCCAAAAATTAATTAAAAATCACCAAAAAATAGAAAAAAATAAAAGAAAAATATTTCATGTTTTGAGTTTTTCTTAATTCGGCCATTTTCTACCTTAAAATAAATAAACAAAAAAGATAACCACGTGGCAGCCCCTGATTGGTCCACGGGGGATTGTTGACCCCGGTCAACTCCCCCGCGGACTCCTTCCTTTTCTGGAAGATGCGCGCCACCCCACCTTCGCCGATTTTTCCACGCATCTCCAGGCTGTCACCCACGCAAACCCCGTGCCCGGATTCTTCGCCGATCATCCATCTCCCTCGCCGGATCTTTCGCCATGAAATCCCCGCCTTCCTTAGCCGTCATCGCCTAACCCTAATCGGCCCTGTCTCCATATATATCCCGACCTCCGCCGCCTCCGCGCCTCATCTTTGGCTCCCTATCTTCACTCCCGTGACCTCCATCGTAACCACCGAGGTGACAGCTCGCGTTGGCCCTTGTTGCAGTGAGGAGGAGGTGCGTGGACCATCGATCCGGCTGCCTTGCGCCGCCGTGCTCCGACGTCTGACCGGAGCTCGAGCCTCAGGCCTTGACGCCCTTCGAGGCTACGACCGGGAGTTAGCCACACTCCAGCATAGTCTTCCGCTCCACCCAGGTAGTCGATTAGCTCTTTTATTTCGTTTAATTTTAGGTTTCCCCCAATTCGACCTCTCGCCGTGTTCCTCTGATTCCGATCAACTCGCTTAATCTCTCGATCATCGGAGCACCCTATCATCTTCGCCATCTCCCTGCGTACGTTCTTCACCCACACATTCACCCCAGCTCGCCCCGGAGCTGGGAATCGAGCTCCACCGTCTCTGCCTCGCCGGAGCTCGTTCGCCCCACCGCACAGACCACTTTCACCCCGCTTCCTTGGGTCGAGGCACTTCGCCCTCGACCCGCGAAGCCTTCTGTCTACTTTGCAGGTCCAAAGGGAGGCATCTGAGCCCCCCCTTACAGTTCAGACCGGAGCTTCGCGCCGCCAGCCTCGCCGGAGCCCCTCCAGGGCTCGGCTGGGCCATCGGCCAAGACCATCAGCTGCGGGGCTGCACCCGGAACGTGTTCCAATCATTTGCAGCAGCTGAGGAGGACCGGAGCGCACGCAGGAGGCCGGCGAACTTCGCCGGCGTCGAGTTCTTCCTCCATCTTCCAGAGCCGTCCGATGACACCTTCGCTCCAGTTCTAATCCTAGCCGTCCGTCAGTTGAGGAGCAGCGACCGTTGATTCATCTGAGGAGTGCATCAGGACCGTTACAGCCGAGGAGAGAGGCCCGGAGCCCAGCGTCGTTGGATCACCTACGTGGCCTCACCTCAACCGTCGATCGAGCCGAAGAGAAAAAGAGAGGAGTAGCGCCGCCCATCCTGACCGTCCATCTACCACGTGGCGCGCATCTGGCCGTCGACCAATAAAGGGGTAAATATCTTAGGGCCCCCTATTAGTTTGTCGTTTTATTTCCGAGTCCTGTAAATATTTTAGTACTTTTATTCACATAGGGTAATTTGCACTGTGGACCCTGTGCTTGTTTTTAATTGCATTTATGCCCCTGTGTGTATGAGATCACGTGCTTCGTTACGTGCTTTGTTGGGCTTTTTACATCTTTTATCCTATAGATCTGGGCTGTTATGAAATGAAGAAAAACTTTTTGGTATTTGCATTTCTACCCCTGTGAGCATTTTATTTGAACATGTGCGGATTTTAGAGGGTAATTTGCATAACAGCCCCTGGACTTTTTGGTACGAGTTACCAAAAGGTCCTAGGACTTGTTTCTCTTACATATAGGTCCCTGAGTGCCCCAGACACGCGCCTCGCGCGTGATTTCTTGGGTATTTTGCACCAGGACCCCCAGAACTTTGGGTATTTGCACTTTGGTCCCTGTGCACAGTGCCCCCTTGTGGATTTTGAATAAAATATCAAATCATCTCCAAATTCGATGAAAATTTGACACATGGTTATTGCCATGGTGTAGGATTTTCTAAAATTTTTGAGGACATATCTGAGTTTGTTTATTATTTTTAAAAATTCAAAAACCTTCATTTCAGTTACTGTTAATCTTCAAAAATCACAAAAAAATATAAAAACTCGGTTAAAAATTTTATAAAAATTAGGTACTGTTTCTTGAGTGTTGCGTGATTTTCTAGCCAATTTTGGCTATTTTTCATTGCTTACAAAACCTAAAAATTGAAAAACACCTAAAAACTCATAAAAATTATAATAATTAATTTAAAAATCCAAAAATAATAATTAGGGTGCCTAAATTTTCCTTATTCTTTCTAGATTACAGGAAAATTACCTCCAAGGCTTGTTGAGATCCATAAATATTTTATTTTTGAGTTTTAAGCCTTGCTGGACAGTACCTTGCATTTTTCTCATTGTTTGATTTTTAGCAATTAGAATAAATATCAGAAAAATCCCAAAAATTCACCAAAAACATTTAAAAACCCAAAAAGCATAAAAACAATTTTTCTTGAATTTTTGCTTGAGTTTTGATGCATTAAATAAATTGCTCAAGTGTGCTTTGTCTTGTTTTTCTCATTTCCTTCACATACTAAAAATTTCCAAAAAAATCTAAAAATCACTAAAAATACTTTCTCTGTATTTTCTCTCATTCTGACTACATCGTAGGCTATTTAGCCAACCCGTGCTCCTTGTGATCGACCCTGGGAGCTATACCAGGTTAAACTCATAGCAGGACCGCTTTGTTTTACTTTTCACATTTTTCGAGTGGTTCATTTTCTTGATTGACTTAGTTGAGTGATAGAGGTCGCAACGACCTAATTTTCTGTACCTTTACCTCTGTCATTTGGCCGGTCATCAGAATGGCGCCGTTGCCGGGGAGCACGGCTTTGTAGTCATTTTGTCCATATTGTCTCTCTCTATTATCATTGTTCTCTGACACTCTCTCTTTGATTTTTGTGCGAGGTACTGCTTGGACGACTTGGAGCTTCTTTTTAGAGGACCCGTGCAGGAGGAAGAGAGAGAGAAGAAGGAACTTTTATTTCTGAGAGAGAGAGAGAACAATATTTGTTGTAATAACTTAGACTTTGGACTTGTGGACACTTGTAACTTAGCAGGGTCTGTTTCGCCGAGTACCGGTGTACTCGGGGGACCCATTTGGATTTTCGCGGCTTTTTTTTCTGCGGTTTTAATAGCTAGCTGCCTTTTCCGGTGTTTACGCGGTTTTTCTCGAGCCCCTAGATTTAGGAATTTCTCTTGCTTGTGCTGTAATTAGTAGGATCCCCACACCTAATTGCTGATCTGTTCCTATAGATCGTTAATTGGACCTACTAAATAATAAAAATAACTCAGTCGCTTTCCTGAGAGCCTACGTGCCGCGAGCCTACCCCACAAGCGCTACTCCTGAACTCGACCTGTCGAGAAGAGGAGGGGTAAGCCAAGACCGGACTCTTTGGATCGAAGGCGGGTAACTGAGTTAGACGGTTCTGCGATAGAAGTTGCTCATCTAGGACTCGGTTTTTCCCGTTGCATCATGTAGGTAGTTTTATTTCTGTCTTTAAATTCTGCGCGGATCACTTGCATGTAGAGTGCTGGAGACAAGGTACGCATTTCTATCTCTGCATGCATCATTGATTTCTTCGCGCATCGGTTTTTCTCGTCTTCTCCCTCTGTTTTTGGCTTAATCATCAGGAGAATCGGAAAAATCGTTAGGCCGCTTGCATTTATTTTGAAAAAAAAAAAATTAAAAAGAAAAACAAAAATTAATTGGGACTGGATAACATTATTGACCCTAAAAGACACTCACATTAAAAATTTGTCTTGGGGAGAGCAACCCCCTCCTTGTATGGTTTGGATGCGCGAGAGAGTGACCCGTACCCTAGGTAGAACCCTCCGGTGCTATTTCTAGCTGACTACCGACTCTTCCGTGCGGGCCAGTCGGTTGAAGTAGCATCGGGTATCCTAACAGGTCACGTAAGCGCTCTGATATCTTGCGTGTTCACCAAATAAAATTGACAAGATAAAATTGACCGATCTTTCACGGTCTTCAGATTGTGTTGCGTTGGTGAACCGGGGGTTTGCTTTGCGATCATATTTTCTCCAGATCCCATCCGCCCAACTCGCCAGATCAAGATGATGGGTAGACGATCTCTTAGGCAGCCTCTGGCTGCACCGCTTTCAGGCGCGTCTACTCCATCATCTAGGTTGGCCCGTGAGAGTCGAGACCAGCTCTCCGGGCCCGAGTTCGATTCCACCCTGTTCCCCCTCGATCCCCTTTCTTTTGCTACTGAGAGACATGAGCCCGAGGAAAGACGAATTAATTTGACAGAACCTGAGTTGGGCTCATCTGATTTTGCAGACGTCACTATGGCCGGAGCCGGCAGTTCAGACGATCGCCAGCCCGAACATTTTGTCTTAGACCAGGGAGCGATTAACTCCACCCTGATCGCGTCATTAGAGACAGTTCAGCAACAGTTACGCGATCAGGGGGCATTCATGATAGAGATGAGGAGGGAGTTGGAGCGACTCCGAGCAGAGCGAGACGAGCCGAGCGAGCCTGAGGACATTCCTGACGCTGATGCAGAGGCAGCAGCCGCAGCAGCAGCCGCAGCAGCGGCAGCCGCCGCCGCAGCAAGACCGATGCGGGAGCTACACAACCCCGGATCTACACTGATGCACCAGTGGGTGGTGATACCTGCTATCGTGGGGGATTTCAAGTTCCCTCCGAACACCCTGCAGATGCTTCCTCATTTTCACGGACTCGCCACTGAGGAACCCCACCTCCATCTCCAGGAGTTTTTGATGATCTGTAGCACTGTCCACGACCGTCGTGTGGACCAAGATACGATTCGGATGATGGCCTTCCCTTTTTCACTGGCAGATAGAGCAGCCGCCTGGATGAAGCATCTAGGGAAGTTTGTTTACACCTGGGAGCAGCTCCGCACCGAGTACCTGAACAAGTACTATCCACTCGGACGGACGAATGCATCAAGGGCCCTGATCAACAACTTCTCCATGCTCCCTAACGAGCAATTTCACGAGGCATGGGAGAGGTTCAGAGAGCTTCTGGATAGATGCCCACACCACGACATTTCGAAGCCGAACCTAGTTCAGAGCTTCTTTAGTGGGCTGACGCCAGAGCTTCAGGGACTGGTGAATGCTTCTTGCGACGGGTCCTACTTTGCCAAGGACCACAACCAAGTCTGGGCCATCTATGAGGAGATGTCCGAAAATTACATGGTGATGTCCCAGACTCGGTTGTACACACAGAGAGTTCAGCTGCCAGGACCCGTGCAGTACCAGCGGATAGCACGGGTTGATGCGGGTCCTTCCAGTTCGTCCACAGTTGCAGCCGCACAGGCAGAGTCGGCCGCTGCGGACATGGGGATTATCAGCGAGAAGTTGGACCGCATGGAAATAATAGAGAAGAAGCAGTGCCAGGGCATAACTCAGATGGAGCAGATGGCACAAACTCTGAGCGACGTGAAGACCCATCTCTTGTGCCTTCAAGAGGCACAGACGGCTTCTCAGCCCCGTCTTCAGTCGCGAGGCGATTCCGGTGGCAGCCGCAGCTCGTCCCAGCGCTCCAGCTCCTTGCAGCAGCCTAGACAAGTTCACCTTGTGCAGGCGGAGCCGTACCAGCAGCAGCAGCCCTCTTACCAGTCACCACCATCTCCAGACTTACAGATGGTGGTATATCAGCCGGATCAGCCTCTGGATGTACTCCCACCAGCCCCTTACGATGCGGAACCGTTGATGGATGTCAACGGGATTTGGTATGACCGCCCTCAACCTGGAATCCGAAGAGATCATCCCGGATTCAGGTGGGGGAATGGGGGTAACCAGTCCCAACAGCAGCCAGCCGGTCAGGGAGGGCAGTACTCCCAGCAGAGAGATCACCAGCAGCCCCCAGCATACCAGCCACACCAGCCATCATCCTTCGTACCTCGTCCCTACCAGCAGCAGGGACAGAATTGGAGACGTGAGCAGCAGGCTCACCAGCAGCAGCATCCTTCCTCTTACCCCTCTCAGCCGCAGCAACACCAGGTCCAGCAGCCTCATTACCAGCGAGGCAACCCGTCGGGCTCCCATGAGAGCTCCGCCATGGATGATCTAGCCCGCATCTTCACAGAGCAGCAGGCTACATTTAGACGGGAGATGGACGAGTTCCGCCAGGAGATGCGGGACCTGATGAGAGGGAAGGCCGCCATCCCTGCACAGATCGAGCCTAATCCGAATAACTTGAAGAGGAAATCTGAGCAGGTAGTTCACACTGAGCCTACCACTTCTAGTGACTCATTTGATGATATCTCGTCGGATCTATTTGATGCTGATTTTGTCACACTTAGGAGCGGTAGAAGACCAGCAGGCGGTGCCTCATCTGAGCGACAACGCGAGGATCCATCTAGAGCGCCAGATGAGGAAGAGGAGAGCGGTACTGACGCCGTACATGATGATGACGGTGGTACTGATGCCACCCGAGATGCTATTTCCACCGGCGGTACTGAGGCCGCCGCTTCACCATATCGAGGAGGTGGTACTGACGCCACCAGCAGAGCCGAGCCAGACCGCGGTACTGAAGCCGCAAGACGTCTAGTTGTGGAGCCAGCTAGAGGTGGTACTGAGGCCACCAATATTCATTTTGATAGAGATGTTGTCTCTCCTCGTATGAATGTTTCTCAGAACTCTAATTTGAATAAAGGAAAAGGTTTAGTTTCTTCTGATCCCACTATGGTGTATGATGTTTGTGAGGATCCGGTCATCGAACCGTCTAGGCCTATTCCTAGTCCTTCATCTGAGAAGGACCCTGTGATCCCCTTTCCTAGAGCCCTTGAGTTGGGGAAGGGGAAGAAAAAAGAAAAAGATCCAAAAAAGAGAGAGCTGGAGGAGTTCAGCCAGGGCATGATAGACCGATTTCACATCCAGCTGACCCTCAATGAGGCTTTGCAGCACATCCCTCTTCTTCAGCGATCCTTGAGAGACAGGACCACAGTCAGGAGGAAGAAGAGGAATAAAACCACAGAGATTCATGTGTTGACCAAAGCCACGTGTTACGCGATCCAGAACCATCTGCCGACCAAGAGGCCAGATTTAGGAGCCCCGTATGTCAGATGTCAGATTAGTGAGCAGAGGTTCGACCGTACTCTACTAGATAGCGGATCGTCAATTAACCTTCTTCCGGCAGCCCTTCTCGACCACTTAGAGTTGGGCACTCTTAGACAGAGCAGGACATACCTTCAGTTTGCTGATCGGTCTGTCAAGAGGCCAAAGGGGTTGTTGCGAGACGTTGTCGTCACGATTCAGGGTTTGCAATTCCCCGTGGACTTCGTAGTGCTGGACATGAAGACCCCTGACTCGTTGACCGATTCCCCCATCATTCTCGGTCGCCCATTCTTGGCCACAGCCAAGGCGGTGACTGACCATGACAGTGGGAAGGTATTCTTTCGCGTCCAGGGCGAGAGTATACAAATAGAGACGGTTAAGGACCACAAATCCAGAGATAGATCCCGCTCAGAGGGCAGTACAGATTCAGAGCAGCTGACAGACGCAGAGCCAGACATCCACCAGGACTGTGATTTTGTGATCACAGATGATGAGGCAGCTTGGGCAGATCCTGCAGCACAGACCATCCTCTCATATTCAGCTACAGCTGATGCAGAGATGATAGCAGAGGATAGTCTGGAGAGCACAGCCCTGGTTCAGGATAATATTGAGTCAGCAGGGTCGGACCTTGATCGCGACACGAGTTTCAGTGATGGTGGTACTGAGGCCACCTTGCTATACGGTGGTACTGATGCCACCGCAGTTGATACAGATCCCTCGGATTCAGAGTCTGATTGGGCAGATTGTGATGATCAGATGCCAGACCTGGATCCACCTGAGCCTACAGATGAGGAGGAGGTAGAGGCAGAGCAGATTAGAGACAATGCAGAGGACCCGCCTTCTCCAGATCCAGTTTGTGAGAGTTCGTTAGCATTTTCCCAGGCAGATTTGGTAGAATTGTCAGCATACACAAATCTTCTTCAGAAGCCAGATTTGCCAGCACCCAGCTGTCCAGAACTAAAGCCGCTCCCTACTTCGCTGAAGTATCGATTCCTTGCGGGAGAGTCTGAGATGTACCCAGTCATCATCTCTGCCGATCTGACTGGAGAACAAGAATCCCGTCTGATGGAGGTTCTTGAAAAGAACCGCAAGGCAATTGGATGGAGCGTAGCAGATCTCCATGGGATTAGTCCCTCGTTGTGCTCTCACCATATCTATCTCGAGGAAGGGGCAAAGCCGTCGCGTGAGTTCCAGCGGCGACTGAACCCCAACCTAAGAGAAGTTGTCATGAAGGAAATATCAAAATGGTGGAGTGCAGATTTTATTTATCCCATTTCCGACTCCAAGTGGGTTAGCCCCTTGCATGTGGTGCCCAAGAAGACGGGCATCACGACTGTGATCAGTGAGTCGGGAGAGGAGATTGCTACACGAGTACCCACCTCTTGGAGGGTCTGCGTTGACTACCGGAGACTCAATCAGGCCACCAAGAAGGACCATTTCCCCCTGCCTTTTATTGATCAGATCATAGAGAGACTGGCAGGGAAGAGCCATTACTGCTTCCTGGATGGGTACTCGGGCTACAATCAAGTGGCCATCGCTCCTGAGGATCAGGAGAAGACCACCTTTACCTGTCCCTTCGGTACATACGCCTTTCGACGCATGCCATTTGGTCTATGCAACGCCCCTGCGACTTTTCAGAGATGCATGCTGTCGATCTTTTCGGACATGGTAGGGGAATGTTTGGAGGTCTTCATGGACGACTTCTCGGTTTACGGCGACGGATTCGATTCCTGTCTTGACTGCCTAGACCGAGTGCTCCAGCGATGTATTGATACCCGCTTGGTTCTGTCTTGGGAGAAGAGTCACTTCATGGTGACTCAAGGGACGGTGCTTGGCCACATCATCTCCAACAGAGGCATGGAGGTTGATCCGGCCAAGGTTGATGTCATTAGAAAACTCACACCACCGTCTAATTTAAAGCAGCTACAGTCATTTCTGGGGCACGTTGGTTTTTATAGGAGATTCATTCATGATTTCAGCAAGATTGCCCGGCCGTTGACTGACCTCTTGACGAAAGACACCGAGTTCCTTGTCGATGACAAGTGTCTTTCATCCTTCGAGACTCTCAAGCAGCGTGTTATTGAGGCTCCTGTCCTTCAGCCACCCGATTGGTTTCTCCCATTCGAGATCATGACGGATGCCTCTGATTTTGCCGTAGGGGCTGTGCTAGGACAGAGGAGGGACGGAGTTCCATTTGCCATACACTATGCTAGCCGCACATTGGATTCTGCCCAGCGGAATTATACGGTCACAGAGAAGGAGATGCTAGCAGTAGTGTTTGCCCTAGATAAGTTCAGATCGTATATCATTGGATCTAGAGTGACTTTGTATACTGACCACACCGCCATCAGGTACCTCATGACAAAGAAGGATGCCAAGGCCAGACTTACTAGATGGATCCTTCTACTCCAGGAGTTCGACATTGAGATCAAGGATAAGCCTGGAGTTAAGAATGTGGTGGCGGATCATCTCTCCCGATTAGAGCAGCCTGAGGATTCTGAGCAGATTGATCCCATTCATGATACCTTCCCAGATGAGGCGATCCTGGCTATCACCTCACTCCCGTGGTATGCCGATATTGTGAACTTTCTCGTTGCTGGGAAAGTCCCACAAGATTGGCCCAGGCAGAGGCTTGAGACCTTCCTTGCGAAGGCCAAGTCCTACCACTGGGAGGATCCCATCCTTTACCACGAAGGAGGGGATAGCATCTGGCGTCGGTGTATTCCTCAGGAGGAGCATCATAGTGTCCTCACTTACTGCCACAAGCTTGAGGCAGGAGGACATCATTCTGGGAGGAGAACGGCACAGAAAGTGCTCCAATCCGGCTTGTGGTGGCCTACACTCTTCAAGGACTCTGATGAGTTCGTGAAGAGGTGTACTGACTGTCAGAGGATGGGCACTTGTGGACAACGTGATATGATGCCGATGCAGCCCATTCACTTCTGTGAGGTTTTTGACGCATGGGGCATCGATTTCATGGGTCCATTCCCTAAGAGTCAGGGATTCGAGTACATTCTGTTGGCCGTAGATTACGTTAGTCGTTGGGTTGAGGCTATCCCCGCCCGAGCCGCTGATGCTAAGACAGTTTGCAGATTTTTGAAGAAGCACATCATCATGCGGTTCGGGGTTCCACGAGTTCTGATTTCTGATGGGGGGTCTCATTTCATCAACGACCAGGTGAAGGCCCTTGCCAACGAATTCAGCATAGACCATCGTGTTGCCACACCATACCATCCACAGACAAATGGTCTAGCTGAGGTGTCGAATAGGGAGATCAAGAATATTTTGCAGAAAGTCGTCCGCCCTGACCGAAAGAATTGGTCACAGCTTTTGGACTCGGTCTTGTGGGCATATCGGACGTCTTTCAAGACTCCATTGGGTACATCTCCCTTTCGCCTCGTTTATGGCAAGCCGTGCCATCTACCTGTTGAGCTGAGGCACAAGTCACTTTGGGCAGTCACAGATATTCTTATGGATCCAGATGGTATAGGAGACCAGAGGAGGGCAGAGCTAGCCGCCTTGGAAGAGCTTAGAAATACAGCTTTCTCAAACAGCCTACATTATAAGGAGAAAGTGAAGGAGTGGCATGATTCTCATATCAGCCACAAGCATTTTGAGATTGGACAGAAAGTATGGTTGTTTGATGCAAGGCTCAGATTATTTCCAGGAAAGCTACAGAGCAAATGGAAGGGACCTTACTTGGTCAGAAAGATACACGATAACGGTAGCATTGATATATCTGAGTTATCCTCTGAGAGTACCTTTCGAGTAAACGGCCAGCGGCTCAAGCCATTTCTAGATCATGAGCCGCGGGACGTTATTATTGCCGCTATTCATTTTGCGTGAGATGTGGTCTTTTGACTCACATCTTTTGCATCTCACGCCTGATTTTCACTGTTCTTCCGCCTGTATAGATCCAGTTGTCCATATCATTCTATTCTTTAGTCCCACATCTCGTCTCTCATCTTATGATTATGCTATACTTAGGGTGTACTTTACCCTAAGTATAGGGGGGATGTTGGACCTGCGGGTATTCTTTTTATTCTTTTTGCTCCTGTTTTTGCTGCCTATACTTAGGGATATTTTACCCTAAGTATAGGGGGGGCAGATTCTGTATCTTCTTCACTCGGCTTTCCCTTCATGTACAGCTTGCTATACTTAGGATTAGTTAATCCTAAGTATAGGGGGAGACCACCGAGTTCCTCTCATTCTATTCATTTATTCATTCCGGTACTTAGCCATTCCTTTTCACTTCCCTTTACTAAGCACGAGTTATGTCTTCTTCATCGCTCTTGATCACTCTGAGGACATCGTTCGAGCTAAGTATAGGGGGGTGTGTATATATTTCATATATACTTTAGCCATAACTCGTACTTTGTGTGAGTGTGTTGATAAATAAAATGGCTAAAAATCACAAAAATTTAAAAATTTTTTCATGTACATAAACCTCTTTTATCTTGCACAT
The DNA here is from genome assembly GCA_037367405.1 of Ottelia alismoides. NCBI lineage: Eukaryota > Viridiplantae > Streptophyta > Magnoliopsida > Alismatales > Hydrocharitaceae > Ottelia > Ottelia alismoides. The sequence goes on from JAZKJV010005424.1 coordinate 207,860, forward strand.
ACATAGCTAGTGTACAAAGTATTTTTGTAAAAATGATTTCAAAAATCTTTTGTGTAAAGCTTGTGTAAATATTTTATCAAAATTATGTATATAGTACAAAATTTTTCCAAAAATGTTTTGAAAATCAAAAGTTTGCAAAAATCTTGTGTAAATGTGTGTAAATATCTTTTTGCAAAACTAGCACCTCATGCATCATCATCCATAATTTCAGAACATTTTTCAAAAATTTTGCATGATTGTAAAATATTTGTAAATAGCATCTTGTGTACATATATGTATATAGTTTTTCCTGGATGAGAGTTGACATTTAAACTAAGCCTGGAATTAAATTAAGAAATGGAGCTTGAATAAGATCTTAATCCACTTAACTTTAAGAGGAACCTTATAGGACTTAGGGTTAAGGCTTTTCAGGTCCATAAGGACTTAATTCTTTGAGTCCACTAGACTATAAGCATATGTCATCTTGATGAGCCTAAGTAGAGCACTTAACAACACACGCATGACTCTTAGAGACAATGGCTTGACTTGCACCTGCACTTACACATGGCTCTCCACGGATGAGGTGGTGAGGAGGCAGTTTCCTTTGGCTTGGGGTAGCATATGAGGGTAGTACTTCTAGGCGGAACCTCTCTTCTTCTTCTAGTGAAGGAAGTGCACCTCAACTTGGTCTAGTGGTGATGAAGGCTAAAGACAGAAGTCGTGGGTTGCAATAAAGCTTCAAAAGAGGGATAGTCTACTGGCTCAAGAGGAAATTTCTTATATGCTGCACCATGTAGATATGTTGTACAGAAGTTCTTGAAAAAAAAATGCAAAAAGAACTCCAAAAAAGTGGTGGGTCGGATTGAAAATTTAATAACCCCACCGGAGTATACATAGTCAAATAAAGCAAAATCTTATGGTATCAATGTTACATCTCATGAAGCTTGCAGCGGGAGACTTAGCTACACTGGCTAAGCTTCCAAAACTCTATACTTCTACCCCCTCTTCTTGAGCCGGTTGCACTTGAACTTAGAAGGGAATACCCCGCTTCTCGAGGAAAGAGTTGCTAGACCGAGGCATTAGAGTTACCAGGTTGAGGGAAGTTGCTTCTTTGTTACTTCTGAGGTGGGGAGCCACATATCACTTACACCGCATGGAAAGATTCATGGTCATTAGAGTTTGTGTATGTAGACTTGTTCTGATCTGGTTTATTGAGGAGTCTTGCCCATAGATTGGTGGAACTTGGAGACTGTTGAGTTTTACGCTTAAGTCTAAGTAAGGTTCCGACACATTAATAATTCAAAGATCTGATCGAGCTCCATATTTCAATTTAATGAAGGAAAGTTTAATAAATCAACCTTGATCCATGTACATCCTCTTTTTCTTTTTCTTCTTCTTTCTTTTTCACTTCTTTTTCAAATAAGTGTTTGCTAAGGGACTAGCAAAGTTAAGCATAGGGGGGTGATGAATACCCATTCATCACTCTTTATTCTTATATTTTAGCTACAAAAACCTTTGCAAATACATGTAGATATGTGTAAATACAAATAATTACCAAAAGCATGCATTGTGTAAAAACCTGTAATTAGCATGTTTTTGTGCAAAAATAAAAGAATAAAGAGTAAAAAGAAAAAGAGGGAAATATTTAGAATAAATATTGAGCAACTTGACCCAAGGGAGGGCTCAGCATGGGCCTGACCGCATAAAAGACAAAGTAGGGAGAGATAGGAGCTCATGTGTATATACTTCTGTAAATAAATAAAATTATATTTTTCTCACCCAAAAATATGCTTGTACATATTTTGTGTATATTTAGAAACTATTAAAAACAAAATAAAAATTTAAAAATCAAAAATTCAAAAGTACCCTTTCACCATGTGTATAGACCATCATCCTTTATTTATTTAATCCTATAAATAAATGAATTTATTTTCAAAACTTTTTGTGAATACTCTAAGGTATATTTTGTAAATAAATCAAATAAAAAGAAACACAACAAAAATCAAATAAAAACAACAAAAATTAAAAATACAAAAATACAGTGTATATACCATGTATATAAATGTATATAACTATTTATTTAAACTATGAATATAAATAATTAAAATAAAATAAAAATACCATTTTGTTCTTTATTTTATGATGTAAATAAATAAAGTATAAAATGGGCATAAAAAAAATACATAAAAATAACAAATAAAAAATCAAAAATTAAATCCATATAGTGTACATATCCCTATATATATATAGCTACCCTATTTTTATTTCCAAAAATTAATTAAAAATCACCAAAAAATAGAAAAAAATAAAAGAAAAATATTTCATGTTTTGAGTTTTTCTTAATTCGGCCATTTTCTACCTTAAAATAAATAAACAAAAAAGATAACCACGTGGCAACCCCTGATTGGTCCACGGGGGATTGTTGACCCCGGTCAACTCCCCCGCGGACTCCTTCCTTTTCTGGAAGATGCGCGCCACCCCACCTTCGCCGATTTTTCCACGCATCTCCAGGCTGTCACCCACGCAAACCCCGTGCCCGGATTCTTCGCCGATCATCCATCTCCCTCGCCGGATCTTTCGCCATGAAATCCCCGCCTTCCTTAGCCGTCATCGCCTAACCCTAATCGGCCCTGTCTCCATATATATCCCGACCTCCGCCGCCTCCGCGCCTCATCTTTGGCTCCCTATCTTCACTCCCGTGACCTCCATCGTAACCACCGAGGTGACAGCTCGCGTTGGCCCTTGTTGCAGTGAGGAGGAGGTGCGTGGACCATCGATCCGGCTGCCTTGCGCCGCCGTGCTCCGACGTCTGACCGGAGCTCGAGCCTCAGGCCTTGACGCCCTTCGAGGCTACGACCGGGAGTTAGCCATACTCCAGCATAGTCTTCCGCTCCACCCAGGTAGTCGATTAGCTCTTTTATTTCGTTTAATTTTAGGTTTCCCCCAATTCGACCTCTCGCCGTGTTCCTCTGATTCCGATCAACTCGCTTAATCTCTCGATCATCGGAGCACCCTATCATCTTCGCCATCTCCCTGCGCACGTTCTTCACCCACGCATTCACCCCAGCTCGCCCCGGAGCTGGGAATCGAGCTCCACCGTCTCCGCCTCGCCGGAGCTCGTTCGCCCCACCGCACAGACCACTTTCACCCCGCTTCCTTGGGTCGAGGCACTTCGCCCTCGACCCGCGAAGCCTTCTGTCTACTTTGCAGGTCCAAAGGGAGGCATCTGAGCCCCCCCTTACAGTTCAGACCGGAGCTTCGCGCCGCCAGCCTCGCCGGAGCCCCTCCAGGGCTCGGCTGGGCCATCGGCCAAGACCATCAGCTGCGGGGCTGCACCCGGAACGTGTTCCAATCATTTGCAGCAGCTGAGGAGGACCGGAGCGCACGCAGGAGGCCGGCGAACTTCGCCGGCGTCGAGTTCTTCCTCCATCTTCCAGAGCCGTCCGATGACACCTTCGCTCCAGTTCTAATCCTAGCCGTCCGTCAGTTGAGGAGCAGCGACCGTTGATTCATCTGAGGAGTGCATCAGGACCGTTACAGCCGAGGAGAGAGGCCCGGAGCCCAGCGTCGTTGGATCACCTACGTGGCCTCACCTCAACCGTCGATCGAGCCGAAGAGAAAAAGAGAGGAGTAGCGCCGCCCATCCTGACCGTCCATCCACCACGTGGCGCGCATCTGGCCGTCGACCAATAAAGGGGTAAATATCTTAGGGCCCCCTATTAGTTTGTCGTTTTATTTCCGAGTCCTGTAAATATTTTAGTACTTTTATTCACGTAGGGTAATTTGCACTGTGGACCCTGTGCTTGTTTTTAATTGCATTTATGCCCCTGTGTGTATGAGATCACGTGCTTCGTTACGTGCTTTGTTGGGCTTTTTACATCTTTTATCCTATAGATCTGGGCTGTTATGAAATGAAGAAAAACTTTTTGGTATTTGCATTTCTACCCCTGTGAGCATTTTATTTGAACATGTGCGGATTTTAGAGGGTAATTTGCATAACAGCCCTTGGACTTTTTGGTACGAGTTACCAAAAGGTCCTAGGACTTGTTTCTCTTACATATAGGTCCCTGAGTGCCCCAGACACGCGCCTCGCGCGTGATTTCTTGGGTATTTTGCACCAGGACCCCCAGAACTTTGGGTATTTGCACTTTGGTCCCTGTGCACAGTGCCCCCTTGTGGATTTTGAATAAAATATCAAATCATCTCCAAATTCGATGAAAATTTGACACATGGTTATTGCCATGGTGTAGGATTTTCTAGAATTTTTGAGGACATATCTGAGTTTGTTTATTATTTTTAAAAATTCAAAAACCTTCATTTCAGTTACTGTTAATCTTCAAAAATCACAAAAAAAATATAAAAACTCGGTTAAAAATTCTATAAAAATTAGGTACTGTTTCTTGAGTGTTGCGTGATTTTCTAGCCAATTTTGGCTATTTTTCATTGCTTACAAAACCTAAAAATTGAAAAACACCTAAAAACTCATAAAAATTATAATAATTAATTTAAAAATCCAAAAATAATAATTAGGGTGCCTAAATTTTCCTTATTCTTTCTAGATTACAGGAAAATTACCTCCAAGGCTTGTTGAGATCCATAAATATTTTATTTTTGGTTTTTAAGCCTTGCTGGACAGTACCTTGCATTTTTCTCATTGTTTGATTTTTAGCAATTAGAATAAATATCAGAAAAATCCCAAAAATTCACCAAAAACATTTAAAAACCCAAAAAGCATAAAAACAATTTTTCTTGAATTTTTGCTTGAGTTTTGATGCATTAAATAAATTGCTCAAGTGTGCTTTGTCTTGTTTTTCTCATTTCCTTCACATACTAAAAATTTCCAAAAAAATCTAAAAATCACTAAAAATACTTTCTCTGTATTTTCTCTCATTCTGACTACATCGTAGGCTATTTAGCCAACCCGTGCTCCTTGTGATCGACCCTGGGAGCTATACCAGGTTAAACTCATAGCAGGACCGCTTTGTTTTACTTTTCGCATTTTTCGAGTGGTTCATTTTCTTGATTGACTTAGTTGAGTGATAGAGGTCGCAACGACCTAATTTTCTGTACCTTTACCTCTGTCATTTGACCGGTCATCAACCATGCATGGAATTTGATCGGTCCCAATACCTCCTGAGTGAGCTCATGTCTTCTGGTTCATAAGAGAACCTGTATGATCCCTTTGAGAGATCGTATTGCTCATATGCCCTTATATGCACACCAGCTCGCCGGTGTATAGACCTTGGTTAGGTCATCAACCTATTGGTCTGTCAAATGTACACTCATACATATAGCAATACATCTGTCTCCGATCAGAGGATGCGTACCTATGTTGTGATAGCATTCAACATAGGACTTTGGTTATCTCGATCTCGTTAAATCAACCCATTGACCTAACTAATGTGACACCTCTGAATCACTATTCCTATGCAGAGGACCTGCATCGAGAGGTCGGTCAGATATCAACCTATGTGAGAAAGGATTGCCATCTCCTACTCAGGTTGGAGATCTTCACTTGACAATCATTTGACGGTGCTTGATGAGTCCTCTATCTAACTCCTTAGATATCCATCCAAACACCAGCCTCTATGATTCATTTAATGAATCAACAACTATATGATCATCAAGATGGCCATGGTACATAACCCTAATTGTACAGAGGGACCTTATAGTGCATTCATTCATATAATTTCAGAAAGGGAGTGAAACATCAATAACTATTATTGATAAACATAAATATTACAATAACATTTATTGTAAGAATGGTTCGCCCAGGGCTCATATATCCAACATATAATGCATATTATTCGTTCCAAAAGTACACTTAAATTGTTACCCATTTTACCCATGAATCGTAATATCAATGGTTATATATTGCCATTCCCACTTTATTGTAATCATTGATAAAATTAGTAAAACGTGATAAATAATTATTTCCATTCAAATTGCAATGAATGACATTTTGTGCGCATTGTAATTAAGAAGTAAAGATAATTTTACAATGAAAAAGATACTCATTGTTATATAGATGACATTGCATTATATAGAAATATTTTCAACAATATCCGCACCTATAGGCTCGTTTTAATGAGGTGGATATTACAATCAAATTGACCTAAAGTAACAAATAATTTTAAGAATCATCGTTTCAATTTCTTTATTACGATATAAATTTGCATGTTTACGAATTCATATATGCGGGCAATTCTTGCGAGAAAAATCAACTCCTTGACAAGTTTCTCCAGTTTTACATTTTTTTGACACGTTTATGTCATTTTTATCGCACGTTTATATCATTTTTTTGTTCAAAATTCGAGTGAGGATCGATATGCATGTTCGTCAACATCTACACATTGAAAGAAGTTGCAGCTCTTCGCTCGACAAATGCAGAACTCATTTGTCTATCGTAAGGTTATCCATAAATTAAGAGGCTCCTCTTGAGTCTTGTGCTCCACATAGCCCGCTGAATGCTTACAGGTTTCATTCCTAATCATGACCACTGAAAGATACAGATATATCCAAATATCCTCTTATCGTATTAAAAAATTATCGAATACGGATATCCGTATCTGATTATTAATTGAATATAGATATGATTTATAAAAATTTTTCAGATATGGATAAGGATATGGTAATAGCATGACCATCCGGATCTGGTCCGAATATATGAATACAACGTTTAATATTATGTTATATAATAGTTAATATATAATTAATCTTGGGAATAATTGGAGCTCCATCACATGTCACGATCCTTCCATCGAGCTTATACACCTTGTTTGGCATACTCGTCCCACGCATCACCACACGTGCTCCCTTGCTCGCTCTGAGAACTCCCCCTTCAATGGTGACTCGATGTCCTCGTAACTCAATCGTTCCCAGTGAAATCAGATTCTTCTTGTCCGTATGAATGTGTCTGACACCTGTCAGAGTTCTTACTGCTCCTTCAAATATACAGAACTGCACTGATCCAATTCCCTTGACGTGGTGAACCTCTCCATCTCTCATCTTGACCGTGCCATCATTGCATGCCTGGTATATACTGAACTGCTCTCTGGATGAGCACACATGATCTGGGCATGCAAAGTCTAGAAGCTATCTTGAATATTCCTTCATCTGCCTAGAGCATGCTAGCAAGTCTCCCTCGCAGACTGCAGTGGAATACTCTTGGTTGGATTCGGAATCAACAACCTTCTTCTTTTCTTTCTCCTTCTCACGACTTGGACAATCGACTATTTTATGACCCTCTTTATCATAATGGAAGCATCTAATCGGACCTCGTGATTTGGATCGACCTCTAAATCCTATTACCCTTGATCTTGAATGTCTGCCCTCGGTTGGCAGCACATGAACTTCATCATTCGTTGCCTCATCTGTCGACCTCCTTCGAAACTCATTCATAAGAAGCGAAGCAACTGTCTCGTCCAATGCGATGGTCTCCTTACCGTAGAGTAACATCATCACAATATGATCTTAGAAAAATGGAAGAGAACTCAACAAGATCAATACCTTATCTTCCTCCTCGAAGAGGGATTCTCCTTTCACATTCTTCTCCTCAAGTGTGAGCACGTCTATCAGAATCTTGTTGAATTCATCCAAGTGCACTTCGAACTTTGTCCCATCGATCATCTTTAGACCATAGAGCTTCTTCTTCTTCTTCAATAGGCGATTCGTCAAAGATTTAGACTTGTACCGTCAAGCTTCATTCAAACCTCCGTTGGATCCTCCAGGCCTATGACTTCGCGAAGAGTATTGTCTGTCAAGAATAGTTGTATTGTACTGTTTGCGAGATCCCTCATTTCCTTCGACTCATCATCTTTCATCTTCTCCGATTTCTTTTCTTTATCTTGGAGAATTTTCAAAAGTCCTTCTCGCGTGAGTATGTTCTTCACCCATTGTTACCATAAGGTGAATTCATTCTTCCCATTGAAGGGTTCCACAGAGAATGATGCATCCCTCGATGTAAATTTCACCATCGCTTTCTTATCGTACCTCCTTGTACGATCTGAATAGTCAGAGAAAAATCCACCCGATTCGAACCGTCCAACTCGTTCGAAGTGCGCAAAAAACCTTATATGGACTCTTGGATCACCTCAACCGGACGCCGGATGCTCCCGATCTCAACGGTTCATCATAACCATTAGATCTTAACTGCCTCTGAAGAAAACACATCTCTTGCGTTGCGTCGTCTCCTTGACATGGAATCTCGCTTCGATCCACTGCGTTGTATCCCTCGCTGTCATCGAACCAAGCTTTGATACCACTTGTTGACGGGAACACTACCCACCGGCATCGTCTCCTCTCAGATACCAGATGTTGGGGATACAAACCTCCCCGAATACGGAAGAAGATACATATAGGGATGCAGATATGCAACCAACGAGAAGATGAAAGAGTTCGACCTAAGAGAAAGTGCGCGCTCAAGGAGCCTGATTATATTCACCATCACAGAAGCACATGAAGAAAAGAACAACCATGTATAACAGTGGTCGGTCACCTCTCGCGACCGCCAGAGAAGAAATATCACTAAAAGAAGAATGGGTATAAATCTCTCCGTTTCCTCGCTCTCTTCCTCTCTTCTCTCTCTCTTCCCCTTTCCCTCGTGGGGTTACATTGTTCTTGCTGTGATGATGAGGCAATGCCTCCACCCCCTTCTTTATATAGTCCAGATACAACCTCATAGTCCTATTTCCAATAAAACTATAAATAGAATACAACTCAATTATTAGGATTATGACTCCAATCCCATTAAGATTCCCAATCATAATATGACTCTAATCCTAACACTATATCCTATCTGTTTTCATTCCTAGTCATAACCTACTAAAGTATTTCTTATTTGTATTTCAATAGTAAAGCCATAGATTCCAAAGCAATTAATTGTTTAATAGATGGTACATTTTTTTTTCAGAATTATTGAAATGGAAGTTGAGATAAAGATGACATTTATGGAAACCAACTAACTGTACCTCATTGAAGTTGAAAGGTCTCCATCCTTTTATTTAATTATTTATTTATGGACCAATCTTCATTATTCATTATTATGATGGGTTGGGAGGAGTAAATGATCCGTTCGCTTATAAAATTGGAAGATAAATATTTTTTAGTTCGTATGTGAATGGATGATATCCAAGTAACCCTATGTAGTTGAAATCAATATTTTTATTTCTGAATCGGAGACTGATCTGGAAACCTTACTGAAGAGGTTAAAACTTGTTGGATCATGGAATCAAATCAGATCAAGTGAGGGACGACATCATCGTCCTTCTGTATCATACTAAATATAACATGCGGCGTTCGATGGTTTAAGAACTAGAATGAATCAAAATATATGTAAAATAAGCATCGTATATATTTGAAGTAGATATATTCATACATTGAAAAGGAAATGGCTAAATTTCCTTTCAAAATGCCTCTGCATGTGAGTCTATATTCATACACAAGGGAGTATGCTCATTATTTCGCAATAATTTTGATCAAACTCTTTAAGTATTTTTGACATGTAGGTCCATGATCAACCTATGTGACAAGAAGTACTTGGTACAATATCAGAAGTGTTTGTGCACCAAATAGGTGCATGGATTCTCTATGCTTCAAACCTTATATTGTACATGTTAGAAGATATAACTTTGAGGATAGATGGTTGACTACTTTGGTTGGAGGTGTTAAATGAGTATAGAATGCATCTCATAAGAAGTCTAATACACAAACAAGAAGGCTTGAGCTTTTTACAAGGATGATTTGCACCTAATGAACATACTTTAGTGTACTCATGACCATCGATGATCAATCCTAAGGACACTATACACAAATTTCGTGTCATGGTTGTTTTGCGCGTGCTTATTTCTTAATTCTTTGTCATATGTAAAATTTTTGGGTTCGTCTAAAGTAAGGAAGAGATAATGTTGCACATTCTGGTGATCATGAAGTTCACGACATGGAACGATTTTTACAAGATGTATTCCTTGATGATTTTGACAAGATGTATGCGTTTCTCAAGCAACAAGGCATATAGACAACTGAATAATGCATGGGAGAAGGCATCTTGGGGTTGTAGGTGTAGAAAAAAAGCTGCCCTTGGCGATCATGTTGTGTATGACGGAGGAGATCATCATGGAGGTCATGGATGAAATTACTACAATGAGACTATGGTTAAGATTTGAGAGTCTTTACATGACAAAGTCTCTAATCAACAAGTTACTACTAAAGCAACATATGTTCTTTCTATGTATGAAAAAATGTACTCCTTAAAGGACCATAAATATTTCTTAATTAAGTTTCTTATATAATTAAGATATCTTTATACTAAAATAGAGGTTGATGATATTGTTTTGATTTTATTGATTTCGTTGCTATTGTCATTTGAGAATTTTGTTCAGTAGTTTATCATCGATGAAAAGGAGATTATCCTCAGAAAAGATTTATCGAGTCTCTATACCACGAACTTCGTCATGTAGTTTCTAGGAATCATACGGACAAGTTGGTTGTACGATTGATAACAACCCATGAGAAGAGCTACGGTGTCATTGAAAAATATCAAGAAAAGAAAGTCGAAATCAAAATCAAAGAAAGTTATTTCCAAGGACATCTATAATTATTATATAGAGCCATGCCATTAAATGAGGGACCCCTCCAAGAAGAAGGAAAAGACAAAGCCATTGTGGTGGTTCAAGGTAGATGATTTAAATGATGATTATTTATTTATCATTATAAATCAAATTCACTCTAAAGATGCATGGCTTCTTGATTTTGATTGTCCCTATTACATGACCCCTTGTACATATTAGTTCTCTACCTATGAAAACATCTATGGTAGAAAACATCATTATAGACAATGATGCATTGATGCAAAAATATTTGACGATAGTTATGTGAAAATCAAGATACCTAACGAGATGATGATGATAGTTCCAGAAATTCCCTTGCTCCAGAATCGAATAAGAAGAAGAAGAAGAAGCAGATACCGTGATGGACTCCAAAGGATATGGCTATAGTGATGTAGGAGGAGTTTTACAAGTGATCAAGCAATAGATCAATTTACTTATGATGACATAAAGTTGAGAAACCATAGGAGATGTCTCATAACATTACCAGCGATACACCCTCCTAAAAATATAGTTATGAGAAAATGATCGCATCTGCTTCACAGGTTGTTAAGGAGGCTAAGTCCACGAGATGTACACTTACAAAGAGGCTATTGCACACGAGAAAAGTCTCGATAGCGGATTGTTGCTATGAGTGAGGAGATAAAGGCACTTCATATGAATTAAATTTTGCATCTTGTCGAGTTGCCAAGTTGCCCAATGAAAATGAATCTTCAAGAAAAAAAATAGGAACCTTGGACAGTGAAATCGTCATAGTACATGGCATATCTAGTTGTAAAAGGACATACTAAAGGTAGACAATGATTTCAACAGAATATTTCATCCACTTATGACACACGCACATCCATTAGGATGCTTTGTAGCACATCGAAGCTTTGAGTTGTTGGAGTTAGATATAATGGCAACTTTTCTCCATGGTGAATTCGAAAAGGACATTCTAATTAGCCAACCAGAAAGATTCACATTTCAAGGTTAAAAAATATTTGTGCATATTAAAGAAGTTCTTGTACGGACACAACAGTACAAAAAGTTTGACAGTGGGTAAAAAAGCCAAGATGAAGGATCCGTCCTTCTCTTTGTTGTGGTAAACACAACAACCATATTACCTCACTAGGGTCTAACCCCATCTAATATATTGAATCCATCATATAATTTATTAGTAGGGATTTATACAACCTAAAATCACGTATTCCACTTAGGGATGTCAGCGGGTCGGATTTGGCACGAGTATTGCTATTCCCAAAATCATGCCCATTTATAATATCACTACCCATACCTGCCTATTTATTAAACGAGTAATTTCTAGCGGGTACCCATATACCTGTCGGATATCCGTGTACCCAATGGGTGCCCATATCTTCAACATGGTAAATCTTAAGTTGTTTATAAATGTATATAAGATTTTCATATATAGACAAAATAGAGTGAGATCGTGTAATATGAGGATTCATAAAAATGTGCAATATATAGAGAATATTAAAGATTTATATATGTTAAGTGTTTAACTCTTTTTTGTTGATAGTTTCTATTTATTAAAGATACAAAAAGTTAGTTGATTATGAATGAATAAATAAATAAAGAGGAGAAAATTGAGTTGGATATTTATACATGTAGATCGATACATATTAGATGTGAAATGGATTTGGAGCTAGTTTGATTAAAATACAACACACACATCTATTTTTATATTTTTTTATTCGGGTTTGGGACGGGTTTGGGTTCGGGTTCGGGTACCCACATGGCAATCCCAAACCCATACCCATACCCGCATGGGTAGTCAATTCAAAACCCAAACCCGTCCAAAAGTAAATGGGGCGGGTTTCGGGTCCTTAAATGGAACGGGTTCGGATCGGGTATCTAATGGGTAGACCTAGATTGACATCCCTAGTTCACTCGTGGAAACTTCTTCAGTTAAGCTACCAGACATGTAAATTATTAATATAATAAATACAAATAAAAATTGAGATTTTTAAACTTGTGCCCTTTTGAGTTTTCCAATAACACTTATACCCTCAACTTTTTTGTAAGTACGCTTGCGTCCGTGTGTTTTGATCGAATTCACAATAGTGCCCATCCATTAGTGCAATATAATGTCACAAATGTAGTAATGAAAGGGCACTACTGTGAATTTTGTAAGTACATATGGGCATTAACTAATTGGAAAAAGACCGGGGCACAGTGTTGTAAAAGTCGCCCGACTGGCCCGATTAGTAGGTCCGACTAGTCTAGTCAGTGGGGTGGCCGACCGAGTACCGACTAATTCCGACGAGGTACACTAATCGACCAATTTTCGCTCGGAGATACCGTATTTTTTTAATGTTTTACTTTTTTATAAGCAAACTTAGTATAATATGCCTAATGTTTTATTTAAATTCAATATTTTCTTTGATTTTATTATGGTAGTATATAAATGTACAAAATCTATGTAAATATATGTATAAAAATGAGTTATATATTTAAAATAATTATAAAATTCAAAGTCGATTAATGTCCGACTAAATCCGATTAGTCGCCCGACTGCCGATTAATCCTTAGTCAGTGACCCAACCGACCGAGTACCGACTACCGACTTTTGCAACCTTGCCGGGGCATAAGTGTTATTACAGAACTTGAAAGGATAAAAGTATAAAAGTCTCTAAAAAAATCTGTATGCATATCAATTCATCTCCGAGCATAAATTTAAAGTCAAACTTTTCTTTTCAACATATTCACACGGCTGATTAGGTCGCACTTCCATTTGACTTATTTAAAATTAATCCACTGTTAGTTGATGACACAACCACCACTCCATGCATATCCCGTTAATCAAATTTTTGGGATTTTTACACTCGTGTCCCTTCGTGTTTTCCAAATGTATACTTTCAACTCCCTCTTTTTTTTTGCAATTATACTTATTCGTCTATGTTATTACAAAATGGGAGCTGGGAGCCTACACACGAGGGTGTAGGTAACTCCCTACTTTCGGTATTTTTTTCATTATATTTAGGTTTTACTAAGGAAATCTTAAGAAGATTTGCTTAATACATTGAGAGGAATATGTGTTTCAAGTTTCAAGCAAAACAAATATTCCTAACACATTTATCTAGAATAGGTCAATTTCATTAATTCTAAGACCGTTAAAATTTGGTAGTCTTGATGGAGATGATAGAACTTCCGAAATAAGTTAAATTTGGAATGACACCATGTTGATACATGATGATCAAATTCCGCCAAGATTTCATTTTAAAAAAATCAACAAATAATGAAAAAATGAGTCGGGTACAAGTAGTTACCTGCACCACGGATGTAGCTCCCTTTTTTCCGTACAAAATTTGCAAAATAAACACTTCGTTAATATATGGCCCAAGTGTAACAAAGGACGGGCACTACGACTGCGAATTCTGTAAGAATATATGAATACAAGAAAGATCATAAGTGTTACTGCAAAAACCTAGAAGGGCATAAATGTAAATATTCCTTCTCAAAAGTATTATAATTTCTCACAAAAATGGTAGTTAGCATTACGGATATTATCTATATAAAATTTAGATAAACCATATATAATTAAAAAATTGAAGCGTATCGCTGCAACAAAATTGGTTAACGACGAAGAATAATTAAATATATTTATTGTGGGTTCTTTCTATGTTAAAATTTATAACCATGGATATTATTTATCGTGAAAGTATCTTTGATTTTCTAAATCCACAACTGATATTGTATCTTCCACAATAATGAATTATAGAACAATGGTTATCTATTGAGTTTTTCTGCCATCGTTGTTAAATTAGCAATGGTTATTATAAATTTGGGATTTTTACCCGGCAGACCCTATAATTTTTTGCAATTACCGCTACGACCTCTGAAACATCGTAATTTCTCCTCCGACCCTGTAAAGTTGCTAACTCTTACCCTACAGATCCTGCGGTTAAGGCCCGTTAATTGACCCGTTAAAATTAATCAGATTTCGTTATATTCATTTATATTATACCCATTTTGTTTATTAAATTTACATGGAGTGCCACTCCACCATAGGAGGACCCCCGGTCGCTCCACCATCCAATATCGTGTTCTCCGATGGTGGTGCGGGAGCCTGGTGTTCACGTACGGGACGCTGAAGCAGAACTTCTCCAAGAACACCCTCCTGCAGGACCTCATCTTCAACGGAGACGCCTCATACGTCGGCCATTCCGTACCTCTCTCGTTTCCCACAACCACCACCACCTCCACTCTGCCACCATGAGATGATCACGACCCATCACCGAGGATAAGCCAATGTCTCTCCACCTCCTCGACCCCCTCTGCTGCCTCGAAGACCACCTCCACTTCCTTGAGGAAGAAGCCGAGGAAGACGAAGAAGGAGAATGCTGCCAACCCGAGCTACAACTATCCTCCTCCCAGCTCCCCACGGAGGAGCTCTGCTTCCTGCTCACCAAGCAAGCAGAGACCCACCTCCACATCTCCAACGTCTACCCAAAGACCGAAGCTTTCCTCTCCTGGGCGAGGAAGGAGGCCATGCATTGGATCCTCAAGGCCTCCTCCCACCTCGGCTTCACCCCTCACACCTCCGCTCTCGTCGTGGACTACCTCGACCGCTTCCTCTCCAACCAGACGGCGTGGGAGAGGCAGCCATGGATGTCTCTCCGAGGAGCTCTGGAAGAGCAGGGGATCGAAGAGAAAGAGGGATCACCATCGCCTCCGCCCTTATCTTGAACCCTTGCCCCCATCCCGAGCCCTGCCGCCCCCGCCTCTGCCCCTATCCCCAGCCCTCCCACCATCCCGAGCCCTGCCGCCCCCGCCTCCGCCCCAACCCCAGCCCTCCCACCATCCCGAGCCCACCGCTGCAGGCTTTGGAGGGAGAACACTAGAGGAGGAAGGTCTCCACGGCGCCAGAGGCGAGGGCTTCAGTGGCGGAGGAGCCGGCTGGGCCAACGTCATCGGAAGGGGGAGGATGGGGTTACGGGAGGAGGAGGTGATGTGGCTACACGTGAGGGGGCATGATGGAGGGGGTCCCTACACAGGGAGATTGAAGATCGACACCGTTGATCTTCTTGGATTTGATTAACTCAAGTTTAACTCAAGTAATTGACTCCAATAAAGTTAAATTTAACGGCAGGGTTTGTGGGGTAAGACGGAGCAAGTTTACAGGGTCGAGGGAGGAATTACGATGTTTCAGAGGTCGTAGCGGTAATTGCAAAAGATTACAGGGTCTGCCGGGTAAAAATCCCTATAAATTTTAACAAAAAAGTCATGGATAGTACTCATAATATGAACTTTTAACAAAGAGTATTATGTGTGTTGCGAATTATAAGAATAAAAGATAATTCTCCAATGAATAATAATTTTTTACTATAACAAAATGGAGTTATAGTGATTTTTTTTCCAAAATCCATCACTAATTCATCTGTTGTTAAATATATAATAATGTAATTATTCGCTCCAAAATTAGTTTTTTAGGATTTTCACCATGAACTCTAAAAAATCGTGTCAATGATCTCTTGACCATATAAACATCATAATTATCATCTTGACCTCATAAACTTGGTTTGTTTTACACCACGAACTCTGCAGTTAATTTGACTCTTATTGAGTCAACTTGATTGACTTAAGGTTGAGTTAATCAAATCAACCAGAATCATTGATGGATTTTCACTCCGTCTCTCTTTACTTCTCTTTGCCTTTTATTCCTTTTCTTCTTCCTCTCCATTGCGAGAAACCTAATACTGATCGCCTTCTTAAGAGATGAGATCGGAGCAGTGTTCAAGAGCAATTGAGAGCGATGATGGGAGGTCGAGACAACGTTGGGAGCGGGGGGAGGGGAGGGGGGAGGAAGGTCGGGGGAGGAGGTGGGAGGGTTGGGGCGGTGCTGGTTGGATGTATGGAGGAGGGTTGCGGAGATGGCGCGACGCTCGGAGGGGGCAAAGCTCAGGGCAGTGTTGGGAGGGTGGATGAGGTGAGGGAGGAGGAGGGCGGCCGAGTATACTTTTGCAAATATGATAAACAACAAGGGCAATATACAAACTTTTTTTTACGGAGTATGATTTATTTTATTAGTCAAATGGGTGTGATTTTCCCGCAGGTTCGTATTGTAACAATTAGCAAGCTTTTGGGGGTGAGGTGATAATTACGATGCTTATAAAATTGATAACATAATTGGCAAAGTTTCTAGTATTTGTGGTGTAAAATTTCCTATTTTTTATATACAGATATTATATCCCTTGTTATATCAATAACGGTGGTCTATATAGTGGTGTTTATTTATTGTGATTTTTCAAAATGTTCACTAATCTTTGATTTTTTAAGTTCAAAATTCAACGATGATAAGTTAAAATTTTGAAAATAACAAGGAATAAGCGTAACTATATGGATTGTTGCTATTGATATGGCAATAAATATGACATTAATGGCTAATTTCAAGTATAAAAATCATTTTATATTGAAAAAACTAAAAAAATCGAAAAACATCATTATAGCCTAATTTTGTAGTAGTGATTGTTGTAAATTTAATATCGAAAGATATGTCAGTAAAAATTTAAATTATTCATGATTAAAAGTCAAAGTTTGTCATAGTGAATGATATACTGTAGAATAATATAATATTATGATACATACCATGTCAAACACTATACTACACTACAGATATGACCTAAGGCAGCTAATAATTTTTCTTCATTGTCATATCATCTGTAATTAAATATATAACAATGTATATTATCCATTGCTTTATTTTTAAAATTTACAATGAATATCCTATTCGTTATATATTCCAAGGTTGCAAAAGTCGATAATCGGTACTCGGTCGGCTGGGTCACTAATTAAGGATTAATCGACAATCGTGTGATTAATCGGATTTAGTCGGACTTTAATCGGCTCTGAATTTTATGATTATTTTAAATATATAACTCATTTGTATACATATATTTACAAAGATTTTGTACATTTTTATACTACTATAATAAAATAAAAGAAGTAATTGAATTTAAATAAAATATTAAGCATATTATAATAAGTTTGGTTATAAAAAAGTAAAATATTAAGAAAATAAGGTATCTCCAAGAAAAAATTGGTCGATTAGTGTACCTAGTCGGAATTGGTCGGTACTCGGTCGGCCACCTCATTGACTAGACTGGTCGGACCTACTAGTCGGGTCAGTCGGACGACTTTTACAACACTGCTATATTCCTAGCAACAATTGCTATAACAAATGTTTTTCGTTTACCTTTTTCTTCTAATCATTGTCAAATTTAACAGCGATTAATATGAATTCTGACGAAAAGTTAGCAGATAAATTGTTGCTATATCAACATTTGGCAATGAATATAACATTGGTTGCTGATTTCAAGAAGAAAATTAATTTTACAATAAATAATATTCTTTGGTACATATTTAACAGTGGAAGATTTAAAATGGATATTTAAATTATTCGTTACCCTAAGTCAATTTTGTTGTAGTGCTGCTTATTTAAGTAAATTACATCTCTGCAAGCTGAATTTCGCTGAATTGATGAAAAGTATAATCATCTTTAGCACAATCATACCTTAATGAAATTCTTAAGTCGTTTCCTTCTTTTATATGAGCCTTTCCATAATCTATCTTAATTTTCAATGCGATGATCTATACCATAATGTAGGTATGTAGTTCCAAATAATGCAATATGTAGTTACTACTTAGAGTCATTACCTAAGAATGTAAGTTTTGACAATTTGTTAACCACTTAAAATGCTCGAAAAAAATGATAAAAGAGATGTTACAAATAATACAAGAACAACAACAAAGCCTTTTCTCACAACTAAGTAGGATCAACTACATGGATTCTTCACCTCCATTCAGATCTATCCTGGATCAATCTCGGGTTTATATATACAATACTTGGACCTTTCTCGTCCTCTCTTAGCCGGCTCAACATTCCAACATTCGCATCTCCTAACTAGTGCATCAGCTAATCTTCTTTGCAAATGATCAAACCATCTTAAGCGGTTTTCTCGCATCTTATCCTCGATCCAAGCTACACCAACTTTCTTACTGATTGCATCATTCCGAATCCGATCTTTACGTGTGTGTCCACACATCCACCTTAGCATTTTCATTTCTGCTACATTCATTATTTACACGTTTCTATAGTTCACAAGCCAACATTCTGATCCATAAAGTATAGCAGGTCTCACGGCTGCTTTGTAAAACTTTCCTTTAATTTTTAAAGGAATTTTCTTATCACAGAGAACAGTAGAGGCTCCTCTCCACTTTATCTAGACTGCATATATTCTATTAGTAACATCTCCATCAATTTCTCCATCATGTTGCAAAATAGATACCAGATATCTAAAAGAATCTCTCTTCTGAATGTTATCGTCACCATTCTTCACATTGATTCCTTCACTATTGTTCCCATCAAAGGTGCACTCCATATATCCCGTCTTAGACTTACTTATATGGAATCCTTTAGTCTCCAAGTCATATCTCCAGATCTCAAGCTTCTCATTTACTCCATCTTTAGTCTCGTTAATTAACACAATATCATCAACAAATAACATACACCAAGATAACTCATCTTATTGTGACTTGTCAACTCATCCACAATCAAAGATGCTACAAATAATAATAACAATAAATACTTATCTTAAAGAGATAGTAATAATAAATAAAACCAATGACGAGTAACCAATCCAATACTATCTGTGAATACCTTGAATTACGTGGATCGTATTCATAGGCCGATCTTTATACCATTTCGGTTAGAAAAATGATATCATTGGAAATTAAATGTTATTAGGGATAGAGAGATGGACATGTGAGATGGAAATTGAGTGAGTGAGAAGGTTCACTCTATTAGGGAAAGGGTGCAGGATAGAGAGATGCCTAGTGAGATGGGCATGCATGCTTTTGAGTAAACACATGATTTCACCCAGAGGTTCGATTGAATATTTTTGACTTATAATGCAGATGGATCTCCCGAACTGGATGGCTTCCTGATTTTTTCCTTCCGTCAGTTTTGGGAGTTGTTATACCTAGATGAGTTGGCAGTGGTGGAGGAATTGAGGTTGGAGAGTTGTGGTTTTAAGAGGCTGAATCAAACTCTTATTTTTCTGTTGCTAAAGAAGGAGATGGTGAGGCGTGTGAAAGACTTTTGCCTAATTGCTCTTTTGAATTCCATCTACTTCATCGTTGCAAAGGTCCTGGGCAATAAACTATGAGGGGTCTTAGACTTTATTATTGATGTTTTGCATGCAACTTTTATCTCAGGAAGGCAAATGATGCATGACATGGTCATCACAGATTGGAAGCGGAGGGGGGTTAAGAGTTGCTTTGGTAGCTTGACTTCTCAAAAGCTTATGATTGTTTGAGCTCGAATTTCATCTAGGCTTCCCTTGCATGATGTGGATTTCGTGATGCTTGGATTTCTTGGATGAAGAGACGCGTAACAACAACATCATGCTCGATTTTATTGAATGGTATACATGAGGGTGGTTTCTTTAATCCTCAGAGGAGGATTAGGCAAGGGTGTCATCTTTTCCATTACTATTCATTTTGTTGGCGGACTCACTTTCTCGAATAGTCACTCGAGCGGTGGAGGGGAACTTCTTTTTTAACTATCACTTGGGCACATTTCCAGTTCCGATCCTTCAATATGTAGATGCCACCATAATGTTTGTGGATGGGAGTGTCCACGAGGCTTAGGGGATAGCTACGATATTGGATATCTTTAATAACATTTCGAGGCTCAGAGTTGACAATGAGAAGTTAATTTTTATGCTCTTCGAACTTACATAGGTGCAGGCAGAGGCTTGTGGGGTTTCTTTACAATCTCAAGGGAAGGAGGGTACTTTGTAGATCGGTTATTTGGTTTACCTTTAGCGGATATTTGACTTCGACAATCAGATTGATTTCTAGCGGTGGAGAGGTTTGAGTGCAAGATTGTAGGTTGGCATGCATCCTGCTTGTCGAGCGGTGGTCATTAGTACAATTGAAGGTGGCACTCAGCAATTCCGATCTTCTTTTCGTCTTCTCGCTTATTCCCAATTGGGACTTGTGAGCGATTTGAGGCTTTGATGCACAATTTATTCTAGATTAAGACATGCATGGTATCTCGTTGGTAATTTAGAAGGAAGTAGTGTTGGATGAAAACGTTGGTTGCTTGGGTGTGCTGATCTTATATTCAATGAAAAAAGCCCTCCTAACTAAATGGGTAACCTGCATCAGGGGTGGGAAAACTGACCTGCTTTTTACTTTGATGAGAAGGACTTATGAGGTGTTGATGGTTCATGCTAATAGGAAGTTTTCCACTAGGTTTCTCCACAGTTGAAACCTAAGATGTGTAAATGCAGTTCCTTACACATGTGACTGGATGACTAGACGGGACATGGTGTTTTATGCAATCGATACCCATGGATATTTGTTTTGGCAGAGAGTTGGGAGTTGTCGTTCAATGATGCTTGTTTTGATGAGTCATGGGCACCTCATTTCAGAAGGGAGCTTTCTGAACAACATCTGTTAAAGTTTTTGGAGATGGATGACTTGTTATTGGTGGTGGGCGACCCTCGAGGGGATGCGATCATTTGGATATTGGAAGATGACAATTTCATTGTGAAGAAGGCTTACAATGTATTTTATGTGTTGTGGTGTTTGACCTAGGGATAGCCATGTCTTTTTTGAGCCAGATCTGGAGTTGGAAGATCCCATGTAGAGTGAAGATCTTCCTTTGGATTTTGGGGAGAGGACAAGTGTTGATAACCGCTTGAGTAATTAGATTGTTCACAGGGAGTGGATATTCGTACCAGCGATGTCATGTGGAGGTTGAGGGCATCGATTATCTTTTCTTTTTATTCTATCTTCTAGGGAGATTTGGGAGGAAGATGCCATAATTGATA
>JAZKJV010005425.1:0-192990 GCA_037367405.1 Ottelia alismoides
TGAGACGTCCCTTGAGGCCAAGACCGGGAGCTTCCCCAGCTCTGCCACAGTCTCTTCGACCATTCAGGTAGCCATTTAGCTTTCCCATTTCCTTCGATTTCCAGTTACGCCCAATTTGCGCCGCCGCCGTCCTTTTCCGATTCACCCCGGTTCCGACCACCATTCGATCATCGGACCCGACCTCCACGTTCGCCTCCCTCCGACGCACCTTCTGCACCCACTCACTCAACCCAGCTCGCACAGGAGCTGGGAACCGGGCTCCTCCGTCCACCACCTTCGCCGGAGCCCGCCACCCCGACGCACCAGCCACCGTCGCTTCGCCTAACCGGGTCGAGGCAGTTTGCCCTCGACCCGTGAGTCTTCTGAGCCATTTTGCAGGACCTACCGAGCCCATCTGAGGGCTTGGTCATTCAGGCCAGGAGCTCGAGCTCCGCTGACCTCGTCCGAGCTCATCGGAGCTCGGGCCGATCATCGGAGCATCACAGTAGACGCGGGAGCGCTCCAGCTTCCTTCTCCGAACATCAGAGCGCTCCAAGGAGGAGGCCAGCACCTGCACGAGCCCGGCGAGTCTCGCCGGGGACCAGTTCTTCCAGCATCCTCCATTGCCGTTGGATCTCCCTCCAGCTCCAGAAGCCATCTCGACCGTTGGTCCTGGAGCGCTCTTTGACGTCAGATCTGAGGAGGCTGATCCGGACCGTTAGATCCGCCAGAGCAGTACCAGAGCTGGAGTACCTCCCCCATCTGGACCGTCCGATCTACACGTGGCGTGCATCCAGCACCCCACTTAATAAAGGGTTGGACAAAAGGTGTGGTTGTTCAATGGTAGGTTGAAGATGTTCCATGGAAAGCTCAAATCTAAATGGACGGGTCCCTTTGTTGTTAAGAAAGTGCACGGGAATGGAAGTGTAGAGATAGTTGATCTCACAGATGGTGCACAATCTCATGTGGTAAATGGAGAAGTGTTGAAGCATTTTGTAGATTCAAAAGAGCAGTTAGTCCAAGTCGAGGTCATCAACTTCATGCAGAGTGAGCACATAGCAGATACATCATATTACTCTTCATGAAGATGCAGCATCAAGATTCAGCATCTTAGAAGATTCATTCCTCGTGTACATTCTCCCTTCTTTGTATATTCTCCAGATCACATCATGTATACATACTCATCCATTTGTCCCTCTTGACCTCGTCCGCCCCATTTTTTGCTCTTCTTCTACACTTAAGCTGACCATAGCCTAAGTATAGGGGGCGGATCGACTTCTATACATTTTATTATTTTAGCCATCCTACGCTTAGCACAAGTTATTTCTTTTTCTTGCTTCTTGTGCTCTGAGGACATGGCACATGCTAAGTATAGGGGGCGTGTATATATTACATATATACTTTACCCATAGCTCGTACTTTCACATATTTTTGTATATATTATACAATAATTATGGGGTGGGTAAAAAACTTTTTCAAAAAATATTCTTTTATTTTTTTTCAAAAAAACTTGTTTTTCCTTATTTGCTTTAAAAAACTTTACAAAAATGTGTCCTTTCTTGTTTACCTATCTTTTTCAAAAAAAATCTTTTAAAAAAACTCTTGAAAAAAAGGAGAAAAACTTTTTCTAAAGAAAAAAACTTTCTTCTTTTCCTTTTTTTTAAAAAAATTCTCAAAAAATCAAAAGAAAAAACTTAAAAAAACTAACTAATAAGTTGGTTTAATCCCGAACACATTCATTTTCACACAAGACTTGTGATGATCAAGAAGACTTGGTTTATGAGGTCTTGAGATTTTGAGTTAACCAGCCCTAGTCATTAGGGTACTTGACTTAATTATTCACATTTCCCTAGTTTGAAAGACTTGTGTGCTATATTGCATGCTTAGTCTCTACCTTAAGAATATGACCAGCACCTCACATACACGACTACAGTTATGATGAGATGAATTGAAATTTCACTCGAGGAACCGGGATGAAGGATTTGTGTTTGAACTTGATTTGATGATACTCGAGGATGAGATAAAATCAATGAAGGATTCATGAAATCTGAGTGTCAGCATCTTTAGCCAGTATGAGAACATGGTTCTTGTACTATCTCTTGACATTTAGCTATGTGCCAGGGTATGATAAAATAAAAAAAATTATTGATCAGTGTGCGCTAACTCTTGGTAAAAGCAGTGGAGCTAGCCAAAAATAATACAAAGCAATGAAATGTTAAAGAAAAGCTCTCATTCCACAAAGTCAATTATCAAAAGAGCTTCCACCAAAGGCGAACGCTCCCAACCATTTCAAAGTATCCACTTGGACCACCGCTATTAGGACCAGGAGTCAGGCTTGCATCAAAAAGGGCTCTGCATCGTAAATGCTACAAGTCTGGGTGTAGAAGGTATAATAGATACTCAAAAAAGGCACACCCCGGTGTACTCCCAGGAAAACAAGTGCATATGACTCCAACTTCTCTTGACGGGCGCACTGATCAACACCAAAAATATACGTTGAGTAATAAGGCACTTGAGAGGATCCTTGTTCCAATGAGAGGGAGAGAAGAAATGACACAGTCCTATGCCCTCCATCAACTGGCCTTCCATCTACACTTTTTAAGTCTGAGAACTAAAGGGACGGTGGATTGGATGTAAGAAATGGTTTATTCCCTAGTGTTGAGGATCGAGTACTTAGGAGAGTCTCTTGGATTGGAGCCTTGGGTGATGTTGTGACTCTACTCTAGTAACTGCAGTCAACACTTAAGTTATATCCCTAATATATATGTATACAAAGAGAGTATGATGATTAGGGAAATTGGATACCTTTTGACTAGAGCTTGGTTCATCTTAGAATTCTAAGATCTCTAAAACCAAGTGTTCTTGAACGGATCAAGTCTTGTATTCTCATACATAGTCAAGGGATATTCTAACTTATCCATTCTTAATTTGCTCGAGGACTGGCAAAGTTTAATTATAGGGGGGCGATGAATCTACGATTCATCATCTCAATATATTGATCTTAGCAAAATCTCCGAGTAAAATCCCAAATAAATGTATATAAATCAATAAATCAATAAAATAGCTCTTGTAAATAAAACACACCAATTATTGTATATTAGATTGTACAAAATAAATTAACAATAAAAAGCCACAAAATTAAAGGAGTTTTTCACCTATAAATATCCCAAAGCTTCATGTATTTTTAATAATTTCATTTCAACTCCGATTTGGCTAATTCTTTCTCTAACTTGTTCATAAAAATGTATATAAAAATAAAAAAATACAAAACAAAGTTCACCTCAAATAATTACTCATAGATCCCAAAGAGAAGAAGCCGTAAAGTCCAACTTCCCGACCAAATTCCCGCTCCTTATGAACTCCAAATTCACCAACTCACTTTTAAAATTCAAGCTAAAAAATTACCTATCCAACAGAAGTGGTTTCATTGTAATCGGAGCTCATTTGCAAAAGTTGGGTTTTGGGACTTATATGTACATTGTAAATATTCATTCTTTCTCCGTTTTTTTATTTTAACTTTTTCAATTACTTAAAAATCCAAAAAAATCATCGTTGTATTGTATTTTTATTATAGTATTTTACGGTGTAATAAAAAAATTATATTACTTGCAAGTTTGCAACTTGATGTTGTTATTTGGTTGTATGATTTATAAATCTCAAAATAGTTATCATGTATCACATATATGAAAAAGGTAAGGTTGAAAAGAAACAGGTGGAGGAAATTAATTATTGTATTTGTTGTGAATAGCGGAAACAATTACACGTAAACATGATCAACAAAGCAAACATGAAGCCACACGAATTTACGTATAGCCGAACAAAAAATAGAATCGATTAGCGAGACCCCGATCTTGTTATGGTATGGTATAGCAGGGTGGTTGTATACAATGGTTCTCCAACTAGGTCCAACAGGACAGATAGTCAGTATTCGAGGTATATCAACATCTTTTAACTTCGAACGGTAAGAATTATTGTTTATATTGTATTTTTAGTATTAAATTTGGACTTTGGTTCAATATTCATATAATCATGGAAGTTGTAGTTGGAATTTGATATTTTGCAAATTAGTGGTCTAATAGTAGTTTTTTAATTTAAATACTTTCATCACTTATGTGTTGTATCTTTTATTAGTGTAAATTGTTTTAAATTTGTTTTTGGTAAAACTTAATATTGTTATATATTTTTTAATGTATTTTGCGTTAATTCTAATTTTTCTTTTAAAAAATTGATGCTTACGCCGCAACCGCCTTGATGCTTATGCCTCGCCTCATGGCTCATATTTCGAGAAAATGCCTCGGACTACTTCACACTTTTTTAAACCTTGATCAGAACTTGCTTAGAAGTTGGTTGTGCACTTCACATTAGTTGTTCAGATCAATGGCAACCTACATATTGCTCTCCATCAAGCTGTGAAAGGATAAGATGTTGGGGATGTTCATGAAGCACTCAAGAACCAGTACATAAAGTGCAAAATGCCCTTTGATGCCTAAGTTATAGAGACGTTATTGAAGGACTTCAAGATGGGAGGTTTGGGATTTCCTTTATGTCGTTAAGCTTAAGACGATGGTCATGGTCATTTAAAATGAAAACAAGGTTCTTATTTGAAGGATGTCAATAATAAGAAGCCAAAGTATGAGCGTCAATGCAAGGCCATAGAGACAGAGGACACCAAGGTAGGTAAAAGAACCACGCTTAGTCGTCTCAATTGACTTTCTTAATGCAGCAGAGGTGCAGGCGGCTAACACCCTCGAACTAAGGAGGCCTCCCATTATCAAGGATTCTGCAAATGGCTCCCATCACGAATTCCGTTAGGTCTAAGGCGACAAGATGAATATTACAGAGATGAGATCGTATTTCAGATCTGACAAGGAAACTTAGATTGTATGCTCGAGTGAGTACAATACGAATAGAGGGAAGAGGCGAGCTGGAAGCTAGACCCACCATGTAGGGCATCCCACCAAATCTGCAAGGAAAGCATTTTCATTCCCCTGCCCTTGCCAATGATTATCTGCTTGCATCTTCGTGACTAACTGTATGAATGGCTAGATTTTAACCATGATTTGGTGCTTCGGCTATTGTTGGGCCGATCTTATTCATGACTTTTTAGTCCTGTGCAGAGAATGCTGTATTTTGATATTTGTTTATGGAGTGCCTGACTGGCAGCTGGACATGTTCGTTATTAGGCTCCCATGTACCTAATTTCAGCAAAATTACGCTGAAATTTGGTTTTCTCATCTCACTGATATCGAAATCCTTAAGGAGCTGTTCGGGTAGGGGGCTCCCTTAACTCACTCTCTCTCTCTTCAATGTGGGTCCCACATTTCCTTTTTTAATACATTAAATAAATAAATTCTCTTTCATCCACTCCATCAAAAAGTAATATATTATACCATCATATCATATAAATATTATAAACTAATCAACTTCTATTCATTTTTCCAAACTTCAATACAATCACATCACAATAACTACTCACTTTTTCAAACATCAATACAATCATATCACAACAAACCCACAACAAACCACCCCAGTTTAACCACTGATAGACTCGCCTCTTGGGGAGTTTGCGAACCTTCGGCCTGCTACTTGTGCGCCACTGCCTCGGAATCTCATGCCCATTTATTTTTCGACTGTCCTTATGCTTGGAAGCTGTGGTGTGGGGCCTGTGTTGCACTTGCACACCCGCAGCCACCGCCCGTACCCCTTGAGGACACTGTTCTCTGGATTGCTTCCCAAACGGACCCTTATATTCGGATTTACCTGAGCAACCTCATTGGTCTAGTGATCTGGAGTATCTGGAAAGAAAGAAACCTTAGATGGACAACCATGTGCACCAATAGCGATGCTCAAATCCTCCATCAAAGTACTGAAACTGCAGCTCGGCTATGGAACGGTGAGGGAGTCGGGGAGTTTTTGTCTCCTCTGGGCTCCCTGCAAGATTCGGGTAACCGCGATTGAAACTTGCTCATTATAATTTTTTTTCTTTTTTGACCAGCTGGGTCTTTGTATACCATTTTTTGTGAGAAATACAAAGTTTATCCGTTTCACCGGTCCAACCAGCTAATTTGAACATGTTTCAATAATACAGGTGCACAGCAGAAATTTATCTGAAAGATACGAGTTTATATGAGGGATTTTTATATGACTATTATTTTGTGGGGGAAAACTTTTTTTTGTCAATATTCGTTAATCTTAATGGAATAAATAAATAAGAACCAGAGATAAACCTCACTTATATCTTATTTCACCTCATATGCATCAAATTTGCATCCTCGAGTTTCTGTAAACTTCTCTCCCATCGCTGACTTACGTAGGAATATCAAAATATTCATTCTTGAATACTTTCGGGAATAAATAAGAAAGAGATTTATTACTTATTCCCTTACCTTTAGGTGCCATTCCGTAGAGAAACAAGGGAAAGGGCTAAGGATAGATATAGAGCAAGGATTTAAAAATTGGAAAAGACGTTAAGCTGATCAGTCTTCGGTTTGGTCCAATCGGGTCGGACCGTCGGTCCAAACCGGTTGGACAGATGATTGTGTCAACAAGATATCATCATTTCTATCAATTCGGAAAAATCAGATCATGCTTAATTTACTGGTTTGACCGATCGAACCGATTTTCTGAACCGATAAAACTGGATACATATATGTAAGTATATATTTATATTTCAATGAAATAATTGTTTAAGATGTCAAATCTTCAATTAAATAACATGATTGCCTATTTCGAGTAAAACTCTACAAAAGTTAGTCACATTTTCTAGCATTATGTATACAATATTATGATCATTTATTTATAGTTGCTTTTAGAAAATTACTAAGAAAGTAGTGGCACAAATCATAGTCCAAAAAAGATTGGGGCATAACTGATATCGCAGAAGTTAAGAAGGGCACAAGTGATAAAAACCCCATTATTTCCTTATTTAAATCTTTTTTTAATTTACAAAAGGAGCAAAACAGGATTAATCCGAATCTACCCGGTCCGACCACCTGGGTCAACCCGATCCGACCATCGATCGAACCTGATTTTTTATTTTTTTTGAAATTAATTACATAAAATCGACCAAATCGATTGAGTCATGATCGATTTCTAATCCAATCGGTCAGACCAGTCGATCCGATCCCCATTTTTAAACCCTGATACGGAGAGATAATGCAATGTTTTTGTTTCGTTGGAGGGAGAGGATATGGAGGAATAAGGAGGGATAAGAAGTAGTTATTTGCTATTCTTTGTTTGGTAAAAGAGAAAGGATAAAGAGGGATAAAAGGTGAGGAGGGAGAGATGATGTTAGATAAGATTGTTAGATAAGTGGTAGTTTTTTGTATTTTTTTTTGGGCAAGAGAGGCCTATGATAAAGAAATAGTAAGAAAAACCTTATTCTTCATTTTTGCTCAAGGACCAAAACGTTGACCGTGTATAGTGAGAGGGAAATAAGAAGAGATACCCTCCTTAGTGTTGGTTGGATAAATATTGAAAGATGATTAAGTATTTTTGCTTTTTATTTGATTGTTGAAGATTGTAAGATAAGTGGTGGCATTGTGGAATAGTTGGTGCGAATAGTAATCATTATTTAAAAGGAGAGACATAAGAAAAATGGCATACCTGCGAACCATTTCATAAATATAAAAACTCAGATTTAAGAGAGAAAATGCCATAATTTTTTTACCTCCATTTACGGGACGCTTGTGGGACCCACAATTAAGTACAGACCATATAACCTCTCTCATTTACTGTATATATTCAAAATTGGGTAAATTATCTATAAAATATTCCATTTAGATGTTGATTCCCAATTTCCCATTAAGAGTATTCATTTTCTACATGTAACAATAGAATTACTAAACTTGCAAAGTGTAGGGTTTAGAGTTTATAGGGAAGCTTGCTATTGAGATTAAAAAACCTAAAATCAACCTTATAGACAATGAAGACCCTAACTGTCACTAGACACATAGATGAGGGCTTTTTTGCAATTTACCATTCAAAATTTTCCTAGAAATAAAACGGATAGCAACGTGAATATTTTATTTCATATTTGATAGATGCAGGAGAATCCTGAATTGAAACAAAAAACAAGAATCCTTCCACATGAAAAACTTAAAACATGATGAAATAAGCACTACATACTGATTACAGTATGCTGATCAACTTTAACATATGGAGATGATGTTTACATGCTCCGTAGTCATTAGATTTTATGAATCCATAAAAGCCTGCATGCAGGTAGACAACTGAAGGACAAGATGTTAAACCGACACGTCGAGAATACACAGAATCCAGTTGCACACCTTCCCTTTTGGTACTGAATGTTATAGATGGGATGCTGCTTGGAATCGATTTACAGCTATCTGACCAACACATTCAGCTCTCCACGCGGTACATTTCTCTTCAAGCAGGATCTAACAGTACAGTCTGGATTTTGGGGCCATAAAAACTATCCTTCACTTTTAACTTGGCAAGATCTTGCAGTCATGGATCCCTTGCTGCATATTTTCTTGCCTCCACAAGGATGTATTTGGTTAAGGTGTCTCAGACTTCGTCACCGATCCAAACCACATAATAGAGAAACTGTCACAATGTATAAGATACACCACCTTTCGTTTACGGGTTACGAGAACTAGCAGTGCAGCCAACAGGCCTTTGCGAAAATCTTGCAGCAGCAGACATGGGGAATTGATGCAGCACAATTCAGGGATTATGGTTAAATTAAGATTTGTTGTCTTTCTGTTTGTTCAGTATGAGTCCATCATAAATTTTTTCTTGTTAAAATAAATCGAGATCAATGTGTAATTAGTATAGATAAGTTAGTCATTTAAATTCGGAATCTTTTTAGCAGGAGAGTTAGTTAGGATTTTATTTATTTATTTTTATTTTATGCACTCTCATCCATTCTTTACATGAAGAGGTTTACAGATTTTGAGATTATTAGAGTTCCCCCATTTCTCCTCCTCCATATCTTCATGTGCCTCCACCCCAAATCCTGTGTTATCAATATACCTACTCCCCCCCCCCCCCCCAACCACCCCACCATTCATATTTTTTCCATGTCTGCATCAACTGCATCAACTGGACATTGCCTCCACAAGGATGTATTTGGTTAAGGTGTCTCAGACTTCGTCACCGATCCAAACCACATAATAGAGAAACTGTCACAATGTATAAGATACACCACCTTTCGTTTACGGGTTACGAGAACTAGCAGTGCAGCCAACAGGCCTTTGAGAAAATCTTGCAGCAGCAGACATGGGGAATTGATGCAGCACAATTCAGGGATTATGGTTAAATTAAGATTTGTTGTCTTTCTGTTTGTTCAGTATGAGTCCATCATAAATTTTTTCTTGTTAAAATAAATCGAGATCAATGTGTAATTAGTATAGATAAGTTAGTCATTTAAATTCGGAATCTTTTTAGCAGGAGAGTTAGTTAGGATTTTATTTATTTATTTTTATTTTATGCACTCTCATCCATTCTTTACATGAAGAGGTTTACAGATTTTGAGATTATTAGAGTTCCCCCATTTCTCCTCCTCCATATCTTCATGTGCCTCCACCCCAAATCCTGTGTTATCAATATACCTACTCTCCCCCCCCCCCCCAACCACCCCACCATTCATATTTTTTCCATGAGCTTCTGTTCTGCATCAACTGGTGTTGAATCATGACAGCTAAATCGTTCTCAAGATCTGACAATCTAGGAGATATATGTGTGAAAGAGCGGTGGAAAAAGCAAAAGAGCATACATCCTAATCTTACTATCACAGATGGAACAAACTACTGATGGATGCATGAGAGCTCTAAGGTCTGAGAATATTGAGAAGGAAGTCTTACAAAGAAATCGAAGATCGAATAAATAGAAACCACGAAATATGATATGCCATCTACTGGTGCTGCTAGCGATGAGTTGGGACCAAGGTTTTAAAAAACATGAGGTATATCGAGACATTTCTCTCATATAGATCCAATGCGTAAGCCTCAAGGTGATCGAGGCGACAGCCTCATACAAAGTATTACATTTATGTTACCTTAAATCTTTGATCAAACAATAGAAGAAGAATCACATAGGAGGAAAACATGGATGTGGTTTCACAGTGAGTATGTCTTATCTTGATCAACGGAGGTGTTGAAGGGAAGGAACAGTGGCAGTAGCACTTGACAAAGCTGCTGAAGGTAGCAAGTTATCAGCAATGGGGCGATGAAGGGCTATGGAAGTTCATGAAGCAGCTCGAGACCATGCAATGAAGGGAGCTAGGGGTGAGACCATCAACATCAAGGGCTAGACATTTTAGAGTCTTCAAGGGCTTGAAAAGGAATTGTGTAATAGAGACCAAAGCCGAGTGGAAATAAAAATCTTAGTGTCACATGAAAGGCACATTATACATAATCACTGAGGCAGTGCCTCGGTGATTGCCTCACGCCTTAGCATCTCAATGCCGCCTCATTGATGTGAGGTGCATGCCGCAATTGGGGATGTTCGAAATGCATTTTTAAAAACATGGTTCAGACTGCTGTTCCTCGAGTTTTTTTGCTTCGAGCACATACATCTTTCTGGAATTATCTCAATGAGGTGTGTGATATTGACTTGGAGAAAATCCTATGCAAACTCCTCACACTAGAGCATGGATCTTCGTCAAGGAACGATGTGTGTCAAGGTTACTAACTTACTATTGCATTTAAGATTTGATGAAACAGACCTTCTGCAGAAGCAGAAAAATCAGGAAAGGAAACACACAAATGCACAAACAAGGATTCATAGAGGTTGGACAATGTGTCTGTCTGTTGCTCATACCATGCCCTCTTCTATCGGAAGGGCAAGTCTTTCTTCTTCTCTTTCTCTATAGTACATCTAAGCATACTGAAACTAAATATATACCATATCCCCCATTATTTCCTATCAATTCGAGTATTTTTAATGCCCGGAAATGATCTAGATTATTTATTCTCTCGCTTTGCAACGTTTTCACGAAATCATTCTTGGAGTACAATGTATCGATGCCTCCGAGTGCAATCCTATAGCACAATACTAGGGTTGTGGACCTGGGTTTACATGAAAGGTTACAAGATTAAATATATCTCCGGTACATCAAAAATTCACCCATTTTTTGGACCAGCGAAGATGATTCAACATATATCACCACAAATCAATCTTCACAAGGGATAACATACCACAATGGTCCAAAGAAAGACTTGTCTGGCTTCTTAATTTATCTACTACATAAATTTTGGACATTTTCTCATTTGTGAACTTTTAAGTTTTTCCAATAACACTTATGCCTCTAACTTTTTGACTATTGCACTTATGCCTTGTGAGCATATATTTCACCAACAGAAGGGCACACAATACTGTGGATTTTGTAAGAATATAGGGCACAAGCATAATTGCAAAAAAAGTTAGGGACATAGGTATTATTGGAAAACTTGGAATGACACAAGTATCCCTATTTTTTAAGAATTATCTCCAACATAATATTCTCAGCAGATATTGCTTAACTGAGCTAATGGCGTCATCCTGGATCAAAATCCAGTCTAATCAGCCCAACCAGTTTCCAGTTGACATTCCAACATATGGCTATTAAACTGATTTCACTGATGCTTAATAGTAATCGCCTCGTGCTTTTTGAAGTAGGCTACCTGAAGCTCCTCTCCATACAATCTTGCACTAGTTCTATGCATTGTGTCCCCATCAATTTCACCACCCTATAAAAAACAAACATTTAGAGACATGATTCTTTTGAATGCAAAAATATGCCCCCTTTAACTGCCAGATCCCCATCCTGATCACCACTTGCATTCTATTAGTTCTTTATCTCGTAGACTCCTCCCATGCTAAAGTTTACAATATACTACCTTTCATGTATCAACAACTGCTGCAATTTTGACAAAAAAAACACAGAAAGATAAACATCTCCTCAGACATGTGCAACATAACTCATTTCCATACACAATCAATGTAGAAATTGAGACTAAGATTTAATCCTTGATGCAGACAACTATCCATATAAAAGATGTGGCATCCTACATCCTAGCACAAACTAATGCTTGATCAACAAATGATACATACTAGGAGCTAGGGATGTCTATCGAGTTCAACAAGTCGAGTCGACCTCAATTCGGACTCGAACTCGATAAGAAAACTTAGGCCCGAGCTTGGGCTCGATAAGGTTCGAGCCCTGGAATGCTGGCTCGGACTCTAACTCATCGAGTTCTAGTTGGCTCATGACCCTCTTAACGAGCTCTCACCGATATGGACTCGAACTCACTAGGGATCCAAGCACAAATCCAATCGCCATATCGGAACTGCATCTATAAATCATGAAAATGAAGAAAGGAGAGATTGGCGATTATTTGTATTAGCGTTCACCGCGGGAACAAACCTCGGCTAGTACTTCATCTTGCATGTGTCGAGTGGGTAGAGGATGGTGGTGTTGACCAGCACCCCAGCCGCCTCGGACAAGGCCTTTGACATCCATATCCACCCTCATCGAAAACCCTTGGGCTCAAAGGTGCGGTGCATCGATGCGGTGGTGCTTATGGCTCGAAGGTGCGGTGTGCTGGTGCAACGGTACCAGTGGGCTCGCGGTAGTTGAGATTGGAGAAGACTTGAAGGGTTAGAGCTGCGACAATGGAGATAGAAGGGGGACCATAGGGCTCGAAGAGTAGGGCTTGAAATCATGTTCATGTGATAATGGGGTCTTGGAGAGGGGGAATTTGGCAAGAGGGGGGAATGAATAATATCTTAAAATTATATCGAGTTATCGAGTTGAGCATGACCCAACTCGAGCTTGACTCGATAACCCTAACAAGACACAAATCCAACTCGAGCTTGGGCTCGTTAGGTTTTCGAGTCGGGATCACGAGACCTTAACGAGCTGAGCCCGAGTTGAGCTCATCGTACTCGAACTTTCCTAACAACCCTACTTGGAGGTCTCCTTCAAAGTTCCACATAATTTATATATTCTTTGGGAGAATATCACAAACTCCCGATATTTTAACAAGTCATGGATCAATCTTTTTGGTTGGCAAGGTGAAACCATTCAGAAATGAAACTAAATTGGTTTCCGGTTAGCTATGTTAAAAATTGTGTCTCAACCTCCTGCACTTACCTTCGTTGTACTAGTACATAACTTAATCATTGAGACTTGATGCCAAAAATGCTGCACCTTGGCATGGTTAACTAAAAGTGCCAGCCCCTGTTAGTGTTAGTAGCATGTCCACATGCAGCCCGTGTTAGTATTAGAAGCATGCCCATAGGATGGATACATTGGTTATAAGGCTGTTGCATTGTCATTTAGATGTCGGGTTCAACTTGGGGAACAACCTTAAAAAAATATGTAGGATTGCCTAAAATTATGCCCACTACCATGGGAGTTGTGTGCATCAGTAAACATTAGTAGAAAACTACCCATCATGGATGCAAATTACAAAATGCATCTTGAAAATATATTGGCTTTTCGAAAAAAAATTGAATATACATTGATAAAGCAACAACTGAGTGACAACCATTTATACCAAGATAACTTTATACAATTCCCATAAATCCAAAAAGGTCACAAGCCATTAACAATATTATACAGGTATTGCCAATCACCCAAGGACAAAGGGAGGTTCTCAATATCCTCGGACATCTCTCATCTATGCCTACAAACAACTTCATCTGGAGTCACCCATCCCAAACTGAAATTTCTCACGAAAGCATCAAAATGTAAAGAATACGACTTCCTATTAGGAATCATTGGTATTATGCATAATTCAATAGACCACTTTTCAAATCTGATCATTTCAACGGGGAAAAAAGATCCAGTAATAAGAACTTCCACATATCTAGGGAAACCTATTGCATTTGGGGGATGCTTGAACCATTTGATTACACATCTCATTATAGATAAAACCCTCCAGTCTGTAATTTCATCGATGGTAGCGAACCCACTCAGGGAGACTAAGATTTTCACCTTTCTTGTCGCATTCTTTCTAGCATTCACCCCTTGCATGTATTGCTTGCTTCCATTATAGATCATATTAATGTTGCATAAAATCATATTTAAACTTGATAAAACAACCTTTTGTGAAAATGCATATAGGACTGCCCACAATCATAACCCGTTGTCCTAACCCTCTCCAGCGTCACATACCAAACCGCCATTTTATGCATTAGTTAAAAATAAATTTAAAATGACCAACTGCAAATACAAAGTAAAAAAAATGCATCTAGGAAATATATTGATGTAGGAAACATGGACAATCACGTATACCGAGGACAACAATAAAGCACAAATAACCAACTTTTATGCTGGGATATGCCATTGTGACATCTCGAACTTAGGTCCCCGAACCGTTAACCATGAAAACTGGTCCCGGCAACTTGTTGGGCTCGGGCCTGAATAGACCCATTGACAACCGCCCAAAATGCTTAAGCTCAAGTTGTTAACTAGTAATCCCTACCACTTATAACCCACTCTCACACTTTATGAGTTTCCTACGTGCGACTATGTTTGGATTGATTTATTACAGCAATAAGGGTAGGCCAAGACAAATACACTTAATTTGATCTAATAGTCAAGACCATGCATGGGTACATAAAGATACAAATCATATTGGGTTGCATGAACAAGTATCTCACATACATATGCAATGACACATGGATAGCACAAAACCAAATCAAACAAATTCCAGAAATCCGTAGTTGTCCTTTCTGCGGCACACTTTGGAATGAAACAGGGGAATATGCATGAAACAAGTGCTTGAATTTATCAAAAGAAAAATAAAAAAAGCTATCATATTCTATCATAACTATAAAATGACCAAAATAATAGCATCCCGAAACAAAGGTGATCTACTACATAATACTACATTATCCAAGCCATAAGTGCAAGGATATAACAAAATCTTACAGAAGCTATACTCTAGAACCCTTACCAGAGGGATCATCTTCAGAATCACTGTCAGCATGACTGGTATTTGTCAGTTTGAGAGCAGCAGATTCATGCTGTGGAGAAGGGCTTCCACTGGTCACAGAGTGCTGGTAAAGTACTCCCCCAACCAAGGTAAAAAGCAAGCACACAATGCCAAAAGGACTAGCATGCTTGTCCCAAATTGCCACATTTATGGCCACAGTTAGGAACTTATTAACAACACCAGTCACTGTGAAAGCTGTCGCCGAGATTGCCCTCCTCGCCGCAAATCCAAAGAAACTGATGAGCAATCCAAAAACACATGAGAGAGACACCGCTAGAAATGCACTCAATTCGAACCAATTTCCATCGTTTTCTCCAATTGAAGCAAAAACTTCTGAATACTCTCCCGTCAGGATCCAAAAGACTGGAGCCATCATCAAGGATAGAAGATTATTATAGAACACAAAGCCCCAAGTGTTCAGTCCTAGGTTTGTAACCATATGCTTAATATAAACCATCTCCGTAGTGATTGTGATCAGATAAGCGAAAGCCCATGAGTAGGCCGTCAGGGTAAATGCTGAGTCATTCATCACATAGCCAAGAGCTCCCCCAAAAATAACAACCAGCGACAGAAAAGTAAGCTTAGAAGGGCACGGTTGCTTCCTGAACGTGGTGTCAGCGATGGCAACCAGCAAAGGTGTCAGCGACCGGAATATGATAAACGTGTCAACATTGGCGTGTCTCAGCAGATTGGTATTGGTGAAGATCGCAAGATAAAACACAGTTGCTGCGGGTAGGAATTTCTTCACGATATCCCAAGTGAACACATCATGGTAGAGGAAACCCAATTTTCCGAGAATCCAGACCCCAAGGGCTGATGTCAAATACTGCAAAGCAGTCAAAAGCCCCGGGTAGTTGAACTTGGTGATAGCATACTTGTTTATCACAGCAAGCAAGCTTGAACAAAGGGCGTACCCAACTACAAGGCTACCGGTCGTGTAGTACTGCTTTGGTTCAGCCTTCAAGGAAGCCATTTTTGGATATCTTCACAGTAAATCGAACTCGAAAATGGCAAAAAAATAACAACTTTAAGGACCACCAAGAATTCAAATGCCGGCACAAATCGATACAAATTACAGATTGAAGGCCATTTTCGGATCTCTTCGCAGGTAATCGAGCTCCACAATGGGAAAAGCGCAACTTTATAGTCCAGTAAGTTTTCAAACCCCAAATCCGATGTACACAAACCCTAGAGCTGCTCGTCCGCAAGGAAATGCCATTTGGTGTCTCTCTACGAGAAATCAAGCTCAACAACAGGGAAAATCACAATGTTATAGACCTGGAAGCAATCAAACACCGATACAATCGATTACAAACCCTATATCTGCTCTGTATTCGATAAATGATGTTAGACAAAGATTACCGTCGATTTTTTTGCTGAATTTTAAAATGTGGATCGGTGAGCGCCTGTTGAGATCTAATCGAAGATCTAAAGACGAGATCCAGCGCGATCCGTATGGAGATTGAAATCAGGGGCAATGGAAACTACAGAAAGCAGCAGTGATTCCTCTCCTGCGGACGACGAGCTGCCGCGGGTTTTGGGGAGTCGACGACCGACAGCTCCTGGTGATGCGTGGAGGGGAAGTCTGGTTACCACATGTCTAATCGGGTAAAATGTTCAGAGCTTAGGATCCGACACCTGAGATTTTTTCTGACTTTTTATACACATATTTTAACGTTAATAAGAGAAGGTATTTTTATTTATATCCCTATTTTTCTTTGCAATTACACTTGTACCTTTGTATTCTTACAATAGTACCCTTTTATTTAAAACTTGTACCCGTATATTATTATAACGTAAGGGTGCAATTGATAATTTTGTTAGAACATATGGGCACAAGTTTAATTTCAAAAAATTGTTATTGGAAACATAGAAGAACGGCACAAATGTGAAAATCCCTTAAAATAAACTAGGACATACATTATATGATATATAAAAAGGTATAGTATGAAAGATAATTAAAAATATCATTATAATAACTACATGGTTCGTTATGTTGGTAATGAGAAGAAGGCAACTTTAAAACGAGGAAATTAGAATTAAATAGCAGAAAATAATATATAAATATAATTTCCATATTAGCAGTTCACATTAGGGTTTTTTAAATAATTATTTAAAAATTAGACATTAATTAAATAAGTATGATAAAAAATATTTAAAAAAAATATGCATCGATCGGCACTTAAGGTATCGATTTGAGATGCCACCTCCAAATAGGCACTTAAGGTGGCGATTTGGGAGAGAGTTGTTGGCAAATTGCAACGGTCCCCCTCTCCCATTCCCTTATAAACATCCTCCCCTCTCCCCCCTCATTCCTCACATCTCCCCCTCCTTCTCTCATTCTCCATCTTCCTTCCTTAATTCTACTTCTCTCATTTCTATCAATACATATTCTAAAGTAATATTTCGACTTCTAAGCATCTCTCACATTCTGCTCTTTTTATTCAAGTAAGAATAAGATTTTTTTCGTAGATTATTTTTCGTAATTTTTTTGCGGGTTTCTATCAACAACGGCAATATATTATTGCGGATATTGAATTATATTTATTCTTTTCTTTTAGGATAACATCTCTATTTGAAGACACGCATCATTCAGCTAAATCTACATTTATTAATTTTATTTTGTGATTGTGATCATTAATTAGATGTGCAAAATTAGAAAATGTAAAAAAAATAGTTCACTTAAATGTACATTAAAATTAGGATCTTTTATATATTGCATTTACAATCATTTGTGTTTTAATTTTTTAAGAGGATCTACCCTACAGAAGTTAAAAAATAAAATTTAAATAAAATTTAGAAATTATCACTAATATCAAATTTAATATTAGTGTCATGTTTTTTTACCTTTTTTCATTTGTTTTTCATTTTTCTTTATTTTGTGCGATTGAGCCTTAGTTGTAGTATTGTTTATCAATAGATTAAGGCCAAACACATTATTATCATTAACAAAGTTGGGAAATATTCGAATATCCCAAAGGTCGAAATTAAGAGAGTGAATCAGCAACATTTTATGTAATATATTTTGCAGCGTCACTTTGATATATATGTTTAATTTTGTAGCCCTTTGTGGACCGTTAAGTATCGGTTGTTTGATTCGAATTGTCGAGGATAGTGTAATAATGATAATCAATTTAATAACTGCTATTAATTAATTTGTTTTATTTCGGATGTCGTAATCATCGTTTCAAATTTCACAAAATTTCTTTTTCGACACCCTATCAAAATCAAAATCGAAATGTCGATATATACCATTCCTTCACAAATCTAGGACGATTTTGGTCGAAATTGTCGAAATTTCGTCAAAATTTCAACAAAATTTCGAAATTGTCTCGTTTTTCAGCATCTTGAAACAATATCGAAATCGAGATTTAAAACCTTGATCGTAATACGATCAACTGCTAAATTTCACAACAATATTTATTAGTACTAAGATGAAAATATTGCAAGGAATAATTTTTTGTTCGTTTTCGTATCTTCGGCAGTAAGATATATGATAATTAAATATTATTTGTTACTTGATTTTTTTAAAATCATTATAAACTTTGAAAAAAAACAATTCGTATTTATATGTAGTCTTTAGTCGACATGTATTTAAATTCCATGTTTATTGGATCCATATTTGGATTTCACTTTTTATTCGATTCATATTTGGATTAGCTCTTTATCCGATATGTGTTGGACCCGCTCTTTATTCGATCCATATTCGTATTCGATAAATATCTGATTCGGATTCGTATCCGTATTTTTAAAGATATGTTTTCCTTAATGCATATCTGAATCATATCTGTAACCGATTCGTATTTGATAGAGATGAAGCGAATATGGATATGGAAATAGGCATACCGGATCTGTATCTGACCCGTTTTCATCCCTTGTCTTAGGCGCAACAAAAACAGTTAAGATTTATGTCTGATCTGTCACCATATCCGACCTGCAAGCAATCGACAATAGTGCATGTTTCGATAGTGATGTTTGGGTGGGGATGGTGTTCCTTCACCCACTGCTTTATTTCCCAAATTTTATACGGAATTACCGTTCTTTTCATTCAAGGCACATTAATACGTTCCTTATTTGAAGAAAAGGATTTTTAAAAAATCACTAATTTAATAGTAGTTAGATAAATAGGAATGTAGAATTCATGATTAATAGAAATTTTATATTTGAACATTGGAGATGTCAAAATAGAAGCCCGTGTCAAAGCGGTATCGATATGAAATTATTCCGTTCTATATCAATATGTAAATGTCAAATTGATATATCCGCGTGACATCTAGCATATTCATTTCATACATATTTTGACTTCGGACATTTAATTTTTTAAATATAATAGCAAATTTTGTAGTGTTTGACTTTTTTTGTCATTTGCATTTTTTACACGAAGTCCTATTTTGGAAGCTTTAACAAATTTTGTTTGTCTTGCATCTAATTCTTTTAGATTCACGGATACCCACGGGCAATGAGTATCCAATCTAATGGATAACTATTTTGATTGGAGCAGGTTGATCCGTTGATCCAATATCATAGATCGGATCAGGTCAACTTCAAATGGACTGGATTTTCGCCCCACAAACACCCCTACCTGTCTCACGTCCGATTTGCCCACCTGCGGTGGCGGAACTGTTTCTTTCGTTAATAGATTCAGCGAGAAGGTATTGTAAATCTGAATGTTAAAACCAGGGATCGCCATATCGCGATATATCGTCGATATATCGGCGATATATCGGTATCGACAGGTCACCGATATATCGCCGATATGGACGATATCGGATATCGACAGGAGAAAATGCCTTGGTGGATACCGGGTTTCGGCGATATGCGTCGATATATCGCCGATATATCGGCGATATATCGGTATCGACATTGTATCGAAACGATATCGATACTGATATTTCCTTCCTTGGAACTTAAAACAAGCAGATTCTTCTTCATTCATATTATTCTAGATATTATCAAATTACTTATGCATAAAAACAAGACATGATGTACTACGAGAACGTGGAAGAGAAGGAAGACGCGGAAAGGCCTCCGATTGTAGACGCAGCTCTAAGACTTCGTTTGGTTGCAGGGTTGGGTAAGGTTGGGTTGGCCCAACCCAAGGTATCCTTCCTTCCAAACATCTCAATCTTCCTCACAGTTTACTATTCACAGGGGTACCCTAACTCAACCTAACCCTGTTCAACCCTGCAATCAAACGAACCCAATCCAAAGGAATAGGAGTGTAATTATTTTTAAGTCGAACGATTAACCGTTCCAGTCCAATGATTTTGATACAATGTTTACGGGTATCTGTGAAAGAACAAATTAGGGTATGAGTTTGTTCCATGTATAATGGTTATATCTACACAATAGGAGATGCTTTACGTTAATCGAAGAAAACATGAATTTATTACAAATCAGTGAAAATTGTGCTATATACACATGCGTATATGAAATGTAAGAATCATATTTTTGTGATTTTATTTGATTTTCATATTTTAGTTGTCGACCCGATTATGCCGACTAAGTCTATGGGGTTAGGTGAAATACTTGGGCTTGCATCTTACGCATTTCTTTTTGGTTACGCCCTTCCTGATATTTGAGTTTGCATGTTTTTTGAAAATTTTATATGATTTTCATGTTAATTATACAATATTAACAATGGATATGGAAATGATGAAAATACGGAATTAAATATGAATGCAAGTGTTTTGCTTGATTTGGAGGTCAAATTACGAGTTTTAGGCAGACGCATCACAGATCCATCCGGTACTCATTACCCATTCAAGTCGTTCAAGCACCTGTTAGAATCGGGCACCTGTTAAAATAGGTCATGTCGACCTATTAATCAGATAACAATGGTTTTGTGTCAGGTGATCATGGAACGAGTTAGGTACCTGCCTCATAAACACCCCTACTCAGAAGGATCCTTCCTAACCACAAAATCTATGTCCTCAGCAAAACCTATGCAAGCGCTAGCCCATCATATTCCCACAGAGAAGCAAAACCGTCGAAGACAACACCAACAACAATGATGATGACGTAGGTGAGTCAAGATAAACTAACATTAACGAAAGTGATCATGACAGAGGAGTGTACACGAAGGGGAAGCTTCTGCATAGATACCTCATGGCAAATAAAGTTGGATATATATTGAGTCACAGCTCGATGAGTCAAGCTCGAGCTCATCTGATAAGGGCTTGTGAGTGTGACTCATTAAGCTATTGAGTCGAGCCTGAGCCATAAATTTGATCTCGATAGCTTAATGAGAAGAGCTTGAACCGAACCTTGTTCGACTCAATAATTCGATAAGGAGTTCCATAAGGAATATATACAATATAACATACACAAAAATAGGCCCATTTAATACTGTAATTAATGGTGTTTATTTTTATTTTTATTAGTTTTGCAATATTGTGAATGATGGGTGGACTAATGACAATGTAGCTTATGGAATGCCAATGTTTCTGGCTCGATAAGAGGTTGGGCTCACCGAGCCCGAACCTAGCTAAGTTTATCGAGCCTGAGCCCATTCCTGCCTCGGCTCGTTGAACTTGATAGCCAACCATAGTGGCAAAGCTCCCCAATGGCATCCTGACACATGAAGAATGTGCATGCATGGCTCCGTATGCTAATCTTCTCATCGACATCAATGAGAACATCTCTCTCTCT
This sequence comes from Ottelia alismoides, assembly GCA_037367405.1. Lineage (NCBI taxonomy): Eukaryota > Viridiplantae > Streptophyta > Magnoliopsida > Alismatales > Hydrocharitaceae > Ottelia > Ottelia alismoides. Next base: position 21,579 of record JAZKJV010005425.1, read on the forward strand.
CACCCTCGACTCCACAAAATATAACACACAATCTAATGGAGGTGTCTAGGTGGCGAAGAGCTCCAAGATCTCGAGAAGCAACCGGTTGGTGTCCCTCGATGTTGTCGGCGGAGATAATCTTCGTGTACTGGAGGGTCAACAGGTTGAGCCCATCCTCAAAGGGTTGGAGACGTGGGAGATGCAGCTAGCCGTCCAGATGGCAATGGTAGATGTAGGGTGGGCGATGATAAGGTTTGCCTGGAGAACAACTACCCAGAGTAGAAGGGGGGAGAGGAAAAAATGGATAAGGTTTGTTAATGATATAGCAATAGATATAGCATTCAACACTCATTTCAAGTACAACTAAAAAATTAATAATACCCGTCCTTATATATTTAAAAAAATGATGAAACGATAATGGATTTTTTTTAAAATGTCAACGTAAATCTATTTTGTTGTAATAGATATTACGGGATAAAAATATATCTGTATAGTTGTAAGGAAGAATTTTGGCAGGAGAAGAAGGTCATGGAGGAATGAAGCACCAAATGATATCCCCCATGTTAGCTTATGTTGCGATACAATATAATTTATATCCTAGGATTACATTTCGGGCAAGAAAAAGAACTTATCTCGACCCTAGAAAAATAAGAAGCCCTTGATGTTAATATTCTCTTTGAAACCTTGAATTTATTTTATAGCACATTACAAACTAGGTGAATAAACTAAAACAAGTCCTTAACCTTTGACTTCTTAGAAGAGCATTATGCAAGCATGCCATTTTTTAATTCACAAATGTCCGGCTATTAGATTAAAACATGCAAAGTCGAAGGGAAAAGCAGCTAACCGAAGGTCAGAGCTGATAATTCGAGAAATAATTTTTCTTGTGAATTCTCGATCCCAACCATATATTATGATTGAGCAAAGAGGATCTTTTGTTGTTACAGCACCCGCATTACACTGTAATGCAAGGGATTCGTTGGATGGCGATTGGACGATCCTGAGATGCGCACCAACCATCCCTAACCCTCTATGAAGATCGTCCGATCCTCATCCAACGGATCTCCCACGCGAGAGAAATATAATCTTGCTTAGGAGATGAAAAGATATAGCCTAAAAATAGGTCGAGTCGAAGCTAAAGGGTAGAAATTTTGGGACTATTATCTTAATTCCAATTCATGTAAGGCGTGCATGAATTGGTCTGAGGCACTTTGTTAGGTGAATGATGTCACCTCACCAGTCTTAAAAACTAATTCAAATACGTCAATATTAGAGTTGTTCAGAAAGTAGACGTCATTATGCAGGGAACGGATTGTCTGCTGGCCAGCAGACTCTGCTGTAACGTCCGAGCCGCTCGATTAAGATCGAGCGGTTCGCATGAATTCACATCTTTTTGTGGACCTGACCGTGTGAATTCATACGAACCGCTCGATCTTGATCAAGCGGCTTGGGACGCTCCATTATGCACCGGAATTGCGTTTCCCTTCTCAGAAATTCCTATTTTTTTGTCATTATCATACTCGGTGCCCGAAGACTATCGAAAGATGACAGAGAATTAGGTTGGATCCATTCTCGATAAGGTAGCATCTCCTTCTCCAACCTGCCCCCCTCTTCCACCTCCACCAGCACCAACAATGGAGGCACCTCGTTCCTACAGAGCCCACTTTGTGTTCATACCCCTCATGGCTCAAGGCCACGTCATCCCCATGTTCGACCTCGCCCGCTTCCTCTCCCGCCGGGGTGACGTCCTCGTCACCTTCGCCTCCACCCCCTCCATCGTCTCCCGCCTCCTCCACACCCTCAGCCTCTCCCCTTCCCCCTCCATCCACCTTATCACCCTTCCTTTCCCCTCCCAAGACGTCGGCCTCCCACCTCTCTGCGATGCCCTCGACGTCATCCCTGACATCACCGCGGGCGCGATCTTCATGAACTCCCTCCAGCGCCTCCTCGAACCACCCCTCCGCCGCCTCCTCCTCGACCGAAACCCACAAATACCCACCTCCCTAATCTCCGACTTCTGCCACCCTTGGACCCACCACGTGTCCCAGGAGCTCGGCCTCCGCCGCTACGTCTTCTACAGCTTGTGCGGTTTCACACTCACTTGCCACTGCATCCTTTCCCGCCACTACGAGTCTCACGCAATCCATGACGACGACAAGGACAAGCCATTCGTCATCCCGGGGCTCCACCATAGTATTAAGGTCACAAGGGCGCAGGCACCGGGGTTCTTCCCCGGCGACTCTGCGAAACAGCTACGTATGGAAGCAGAGGAGGCTGAGGCCAGTGCTGATGGGATCATAGTCAACACATTCGCGGAGATGGAACCCATATACGTGGAGAGTTACGAACGGGAGATGGGTACCAAGGTTTGGCCGGTGGGGCCGCTCTCCCTGTTCAGAAAGGAGGCGTCAGATTTGTCGAGCAGAGGCGCGAGGTCCGCCGTAAGCGTGGACAAAGTGGTCGCTTGGTTGGACTCTCAGAAACCGAAATCGGTGGTGTACCTCTGCCTGGGGACCCTCACGAGGGTTAAGAAGAGGCAGATGATGGAGATCAAGTTGGGTTTGGAGAGCTGTGGGTCTCCATTCATATGGGCGACGAGGGGAGAAGTGGAAGTGGAGGAAGGCGAAGGAGAAGGAGATGGTGATGTGCTGTTCTTGATGGGGCGGAGAGGGATGGTGATAAGGGGATGGGCGCCGCAGGTGCTGATACTTTCCCACGCGGCGGTGGGGGCCTTCGTCACGCACTGCGGGTGGAATTCGGTGGTGGAGGGGATGGCGGCAGGGGTGCCGATGGTGACATGGCCGTGGTTTTCGGAACAGTTCCTCAACGAGAGGATGGTGGTGGAGGTGGTGCAGACGGGGGTGGAGGTGGAGGTGGGTGCGAAGGAGCCAAGGGAATGGTGGAGGGAGGAGCAAGAGGAGAGGGTGGTGGGGAGGGAGGAGCTTGCGGGAGCGCTGAGGAAGGCGATGGGCGGGGGAGAGGAGGCTGAGGAGAGGAGGAGGAGGGCGAGGGAGTTGGCGGAGAGGGCGAAGGCGGCGGTTGCAGAGGAGGGCTCGTCGTGGGCGAACGTGGCGGCGTTGGTGGAGGAGGTGGCTGCGACCGGTCGTCATGGTGGTGGCGGAGCATGAGAGAGAACACCGACAAGATATAATAACCTATTTCCATATATTAATTTGACGAAGGTAACATTTGCTCCTACAATATGATTGTACTTATATTTCATATAATATCATTGTCCTTTTGTAGTAACTCTATCTTGTACAAGCTCCGTTCTTGTGAATTTGCTTCACTACCTTTACCGTGAAGCCTTCAAAATTTTGATTTAAATTTAGAATATAAGAAAACCTATCACATCTTGTTTCAAAGACTCTGGTCAAAATAGATGTCACTCTCCGGAGCTTTTTGGCTTTGACAATTGGTTAGGTTAACTTCAAGTTGTCAAGTAATAATCATCACCATTTATAATTCACACTCACAAAATGAGTGTCCGATGTGAGATTGTGTTTGGGTTAGGTTGTTACAACTTCTCACATTTATATTCGCAATGTCCTAATTATGACATGACCTATCATTTATTACAGTGACAATGTCAGTTGAATGCTTCAGGTAGCTTTTTCTCCTATCTCTTTGCAACGGTGGCTTCTTTTCTCATATAGCCCTTTAATTATCAGAGGGAAATCATCTCTGATACCATTTGTAATGTCTTAGACTTAAATCCCCAGTTCATTATCGAAGAAAACTAACCCTAACAACTAATTGGGTTTGGATACAATTGAATCCATTGACAACCACCCAAATTGTTTAAGATCACGTTATCAAGTAGCACCCCCATCACTTATAACCCACAAATACTTGTGAGTTTTTAGATGTGTGACCATCTTTGAGTGTTAGGGTGTTACACACTTAAATTTTTATTGTGATATTTTTTAAGAAACCCCCTCCAAGGGGACTTTCATTCACTCATTAAAGGAACATATATTGAACTCCTACCTAGGGTAGAACACAACATTCCCAATATGGGGAGTGCTACAAGAATGGTGGGAAGAAAGGAAGTATAAAGAAAAGAACAACGAAGAATAACAAAGTAGAGACATGCATCATCCGCCACAGCGATCGAACATCTCAGCTAATAATGAAAAACCCTTGAGACCACGCTCTCGAGAAAGAAGCTGATTACATACATGAAAAAAGAAAAGAGAAAACTATCGAGATCTAAGTTCTGATCACATGGCTCAGTCTCTGAAACCAGGTGGGACTGATCAACATGCTTTATGACCATCCTAAGAGTTAAAGAAGACGGTTGTTGTCGATCATCCCCTTTTATCATCCCTAAAGGACTAGCGGCATGTGGTGTACGTTATGTGTTTTAAATGTGTTATTCCTTAGGAATTGAAGACACAATTTTAGTATAATATAGACGAAACACATATTCATGAGCACGTGCTTGTGGAAGAAGGGATGATGATGTGGATCTAGTACACGAGAAGTGAGCTTATCATCGACCTCATAGTTTGCAATGCCTCGACAGTATACAACTTGTCAGGGCTTTCTTGGATTGTCTGCTTTAATAGTAAACTCTAGTGTAGCAGCAAAACTGCTCGATTATGATCAAGTGGTGCACTTGAAAAGGTCCGTCCAAACCCCGAGCCCGTTTGTACATCTGTTGCTATAGCAGATCTGCTCTTACAACAAACAGTCGAAAGCCCCAACTTGTAGACTGCTACTCTAGGGGCGAGCTCAACTGATGGATCTCCCTTAATTATCGCACATACCGACATACATGTGCTTGCCTTGATCTCTACGATCGTCAAACACCTCAAGCAGCCATCTCTCCACAAACGACCTCTCCCACTCCGTCATCAGGTAAGACTCCATCTCAAGCACTCTCTTCATGCCATAAAGATCACACATTAGTCCATATTTTTCCAAAGAATCGTAGAGGCATCACACCTCATCTACCGACCTTGATCTCACTGACGGCTAGGGTTTAGGCCTTAGCGCATCATGGAAGCATGAAAATCATATCAAATACGACCTAGAGCAACTAGTCATACTAGTTTCAAGGAGCATGAGAATTTAAAAAATTTAAGTGATGAAACTATATTATTCTAGAACACTTCTCAAATCGTTTAACCAAGATCACAAACGAGTAACAGAAATACCTCTTGGAGCATGTTTGTGATAGTTTGTCTCTAAAGTAAGAGACCTCCTGACTCAATTCCGATTTGACGTCGGATGCACTTGCGGACACATCGATAACCTTTTAGGCACGACTCATTCATAGCTGGTCGATCTGAGCAGAAGAGCATCAAGGACGTTCATCCCTCCACATCACATTAAGGGTACAATTGCTCCATAACCCTATGTCTTTGTTTTTCGCAAATAAGTACCTGCGAGGACATGTGTCACTTTCTCTTTAATTGAACATTTGCATGTTATGCCTTGATATTTATTTTATTTGCAAACAAGTCCTATTTGAATTGCAATGTGTGCATGCCATGTGACTTTTGGGTAATTTGCAATAAAGATTACATAGTTTGCCGGTACGGTTTGAACCTTAGAAATAATTTATTTGCATGTAAGTATGGTCCAATGGGACACGAGCTCAAATGTGTCTTTTGGGGGGAAAATTGTGCATTAAGCCATGTAGTTTTATTTCTTTTAATCATTTAGTTTCCATTCTTAAATTAATTATAATTTAATCCCTCTAAGTCTACATATTTATTTTGCATCTTTAAAATTAAATAAAAATTAGCAATTCGTGTTTAAAATTTCTGTAAAAATTCATGTAGGCTTCCGTAGAGCTCATTTTGCATCCCTAATTTCCATATTGCATTTTTCATTTTTTATTATTTATTAAAATTCAGAAACATCATAAAGATACCTTGTTTGCATTAAAAATTCAATAAAAATTATGAAAACCATTTCCAAAATTCTAAAAAATCATGTTTGCATATTTTGTTGTATTTTAGTTTCTGTCCAATTTTTATATTTTTATCATATGTAAAAACCATAAAAATTATAAAACCTCCAAAGTATAAAAAAATCATATAAATTCAATTACAAATAAAAAAATCATAAAATGGCTTTCTGAAACATAAAAAAATAGTTTTTATTATGTATCTAATTCATCCATTTCTATTTTTATTTATTATTTTAAAATCAAAATTGCATTGCATTCTATTTGCATTATTCACTATTTTTCAATTATTTTAAAATTCTAAAAAATGGTAAAATTCTGAAAAATAAAAAACATCAGAAAAAGTTGTACAACCTCAAAATAATTTTATTTAAAATTTCTTGTATTTTTGCTAAAGGTAAAAATTCCAAAAAGTGTGCATTATCTTATTTGTTTATTTTTCTTTTAATATTCCATTATTTGAAAAAATATATCTTTTGAAAATTTAAAAATAAAAAGTATAAAAATAGAAAATCAAATAAAAAAATATAAAACTAAAATTCAAAAATTATAATAAAAAATTCAAAAAGATAAAAACCAAGCATAGTTTGACTTAGGATTTCCTTTATTCTTTGCATTGATTTTTTTTCCAATTATTAGAATAACCCTCGAGAATCTTGTAGCCTCCCTGAGTTCGATCTTGTTTGATATACATGTATATTAAATAGCAAAATCTCTTGCTACATGTTGTATTTTTTTTGTTGGAGAATAATTAGTTTTTGTTTGACGCTTCTTTGGGTTGAGACAACACTTGTGAATAGTTCATATAAAAAACTCAGGGAATTCAGCTCAACACCTGCAAGCATTGCATTCGAGGTAAAATGACCAGAGCGTCCTTTCAAAACAAGGGTACATGATGTAATGGTATTTTTGAACTAATACATATCATGTATGTGGTCCCTTCAGTACTATGACATGAAATGGACATCGATATAATTTGATGTTTATTGATGACCATTCATGATATGGTTCATCTTCCTATTATATCATAAATATGAAATCTTTGAAAAGTTTGAAGAATTCATGGCTTCGGTTGAAAACCAAACCGATAAGAAGATTAAATAGATTCGATCTGATCGAGGTCGCATGTACCTCTCAAATGAATTCAAGTAATACCTCAAAGAGAGAGGAATTGTATCCAGTCTCACTCCTCCTAGAACTCCTCGACTTAATGATGTTACTGAAGAACGCAATAGGACCATCATGGGACATGGTTCACTCAATGATGAGTAAAACACATTTACCTCTTCGCTGAAGATATGCAATAGAGACTGTAATATACTTTAACAATGCTCCTAGCAAATTTATGCTTAAAACCCCTCATGAGCTTTGATTTGGATCCGAGCCCAGTGTTAGACACTAGAGGATTTGGGGTTTCTTGATCCATGCGAAGAACATGGATGCAAGTAAGCGAGAATCTTGTATTAGAGAATGCTACTTCGTTGGGTATGTAAAGGATGATATCGGATACCAACTTTACGACCTCGGGACTCAAAAGATTTTCATTTTTATAGATGTAAAATTCTTAAAGGTTGACTGATGAACACGGATTTTGCCTCTATGATAATCGATAATTGTAGTATAGGAGGCAAATTCGATTCAACAAAAATCACAATCTTTGAATGTTGTGGAGTATTTTTAACTTAGCAAGTCTACCAAGATCGAACACAGGGAACATTGATTCTTAGTTGTGAGGTTTTAAATTAATATAAATATAATGAAATGTTCGATTAATTTCTATGTCAAAAATAAAGAGAAAATATGATGATGAAAAAAAATGAAATGAGAAATAAACAGAGCGGATGAGTGCAGGATCTGTGATTTTATATGATTTTAGTCCTTAAATAATATGATCAATAAATCTTCAAAAACTATCACAGATCAAATAATTTCAAGATATATTCGAACTAATTCCAGTGCGCCATGTAAATAGATTAATCGATAATAAATTAGAAGTAGGATATTTGGCCTCAGAATTTCTGTGATTTAATTCTTAAATAGTCAACACTAATAATAAAGGAATAAATCTTAATTAATCCCCTGAAAAGATTAAATCTTCAAGAATATCAATATCAATATAAGAGATTCAAATACTTTCATGTCCTCAAACTTAATCCCCTGCAAATAACATCAATGATCTTCTCAATTAAGAATGACATAAACATGTCAATTTCTAGACTTCATAAATCAAAATACGCCTCAAATATTCATCATCAATAAGTAGCCTCAGATTTGGCCATAAATAATGTAAAATGATAGAGCATGAAAATAGCTTCAAAACGACATATTATATGCTAAAAGTTGGAGTTTGAATGAGAAAGTTATGCAATAAACAAGTTCTAGGGACTGAAATGCAATAAAAAGACATAATTTCTTCTCAATTAAGTCCCCAGGGGCTTATGTGTAATATTCGAAACATGAGGGGCCTTTGCAATTTTTCCACTGCGTCACATGCGTGACATGTGACGTTGATGTCAGCAATGAAGGGGGTCTACTTTGTGTTTTGCAGGAGCTGGAGGGCTTCGAAGAAAATTACCCCCGCCTCACGTGCTTCTCACATGAGGGTAGGTTCAAGGGTGATTGGCGACGAGCCTCACGTCAAGTGGAGTGGGGCAGAGAGGCACGACCCACGCACGCAGCCCGAGGAGCGACGGCAGGCGAGCTGCTGCAGGCTTCTAGGAGGCGGCGGTCCAGGGAGGAGCTCGGCCGACACACGACCGAGCTAAGCCAGATTAAGAGTGGGGGCTCTTTTGTGGGGCAAGGCTGGTGTGGTGGCTGGTGACGGTGAGTGCCCTTCTGCGTGCGGGTGGAGCTGACGGAGGCGGCAAAGAGCGACTGGAGCAGAGGGAGCTGCTGTGAGCGATGGCGGCTGGTGGATGATCTGCGATGGTCACCAGTGACTGTTGTCGTGACACGAGGACGGAGAGGCGGTGGTGTGAAGGTGATGTGCAGTTGAGTGTAGCGGGGGAAGAAAAATATTGAGATGCTCAATTTTCAGGTGAGGCGAATGAGTAAGCGAGACACAGAGGATGGTTTTACGTCGGGTGTGCGGGTGTCACAAAGGGATGGAGTTGGTCAGAGGGAGAGGTGGTGGGTGTGAAACCCCATTTTTTCCCCTAAAATCTAGAGTATTGTTGACATCCAAAAATTAAAATAATCAAGCTATTTTGTAGATCTCGTCGAGATCTTTTCAATGAGCCCAAGAACATCCAATTCCGACATTCCTAGCTCAAGATATCGATGTTTTAAGTTGGATGATCAAGACCCATATATGGATACGAATCGAATCCGAATTGGGATCCAATTTCACCTCTCCTTCTATAAATAGGAAATGATAGGCTACTCTCTCAAAGTCCTAGCCATCACCATCCTTCCCTCTCATTGGAGCACCACCACCTTGGCTAGTTTAGTCATCAGAAGGTCGTCACCGACATCGGAGAAGGTGCTCCGATCAAAGATCCACGACCACCATCGCATAGGAGAGCTTGAGATTACCGTGGTGCACACCTCCGTACTGCAATTAAGCAACGGAAATACCGTTTCCGTGCGAGAGAAGATCCCGAGGGAACATCCTCGGAGGTAACGATGTTATACCTTCCTCTTGTTGTTGACTTCGTACGACTTTTGTACCCATATGCTTGAACATGTTTAGAACCTTGTTTATTCTTATGATGTGCTTCATATATTAAGAAGGTTAAATAAAATCCTCTTACTATTGGTTTAACGTGATTTTAGTCTATGTTCTTAACACAAATAGAGTCATACGTGTTCTTGTTTGCACTGTGATTTTAAGATGGTTCTGCTTATTGTATTGTGTGAGAGTCCTTGACAGAATTCATAGATCAGTCACACCAACAAATCATGATCCCAAAAAATAATATGTCGTACCCTTACCTTTCTTTCAGAGATACTGTTGTTATAAAATAAATTGGTACTGGTCTTCTTTTCTCCATCCATATAAAATACGAAAGGTTATAACATTACTTGCATTTGTATCGATTGAAATATCTTGTATAGATACCATGCTGGTTGTCAACACCGAGCTATCTTTTCTCTCGTGAGACAAATCATGCATATATATATATATATATATGAGATTGGTGTATATTTATCCTTCAGATACGTGAGATGACTTGCGTTGGAATGTAATAAGCATAAAGCGTCATTATGGTTATGCAGAATGCATGTAACATGTGTAATGAATAACATTAGGACACTAATGAGAATGAATATGGAATAATAAATGTTAGGCATGGGGATATCGATGAGAACAATTGTAACGTGTACAACCTATCACATTAGGATATCGATATGAATGGTAATATAATAATATTGATAGTAATAATAAGGGTAATAAATTTCGAATATCACTCAGTAACCAGAGATGATATGTTAGAAATTGTTGTTGATTATATATCTCAACGATGCTTGACACATGTGATATTTACGACAAGATGTCGATTCAATTCTATCGTTGGATACGAGGGGCGGTTACATTTTTGTAAATTGGAACCATAATGACAGTCAGGTTATTCAACTTCCAAGTGATACACACGATCATGGTATAGCCCGATGATCTACATGATATTGGTTTATACTAAACTTACGGATGGAAATGTTCTTTCTACGAGTAACATTCACGCAATTGACCAACTCTCCACTTGTAAATAAATATTCTTGTCGATCATTTGTTACATCAATGACATGATTGTTTCTTTAATGAGTCAGGAGTAATTTATACTGAGTAAAATAGATACTATGATTTTTTGTTTATTTATGTAATAACTTGCATATAAGTATGTCATTTCGAGAGTTATGTTCTAGTTCCCATGTAATGGTACATAATGACCTATAACTATTACCATGTAATGGTGGGAATCAAGTATAACACTGTTCAATAATCACCTAGTACTGGAGTTTCTTGATATATATACATATATTTGTGTATATATATATATATGTATGTATGTATGTATATATAATGAACGATAGATTACTAGGAGAAAATCCACAATGTATTCAGATAAATGATAATACGTAGCATGAGTATAGTTTTAATATCTCTCTCATAATTGCTAATGTTCAGTAAGAATACCAATGATGAGCTACATTGCAATGACCGGGTAGATGGAGTTAGGTGCCTCGAGGAATTGGTCATGCACCCTTGGGACCCAGGTAGATGTCATGAAAGTCACGATCCCAACGGACGAGTTGGGTGACGCGTTGCACCAAGTATCTCGGTAGCATCCGGAGTCGCTCGACGGAATTGGCAGGTGGCACGGTTGGCGTTGTTGATTTCTTACTTATACACGATATTAAGACTCGGTCTAAAATTTGATGTGGCCACATCGAATTTTGATTCGAGTATTATTATTGTGAGAGGTGTTCCGGGATATGGTTTGAATTTGGAGAATTTGGGGTTTAGACCTTTTTGTGTTCTAGTTGGACGGAGATGCTTGAGAGTTACTCAAGATGAATACAAGTTCCTGCGTAGCGGAGGCCTGCTAGTCGCGTACTTGCTTGTGCTAAAAAAATATGATAAATGATTAACGATCGGATGTCGGAAATTTTAAATCGTTGTGGAGTCTAACCAACTTGTAGAAATATCAAGACCTTTGTAGTGGTAATCAAATGAATATTAAATCAATAAATAAAATTAGTTATGTATGATCCAAGGTGAATCGTAATAGCTTGGTGGCTTTCTCAGTTTCTACAATATATGTATATGTTTTTAGATAAAGTTGAGTATACATTCCTTACTTCCTCCAACATTAGTTACTGTAGTATTTGTCTCGTTACTGAGCAGTGGCTCATAACGTTAGCCTCGTGTGAACCCAATAGGTGTGGTTGAGCAGCAGCCGCAACAGTAGTAGCTTTTGAGGAGATCAAACCTTCTACATTATACTTGCACAAACAAGGTGCATTCTACTTAGAGTAAATTATTTACTTGCGTATTATTTTATGTTATTTTTTAGAGACATTGTAGAGAGATATGTGGAGAGCTTCTTTTATAAAATTTATAATTATATGATGTATCTCATTCTATGGACATAGATTTGATGATCATTATCAATGAGAATGGATGTTGCATTTTTCTTTCCATTTATATTATCCTCCTATTGTTGATTATATTTCAAATGTTGATCTAATGTGCATAAGATGGTTTGTTGAGTATCATAGATCATGGGCGTATTTGGACCGTAGGTCTGACGCTCCCGTCCCGTCAGTTTAGGTTGCCGAAGAGGTGGCACGTCATAGTGGGAGCCACAATGGCCGGAGATGGAGAAATAGGATGGGGAAGTGGATAGAGATGGGACAAATATAGAGGAAGAAGAGAGAGGAGAAGGAAAAAGGATTCACCTAAAAGGGGTTTCCCACAGAGGAGGAGTTGCTCCGCTGCTCCGATCGTTTCCTCAAGAAACCTGCGAGATTGGCTTTGAGGCTCTGTAGTGTGCTCAAGGAGGATCTGCTGCGGCGGAGAAATTTTTCACAGGATCTCATCGAACGAGGAAGTATCTCAACATCACTCTACTTCACCGAGTCTGCTCTGTCACTGTAGACATGAGAAGGAGCTGGAGATGTTTCTCTCCCTCGCACAATCTACGGGGCAGAGACAAAGGAGCTTTATAGGGAGGCATGGAGGAGCTTTATAGGGAGGCATGGAGGAGCGTTATGGGAAGGAGGAGTTTGGTTGTCCTTGTAATGGTTGGAGGGAGCGGGGGCGATGATGGGCGTTATGAGAGAGGAGGCGCAACGGTCAGGGGGAGCGGGCAGACATGGCTGGGAAGGGAAGGGGGGCAGGTCACGTGCCGTGCATGTGACCTGTCTGAGAGGGTGGTCACGTGCAAGGCAGTGACCCGGGTAGAGAGGTGAGAGAGTGGAACAGGGGTGCCACGTAGCATGCCCAGGGGTGCCACATGTCACCCCAAAAAATAAAAAAAAGAGGCAGAAAATAGAAAATAAATAGAAATACCTTAGAGCGAAAAATTTCCTTCACAAAGTTGTTTGTCTCACTAAGATCTACAACTCTAATGCAGGACTCAAAAGCAAAAGAGGTTATCTGTACAACGTAGTATTTTTGATGGTTTTCCATGTGTATAGAAAACTGATTTTTTGGATTTTGTAGATTTTTGGTGGTTTTAAAAAAGGATTAAAAATCTATAAAAAAGATGATAAAATAGAGGAAAATTAATTACATACTAATCTATTTTTTGGATTTTTAGTAAATAAGAAATAGGGAGATAAATTTTGTATAGACTCACAACGGACAATTGGACACCGTCAGTTTCTTTGATTTCAGTTTTGATCTAGATTTGGATTTTTATGTTGTTTGATAAAACTTTCATCAAAGAACACAAATGAAGAATAAATAAAATTAAAAGGATTGATTATGTACATAAAAAATCAGGTCAAAATCACAAAATGCTAAAATGCACAAATGAGGCCCAAAACCCAACTTTCACATATGAGCTCTGAATTTTATGAAATTAGTTTTATCTCGAATGTATTTGAAAATGGAGTACTTTAAAAGTGAATAGATCAAAATCATACATTATATGAAGGAGATGTACGCTTTTTAGTTTACCAGATATGAAATTAGACTTTGAGATTATTTGACACTTATTTGAACTATCATTTTTTTTATTTTTTTTATTTATTCTTGTTAGTAATACTACACAATGGAAGTAGTGTTAGGTAAATAAGAATTAGGATGAATTAACTAAAATATGGGAAGTTAGCAGTTTTTTGGGTCAATTTACAAATTATGCTATTATGCGTGTGATGAATCCACATTTCATCATCTTTATTCTATCATTTTGGCCTCAAAAACCCTAGTAAATGCCTGTAAATACCCTTAATTAGAGTATATTAGCATTCATGCATGTACCTGTAAATAGTGTATAAATTACTGTAATTAAAGCTAAAATTATAGAATAAATAAAAGAAAAGAAAAAGAATAAAATATTGTAAATATTTTATGACCGAAAACCTAGAAACCTAGGCATCTCGATGACTAGGTCGACAAGGAATAAAGTAAGGGGAGATAAGGGCCAAAATACAATACAAATCCCTGTTATTTTATTCATTCTTTATTCATTTTGGGACCTATTTGTGGTTCCACTTTTTATACATCAAATAAAGAAACTTTGTACATGAAAGTTATAGATAATTTAATAAAAAAATACAAAATTGATTTCACTGAAAAATAATGTACAGATAAAAAGTTATGGTCTGAATAAGAATCCAGAATCCCAACTTCCCAGACCCGTATCTCACAAATGAAAACTCCAAATGAAGCAAACTCACCTTTAATTGTATATAGAATAAAATAAGCTATTTAATGGCGGTGGTTTCGCATTTGGCGGAGCTACGGTTTAAAAGTTGAGTTTTGGATCCCCATTGTCTACTTGTACAGATTAAAATATTCAATTTATTATTTATTCATTATTTTTGTATTTTTATATTTTTATAATTTTGTAATTAATATTTATAATAATTATGTACATTAAAACAGGAATAAAAACCCAAATAAAACTCAAAATAAAAATATATGTATATAAACTACACATATATTATACCTATATACATACGTATACAATACCTACTTATATTTTATTAAATGTACAAAATACATCAATAAAATAAAATAAAATATATTTGTGTGTATAAAAGTATTTTATGATTTTATAAAATACTAAATAAAAATAATAAAATTAAAATACACAAACTAAAAATAAAGTAATAAAGTATATAGGTATTATACCTATAAAGGGCATAACAGGTAACTTGTAAAAATAAACTTCATAAAAATAATTAAAAATTAGAATAAAATACAAAATAATAAACATTTTTTATTTTATACACAAAAATTAATAAAATCATTCTTGATTTTTAATCGAATTTCTAAATATTTTTTCCAACGATTTTTCTGGTTGATCCACGTGGACCAACCAGATTCTATCGTTGGTTAACCTCGGTCAACTCTCTGACCGAGGTCTGCCAGGGCGTCAGAAGTGGTTTTTGTCATCTTTCGTGGATTTTTCCAGGACGCCTCGTATCTCCTTTCATGATTCGGTCTTCATGACTTTTGTAGCCCATCTATCCATGAATCACGCCGGGGTGCTTCCTCGGGCTATGGAGCATCGAAACATCTGCTGCACCTCGTTGAAAGAGCCCTCTCCACTCGACAGTCAAACCCTACAAAACAAAACCCCGACTTCCCTTCTCGTTTTGATCACTCTTCCACCACCGAATCCCTAACCTAGACCCTTGACGTTACCCCTGGTGACAGCAGGAACTCGTCGGGCCTCTCGTCGGGTCAAGGCGGTGTCGAATCGAGTCTGGTCCCCTCGTCGAAGTTCTCGCCGGAGGCCTCTTCGGGCGCACCTTGGTGAGGTCTCTTCTTCCCCTTTTTCTCTACTGGTACCGAGTATTTTAAGTGGTTAAAGCCCTCAGTGGCGTTTTCTTCGTCACGATATATCGCCTAATCATCATCATCCCACTCCGATTCAATCCCGGCCGACATCGAGTCTCGCCGGCCGACGTCACCTTTCCACGTAGCCATACTCCCCTGTGAAATACTCCACGAAGTCGGGGCATTTTGCCCCCGACTTCTTCACCAACTTTCCTTGCAGGTTTGGACGCCAACCACGCGCCTGGGGGAATTTTGCGTCTCGCCGGAGAAAGCTTGGAACCTCCAAGCTCCGCCCGCACCACGGGAGGGCCCTGCCTTCGCCTGGGCATTTTGGACCCCCCCAGACGTCAGAAGAACCCTGCAAGAGTACACGGAGGTGGTCGGGGACCCCCCTGGTGCATGGAGGAGCCGCCCTTCGTCGATTCAAACTCGACGGGGGGTTGTTCTTCGGGTGTTCTTGGAGCATCTCTCCCAGTCGTCCGATCCAAGGCCGATCGCCCAGGAAAGCAGCAACTGCAAGATCAAGGCGCGCACGGCCGTTCGATCATCCGCGCATCTTCTAATCCAGGCCGTCTACGCGAAAGGGTATCGACGCTTCTAGGCCCGACACGTGGCCTTAAGTGACACATCAAGAGCCGTCGGATCAACCCCTGCCTGGGTATTTTGCTATTTACACCCCGACCCTTTTTGTATTTATTTCTTTGTATTAAAACATTCAGTTGCAGTTTTAAAGTTTTGTAATTTTTATATCTCTGCCCCTGGTGTTGTGTAATATCGAACTTATACCCCTGCCAGTAGCGCACGTGAGCCCTCACGTGTTTCCTTGGTCTTTTTGCATTTCTGCCCCGAGGTTTTTGGTATTTACAAGCAGGTCATCCCCAAGCGTGTGCATCGCACGCACGTGGGTGGGTTGTTTGCAACCGTGCCCTCGCGGGTTTAGCTTTTTGTAAAAGGTACACTAAATTAAATATTTAGTGTTATATTTTGTGAAAAATTGCATTTATGTCCCTGAAGGATTGTGTATTTGCATATATACCCCTGCTAGGCCACAGAGTTTTGCTTGTTTGTCTTATTTATTCCACACATCATATTAATCCTAAAAATCATCAAAAAATGCATGTAGGCGCCTGTTAACTTGCCCTTTCATGCCATATTTTGCATTTAATTTTGATTGTATTTTAGCATTTATTAAAAGTCAAAAACATGCTATTTTGGTACTGTCTAGCTTAGAAAATACCAAAAAAATATTAAAATACCTCGAAAAATTCCAAAAAAATACCTATTGTCTATTTAGTCTATTTTAGTGTCAATCCAAAAATCACTAAAAATTGCAAAAGGAAAACCTTAAAAATTAGAAAACATCTAAAACTTCAAAAAAGTCTAAAAAATTGTAGAAAACTCCAAAAATTGCAAACTAAAGTGTTGTAGATTCCTTATTTTTTTATCTTTATTTTAAAATTAGTTTGGAAAAGTTTTGTGGCAGTTTGATATTTTTAATTCCTATTTTACCTTCAGCTAGTAGCTTATTCCCTGTTTTGTTGTATTTTGATATTTAAAAATATCAAAAATATTTTGAAAAATATCCAAAAATCACAAAAATAGTAGAAAAATATAAAAATACCAAAAATATTTTCTTTCTGAGTTTTTGAGCATTTTTGCATATTTTTATAAATATCCTAGCACCTCTTTTATTATATAGCTCATATTTTCTTATATTGAAAAAGAAAATACAAAATATATAAAATATAAAAAGAAAATATAAAATCAGAAAATTAAAAATCAAAATACAAAATATAAAATTATAAAAAAAATTATATAAAGATTAAAAATAAAAAATCCAGATTGGCTAAGTAGTCCATTAGACCTAGGAGTGACTTTTTGTCTCTACTCTACACCTTTGTTTCCTGTGTTCGACCCCTACTTGCTTGCCATTGTACATTTTTAGTAGGAAATAATAAATTTTAAATCATTTCTCTTGATTGATTGATTGATTGTGTGGGTTAATTGCTGACAAACGGGAAGGCTTGAGTAGTCGCATCAGTGATAGTGAGTCTGATTTGTCAGACCACGATTTAGCGGCTCTCGCAATCTCGTTTTTCAAATGGCGCCGTTGCCGGGGAGCATTGGCTTGTAGAGTACATTCTTGTCTTTTATCTGCTTAGCCATTTTTGATTATCTGTTTCTATTGCATAATTTGGTTTGAACTGTCTAACATCCCTTTCTTGTTTTCTTGCGAGGGACCACTGACCGAGGAGGATCGCCTAGGGGATCCTGCGCATCCTTGGGAGGAGCCGGCTATTCTACCCTAGCCGGCAGGAGAGAGCAGGAGAGCTTGAGAGAGAGAGAGATAGTTAGTTTTTTTTTATTTTTGGTAAGAGAGAGTCATTTAAATTGTAATAATACAGGACTTGAATACTCAGACACTCGGGCCCAATTTCCAAGTGTTTGTTTACCTTGGGGGCTCACCGCGGTTTTCTTCGCATTTCTCGACTGTCATTTGTCGGTTTTGTTTTCCTTTTTCCTTTCTTTTGTGGAATGAGCCCTTAGATTTTAGGGATTGCTTGATCGATTAGATTAGGTCCAAACACCCTAATAACCATTGCATGTACCTATAGTACGTATTTGGACTTAGTTTAATTAAATAGTTAAATCATCTTCTTAGATCCACCGCGCCGCAAGCTCACCCCATCAAGCGCTACTCCTGAACTCGATTTGTCGAGAAGAGGAGGGGTGGGTCTAGACCGAACTCTTTGGATCAAGGATTGGTGATTAACTTGTGGTTCTTCACGCTAGCAATTGCCTTCTTAGGACGATTTCCTTGTGCATATGGCCATGTAGTATAGGTTTATAAATTCCTGTTTTGCATCCCGCATGGAGAGAGCTGGGAGTCACTGTAAGTCTTCTATCTTTGCATTCATCATTTAGGCACTGAGGTGAGATTTCCATCTTAATGCCACTTGCATTGGCTTTTCTGACTCTTCTCTCCCTCTGTTTTTGGATCAAATAAGAATCAAGAAAAAACAAAAAAATGTTAGGCGCTTGTTTGAATTTACTCAAAAGAAGCGATAACACAAAAAAAATTAAAAAAGGGACTGCTAAGAAACTTTTACCTAAATAAAATTGGTATTTGGACTCATTGATTAGGGAGAGTCACACCCTCACTTGTATTCAGGTTGCATGGGAAGGTCTCCTTCCAAGTGAGCAGAGTGCTTCGTAAGGATTAGAGCCCAAAACCCAGTCTGTGGCTGCCTTGTGTATCGCCTGGATTTCCGAAGTATTGGCGCTTCTATCGTACGTGGACGAGTAGGGCTTGGTCAACATTGGTGACTCTCTATTATGCAGTGCATCGACCTTGTCCGAAGTATCGAGCCTAGGCCACGCCTTCACGGGGGTGTCTGTCTCATCATCTTGCGTCCGAGTAGGTTCTTGCACGCTCACGGGTGATTCCGTTGCGAGCGAGTTCCGAAGTATTGGTTTCGCCTATTGGCTTCCTTTCTCTATTTCTTTGGCTGAGTAGGGATCCAGGAAGGGTTACAAGGACCTTAAAAAGTGCAGACTACAAGTTACACAGGAGGAGGACAAGTACGGGATACTCTTCCGGCAGTACTCTCTCTCCCATAGGCGTAGCGCTCTAAGGACTCGTTAAAAGATAAATACCTGAATTCATCTAAAAACTACAAAGATAATAGCCGAACCCTTACGGCTTCACGTGTTGAGTTGGTGAATCCCCTTGCTTTGTGTTTGATTGCTAGTTGGATTAAGGTCGAGATCAAAAATACCGCGCCCTTGCGCCATTTTTGCTCTCCTTCCATTTGACCCTTGCTCATTGTGAGCCTTCTACTGTTTTACAATCCTTTATTTCTTGTTCACCCTCGTGCTCTTCATCCATCATCTTCTCCTCTGACCTTCTCAAGATGTCGTCACATGGATGGTTCAGTCGGGACCTCGCCGACGCCCACATCGTATCGGAAACATCTTCCATAAAGAAGGGTGATCTCCAAGAAGTCAGTTTGGATCTCGCGAATGTCTCCTTGGACTCCCCTATTATCGCTTCTTTCAACACTTGCCTGTCACCAATAAATCCGTTGTTCGGGATGGACTTGCAACCCAAATTAGCTCTTTCCCTTCAAATAAACCGGGATTACTCTTGTCCCTGAAATAACCCCTTGTGGATGGAAGATCGATTTCAGTCAATATCCTATGCTCCGTTCACAACGATATGGGATTGACCTTAATTCCAGATTCATCTCGACAGCGGGTGCTCAAGAAGATACTGATCAGGGATTGCTTCGTCATGCAGATTCTTCACCCGATCACGAGCCGGAAATTCAAGTTCATTTTGAGATGCAGGAGAAAGAGGAAAGAGACCACAACCCCCACCTGAGCCTAAAGTCAATCCGGGGGAGGGACAATATACCACGCAAAACGAAGTTAACAGTCAGTTGCTGGCTTCCATTCACGCCATCCAGCAGCAGTTGACTAATCAAGCCCTGGCCCAGACCGCCTTCCAAGATATGCTGAACGATTTGAGGAGGAGGGCCGATGCAAGAGACGATCGGAGGGAGAATGATCCGAACCAAGAGCCTGATTTTGAAGAAGTTAGAGATGAGTTCTCAGTGGGAAGACCAGAATTCGACGCAGCAGAAGCAGATCCACCGCAGCCCAAGCCTACGCTCAAGGAAACATACAACCCAGGAGCGGGACGCATCACTGAGTGGATTCAGGTTCCACGTATGCATGCCCACTTCGAGCTGAAACCGCAATTTCTGTCCCTGCTTCCCACATTCCCACGGGAATACCACTGAGGAACCATATATCTTTCTCAAGAAGTTTAACCGCATCTGTGCCACTGCTCACTACCCTGGCATTCCTCTGGGGGTAGTCAAGATGACCGCCTTTTCCTTCAGCCTTCAAGACGAGGTCCTATATTGGATCGACTATCTGGGAAAGATCGTCACGACATGGAGGATCTAAAGTCTGCATTTCTCCATAAATTCTATCCTCTTGGGCGATTCAATTAGATGCGTGCCCGTATCTCCAGTTTATGCCAACAGCCACACGGGACTATCCATGAAGCGTGGGAGAAATTCAAGGGCCTGCAAGAAAAGTGCCCCACCATGAAATCCCAAAGACTAGTCTCGTGCAGCATTTCTTTGGGGGGTTGTCACTTGAGAGCCAAAAGCTTGTAGACGCCGCTTACGGCGGTTCGCATTTCAACAAGGACGAGGATGTGGTATGGAACATCTTCGAGGAGATGGCTGAAGGAGAAGCCGTCCAATCCTCGTCCAGAGCATACATGAAAGTTCCAACCGCCATCAGCAAGCCAGTAAACATGGCTTCTCACGCCGAGGATAAGGATGAGAGATCCAACCTGAGCATCATTGGGAGCCACCTGTCTAAGTGGACATCATTGAGAAGAGGTCGCAGGACCTCGAAAAATTATCGATCATTGAGAAGAGGACCCAGGGTCTGGAAAAGCTCGACCAGATATCCCAACAGCTGGAGCAGCTCGTTCGTGCATTGAATGCAAACATGTGCAACGCTGTGTCTACTTCTACCGAGTCGAATACTGAGAAGAAGGAGCCTACAATGCAGCAGAACCCTCAGCCGACTCCACCGCAGCCCCAGCCTATTCAGCACGTGTATTACGTGAAGGTTCTGGAGCATCTCCCGCAGCCCTAGACACAGATGGTTGTACATCAACCTGAGCCCCAGCCAGCTTACTCCGAGCAGTTCTCTCCACCCCCACCACTGATTCAGGAGATCAATGGCGTATGGGACAATGAAGCGCAGCTGGCCCGTCCTCAGGGACATTCTCAGGGTCAGAACATGGGCAACATGCCCTATCACCAGCAGCAGCAGGGTGGGAGACCCTTCCAGCACTCCTACCAATACTAGCCTCCATCTCACGGTAACACCTGGAGGCAGAATTACCAGCACGGGCCTCAGCAGTCCGGATACCGCGGACAGGGATATCATCAACAACCGGCTGCTCAATACAACCAGCTGAATTCACATTATTCCTCCAACCCTCCTCCTCACCAATTTTCCCAAGGCTACCAGTCGCAATCTCAACAGCCTTACCAGCACTCTAGACCCCAGCAGGGGGACTCCTTTGAGATTGTGCCAGTTAATCCGACCCTGGCCTGTTTAGAACAATTAATGAAGAACATGGCTGAGATGACCCAGAAGATCGACGACCTGACGGCTGCCAAGACCGTCATACCAGCCCAGGTCGAAGCCAATCCGAACAACTTCCGACGCAAGGAGCAGGTAGCCGGCAGTGTCCAACCCTAAGCAGGTGAATTTAATTGTTTTTTATCTAACGTTGTTACTCTCAGGAGCGGTAGGACACTCCAGCCATCAGCGATGGCGAAGGGAAAGCATCTTGCATCTGATGGGGAATCGTCAGTCCAGCCAACACCAAGGCCAAGCAGCATTTTGGGAGCAGCACCAGCATTCAGAAAATCACAAAAAAATGAAGAAAATGACAAACCACAAAAAGATAGCAGCAACCTCGGTAGAGATCAGCCAGCATTGGAGATGCCTGCACCTGCCTCACAGCCAGTTCCTGGCAGGAGAAGCATTGCACCTGCAGCGAGTCCAACGCCAGCACCAGAAGCCGAGCCTGTCATTTTTGGTCCACAAATTGTAGATGAACCCATTCCTTTTTGCCATCTACCTGTACACGACAGTATGGACACTCTTTTGAATGAAATTGATGAAGATGTTGTAAATATTCCTTTTCCTGAAGCAATGAAAAAACACATAAAAATGAAAAATTTGAAAAATGCTTTGTCTAATCCTGCCATCATAGAAATCATCCAGAATTTGGTGCTGAATATGCCATTAATGAAAGCTCTTGAGTACATGCCGGCTTTTAAGAAAGGATTGAAAGAGGCATGTACAACCAAGCGCAGGCCGCACCCCCACAACTCCAGAAGCAAGGGTGGCAAATCCGAAAAGCATATCCTCACAATGGCCACCGTTAATGCCATCAGCAACCTCCCGGATAAAAAGCCAGACATGGGAGCATCTCTTGTGCGTTGTCAGATGTTCAATCAAGAGTTTGAACGAACACTTCTCGACAGCGGGTCTTCTGTCAACCTGGTGCTAGCCTCGTTACTCACGGAATTCAGGCTAGGACCGCTCAAGCCTACAAAGATGATTCTGCAGTTTGCAGACAAGTCAGTCAAGCGGCCTAGGGGCCTGTTGGAGGACGTGATCGTCACGGTTCTGGGAAAGTCATTTCCGGCCGATTTTGTGGTCTTAGATATGGACGTCCCCTCTCCATTGCTCCTTACCCCAATCATACTTGGAAGACCATTTCTGCGGACATCAAACGCAGTAGTGAATTATGGGACGGGAGAAATCACTTTTGGCACTGGCAATGAAACAATCAAAGTAGAGACCCTGTCTGAGGGAACACCGCCGAACAGACATCTACATCATTGACGAGTCGCTAAATACGATGTTTAATTTGGTCACGTTGTAGCACGCGTACTTAGCGATTCGGTCAGAACCGAGAGAAGATCTCCGTGAAGAGTGTCTCGGCTTTAATTTATATCCCGGGCAAGTCCGGGGTCGAACTCAGGGAGGCAAAGGAACAACTTCAGAATAATTTGAAAATTAAGTTTTAGATTTCAGTGCGGTTTTTTTTATATTTTTTTAATGCAAAACGAAATGCTAATGCAAGATGCGGTTGAATTACGACACTAAGAAAGCATACAACAAGGCCAAATTAATTTTAATGTTAAATTAATCCAATTCAGCCAAATTATATTTTTCCTAAAGTCCTAATCAAGAGATGAAAACAAAACACAATTTTTTTGTAATTTTAGGGGTTAAAATGCAACAAGGAAAAATACACACTTTTATGGGTTTTTTCGCAATTTCTCATGCAAACAGTAAGCAAAAATCTTGAAAAAAAATACTGGAACTAAACATGATGCAAGAAGACTACAGTAATATTTATGGAATTTTTTTTGACAAAATATGAATTTTTTTATGAATTTTTTAGTGAAAACAGAGTGACAGTGAGTAAATAATTCCTAATAAATCCACGTTATCAAATTAATCAGAGAACAAATTATCTAAAAAAGATATTTTCATGTAGAATCCAGGAGAGTTGAAATTTCGCAAAATTGGTATACGGGGATTTAATTAAAAATCAAATACTAATTTCACTCTACAATTTATTTCGGGCACAAGACAACTCCATTTTAAATGAAATTTGGATAGTAAGTTAACCACATATCAAGGCATCTTTCCTAATTTTTGTGTAATTTTTAAAGCAACGGTGTGTGAGATATAAATTTAAGATCACCGATTGGGTAAAATATGCAATATTTCAGTTGAATAATTTAATTTAATTACCCAAAGATTACAAAAATATAAATAAATATTCAGAATATAGAAAATTAGTTGCTCAACACAATGGCA
Organism: Ottelia alismoides; assembly: GCA_037367405.1. Classification (NCBI taxonomy): domain Eukaryota; kingdom Viridiplantae; phylum Streptophyta; class Magnoliopsida; order Alismatales; family Hydrocharitaceae; genus Ottelia; species Ottelia alismoides. The sequence continues at coordinate 45,374 of JAZKJV010005425.1, forward strand.
TTTTCCATTTAATAAAAAGATGCAATACAGGTGTCCAAGTTAAGAATCAAACACAGGGTTATCTTTGCAAAGAAGAAAATGAAATTGATAATATAAAACATGTACGAGGACTGAACTATAATTACATAAACATAAATGGGAAAAGTTGCAATTTTTACAAAATAAACAATGACCTTCTTCCTGGCGGTGACGGGAGGAGAACCCAACATGAGTGGGGCCGATGCGCGGCCTCGCGCGACCGCGAGAAGGGCGGCGCGACGAGCGCGGGGAGGCGGCGAGGTGGGCGTCGGCGGCTGGTGGCTGCAAGGCGGAGGCGGAGCAGGTGGCTAGCGAGGCGGAGTCCGGCGGTTGGTGGCAGAGAGGACGAGGCGGACGGCGAGGGGCCACGCGACGGAGGCCTGGTGGTTGAGCGGCGCAGGAGGGCCGCCTGCGGCTGTGGCCTGGAGGCTACGGCCGGCGCGCCGCTAGTGGGTGGCGGGCGGCGGTGGGTTCTCCCCACCGCTGTCGTTGTTTTTTTTTGTTTAATTTTTTTACTGATTTTTTTTAAAAGTTGCTGTACTTTTTTTAAATTTTAATTAATTTTTTTTAATTTTTTTTAAACAGGAAACAAAATATATACAAAATGGGAAGGAGACAACTTGATGGTGGTGATGATATGAAAAGAAAACAAATGGATGATTTTTAGGTGATGATATGATGTGCTAAAATATATTGCAAAAAATAACAAGATGATAAAATGAGAAGGCAAATTACCTACGATGGAGACGATCGCCTATGGTGTGCTCACAAGAGCACGGTCTTCGCTCGAATTGCCGGCGCGCAATGAGCTCAAGCAGCGCGCGATTGCGGCTGCGATGTTGGCCAAAGAACCAACGGATCTCACCGGAGAGAGGGTTGTCGTCGCTCGACCGCGGTTGCGTCGCTGTCACTGATTCAACTCTGGGAACTAGGCTCTCCTCATATAAAGATGGATCAAAGGTAAAAATGAGGAGAATGACATGTATATAAAGATGATGGAATGAGAGGTTATTAAAGTGGTGGGAGGTTATATTATTAATGGAGTTGAATGGGAAGTTTAAAAAATGGTGGAGTTAAATGGAGGTTGGTGGTAAAGAGTTGAATGGTGGTTATTGTAGAGAATGGAAATTAAATAAATAAATGAAATAAAGTTGGCTACTTTAATTACAATAATTTAAAAAGAGAAGACAAAAAGTGGAGAATTTACAAAAGAAGACAAAACACCATGTGCACATTTTTTTACTTTTCTAATATGTATTTTTTTGTCTTTTTAATAAGAGATATTTACAATGAAAAAATACTATAAAATAATATAATTAAAATACAACACAATCATGATATTTTTGTATTTTTAGCAATTATGAAAGATACAATAAAAATTAAAGAAAGAATGAATATATACAAGGTATACAATGTACATCTAGGTCCCAAAACCCAACTTTTGCAAATGAGCTCCGATTTTAATGAAACCAATTCCTTTGGATAGATAATTTTCTAACTTGAACTTTAAAAGTGAGTTTTGTGAATTTGGAGTTCATACGGAGCGGGAATTTAGCTTGGAAGTTGGTCTTTACGGCTTTTTCCCATTGGGATCTAGGAGTATTTATTTGAGGTAAAATTTATTTTGTATTTTTGTATTTTTATATACATTGATATGAACATGTTGGAGAAAGAATTAGCCAAAAAGGAGTTAATATGAAATTATTAAAAATACATAAAGTTTTGGGCTATTTACAAGTATAAAACTCCTTTGATTTTGCGGCTTTTTATGTGTAATTTATTTTGTACAATTTAATATACAATAATTAGTGTGTTTTATTTACAAGAGACATTTTGTTAATTTAATGAATTTATGTACATTTTTATGAGCTTTTACTCGGGGATTTTGCTAAGATCAAGATATTGAGATGATGAATCGTGGATTCATCACCCCCCTATACTTAAACTTTGCTAGTCCTCGAGCAAATAAAGAATGAATAAGTTGGATTAACCCCTGACTGTGCATGTGAATACAAGACTTGATCCGTTCAAGAACTCTCGATTTTAGAGATCCCAAAATTCTAAGCTGAACCAAGCTCTAGTCAAAAGGTACCCAATTTCCCTAATCATCAGACTCTCTTTGTATACATATATATAAGGGATATGACTTTAAGTGTTGACCGCAGTTACAAGAGTAGAGTCACAACGTCACCCAAGGTTCCAGTCCAAGAGACTCTCCTAAGGATCCGATCCTCAACACTAGGGAATAAACCATTTCTTGCATCCAATCCACCGTCTCTTTAGTTGTCAGACTTGAAAGTGTAGATGGAAGGCCAGTTGATGGAGGGCATAGGATTGTGTCATTTCTTCTCTCCCTCTCATTGGAATAAGGATCCTCTCGAGTGCCTTATTACTCAACGCATTTTTTTGGTGTTGATCAGTGCGTCCGTCAAGAGAAGTTGGAGCCGTCTGCACTTGTTTTCCTGGGAGTACACCGGGGTGTGTCTTTTTTGAGTATCTATTATACCTTCTACACCCAGACTTGTAGCATTTACGATGCAGAGCCCTTTTTTGGTGCAAGCCCGACTCCTGGTCCTAATAGCGGTGGTCCAAGTGGACACTTTGAAATGGTTGGGAGCGCTCGCCTTTGGTGGAAGCTCTTTGATGTTTGACTTTGTATGGAATGAGAGCTTTTCTTTGACATTTCATTGCTTTGTGGTATTTTTGGCTAGCTCCACTGCTTTTACCAAGAGTTGGCGCACACTGATCAACAATTTTTTATTTTATCACACCCTGGCACATAGGTAGATGTCAAGAGATAGTACAAGAACCATGTTCTCATACTGGCTAAAGATGCTGACACTCAGGTTTCATGAAGCCTTCATTGATTTTATCCCATCCTCGAGCATCATCAAATCAAGTCCAAACTTAACTCCCTCATCCCAGATCCTCAAGTGAAATTTCAACTCATCTCATCATAACTGCAGTCGTGTATGTGAGGTGCTGATCATATTCTTAAGGTAGAGACTAAGCATGCAACATAGCACACAAATCTTTCAAACTAGGGAAATGTGAATAATTAAGTCCAAGACCCTAACGACTAAGGCTGATTAACTCAAAATCTCAAGAGCCCATAAACCAAGTGTTCTTGAACATCACTAGTCTTGTGTGAAAATGAATGTGTCAGGGGTTAAACCAACTTATTAGTTAGTTTTTTTTATGATTGATTGACTTTTTTTAAGTTTTAGAAAAAGTTTTTTCAAACAAAGGCAAAGAATTTTTTTTCTAGACAAAGGCAAAGAAATCTTTTTTTTCTTTTTATCATTTTTTTCTTTTTTTCAAGTTTTTTTTGTTTTGAAAAAGATAGGTAAATAGGAAAAGACTTTTTTTTGAAAAAGTTTGTTTTGTTTTTTTTAAAGAGGATTTTTTTTTGAAAAGTTTTTTTTAGCAAATAAGGAAAAAGAGTTTTTTTAGAAAAAAGTTTTTTTACCCACCCCATAATTATTGTATAATATATACAAAAATACGTGAAAGTACGAGCTATGGGTAAAGTATATATATGTAATATATACACGCCCCCTATACTTAGCATGTGCTGTGTCCTCATGGCACAAGAAGCGAGAAAAAGACATAGCTCGTGCTAAGCGTAGGATGGCTAAAATAATAAACAGAATAGAAGTCGATCCGCCCCCTATACTTAGGCTATGGATAGCCTAAGTGTAGAAGAAGAACAAAAATGGGGCGGACGAGGTCAAGAAGAGAAATGGATGAGTATACATATGGAGGGCATCGGCTCCCCCTATACTTAGGCTCTTGGTAAGCCTAAGTATAGGACAAGAGTAAGTGTAAGAACCGATGTGATCTGGAGAATATACAAAGAACGGCGAATGTACAAGAGGAATGAATCTTCTAAGATGTTGAATCTTGATGCTGCATCTTCATGATGAGTAATATGATGTATCTGCTCTGTGCTCGCTCTGCATGAAGTTGATGACCTCGACTTGGACTAACTGCTCTTTTGAATCAACAAAATGCTTCAACAGTTGTCCATTTATCACATGAGATTGTGCACCATCTGTGAGATCAGCTATCTCTACACTTCCATTCTCGTGCACTTTCTTAACAACAAAGGGACCCGTCCATTTAGATTTGAGCTTCCCATGGAACATCTTCAACCTGGCATTGAACAACCATACCTTTTGTCCAGGGACAAAATCTTTGCACCTAATGTGCTGATCATGCCATCTCTTTACTTTGTCCTTATAAATCAAACTGTTGTCAAATGCCCTGTTTCGGATTTCCACGAGCTCGTTCAAGTTCAAGTCTCGACAAAGCTTCCCTAGGTCACAACTCCAGTTAATCTTCTTAATTGCCCATTCGGATTTATGAATCAATTCTGCGGGCAAATGGCATGGCTTTCCATAGATCATTCTAAATGGTGAAGTACCCAATGGTGTCTTGTAGGCTGTCCTATAGGCCCACAGAACTTGGTCCAAAAGCTGAGACCAGTTCTTCCTATCGGGACGAACCAATTTCTGCAAAATACTCTTCACCTCTCTGTTCGAAACCTCTGCCATGCCGTTGGACTGTGGGTGGTAAGACTAGTAACTCTATGCTCAAATCCATAGTCCTTAGCTAAAGATCTCATATCTCGATTCACAAAATGGCTACCCCCATCAGATATCAAAACTTTTGGCACCCCGAACCTAGCAATAATATGATCTCTCACAAACTTACAGACAGTCTTGCTGTCTGCGGTTCGGGTTGGGATAGCCTCCACCCACCTGAATAAATAGTCAACCGCCAACAATATGTACTCATGTCCTTGGCTGTTGGGAAAGGGACCCATAAAATCTATGCCCCATGCATCAAAAACATCACAAATAATCATCAGTTGCATAGGCATCTCATCTCTCTGTCCAACTGTCCCTCCCATCCTTTGACAGATCGGGCACGACCGTAGAAAATCAATGGCATCTCTAAATAAGGTCGGCCAATACAATCCACATTGAAGTACTTTGTGAGCGGTTCTCTTTCCCGAATGGTGTCCTCCAGCCTCAAGTGAATGACAATATGTGAGGACACTCTGGTATTCCTCCTGAGGAATACACCTTCTCCAAACACAATCCGGTCCTTCGAAGAAAAGGAAAGGATCGTCCCAGTGGTATCTCCTCGAATCCGACTTCAGTCGGTCAATACTGCTCCTAGTCCAACCATGGGGAACCTGCTTGGAGACAAGATAGTTCACCATGTTGGCATACCACGGGAATGAGTCAATAACACAAATTGACTCATCTGGGAAGGTCTCTCTAATCCGCTCAAAATTAGGAGAATCCTTAAGTTCAATCCGAGAAAGGTGATCAGCCACAACATTCTTCACTCCAGGTTTATCCTTTATCTCCAAATCAAATTCCTGGAGGAGTAAAATCCACCTAAGAAGGCGCGCCTTCGCGTCCTTCTTTTCCATTAAATATCGAATGGTTGTGTGATCTGTATAAATTGTCACCTTAGAGCCCAAAATATATGATCTGAACTTCTCAAGGGCCCATACTACTGCGAGCATTTCCTTTTCGGTCACTGTGTAATTCTTCTGTGTAGGATCTAAAACTTTGCTCGCATAATGAATCGTAAACATAATCCCCTCTCGCCGTTGTCCTAACACAGCTCCTATAGCAAAATATGAAGCATCAGTCATGATCTCAAAGGGGAGAGACCAGTCAGGAGCTTGTAGGATAGGCGAGGCACAAATCTTCCTCTTCAAGAGCTCAAAGGCCTCCAAACACCTGTAATCTACAATGAACTCTGTGTCTTTTCCTAAGAGCTCAGTCAGTGGGTGGGCGATCTTTGAAAAATCTTGAATGAATCTCCTATAGAATCCAACATGCCCTAAGAATGACCGCACTGACTTCACGTTGGTAGGTGGTTCGAGTTTCTTGATCACCTCCACCTTGGCAGGGTCAACCTCCATTCCCCTTTTGGAGATGACATGCCCCAACACGATACCCTCCGTCACCATAAAGTGACTCTTCTCCCAGGAGAGTACCAGATTCACTTCTCTACACCTCGTGAGGACTCGGTCCAAGTGCGCTAAACATGTATCAAAAGAATCACCATGGACCGAGAAGTCATCCATGAACACTTCCAGGAAATCTCCCACCATCTCGGCAAATATGGCTATCATGCACCGCTGAAATGTGCCCGGGGCATTGCAGAGCCCAAATGGCATGCGCCTGAAAGCATAAGTGTCGAATGGACATGTGAATGTGGTCTTTTCCTGGTCCTCAGGGGCTATGGCCACCTGGTTGTAGCCTGAGTATCCATCAAGAAAACAGAAGAACTCTTTCCCTGAGAGTCTCTCCGAGATCTGATCAATAAAAGGTAAGGGAAAGTGATCTTTCTTGGTCGCAGCATTCAGGCACCTGTAGTCAACACAGACACGCCACGACGTACGTACTCGTGTCGCGATCTCTACCCCCTCCTCGTTGGTGACCATCTGGATTCCCGACTTCTTCAGGACAACATGAAGTGGGGCCACCCACTTGGAGTCAGAAATAGGGTATATAAACCCTGCTTTGCACCATTTCTCAATCTCTTTCTTCACCACTTCCCGTAGATTGGGGTTAAGTCTCCTTTGGAACTCACGGGAAGGTCTCACATTATCCTCAGTAAAAATGTGGTGCGAGCAGAGAGCGGGGTTGATGCCCACGAGATCCGACACTGTCCAGCCTATTGCTTTGCGGTTCCTCTCTAAGACCTCTAACAACCTAGACTCCTGTTCTAAAGTCAAGTTTGAGCTAATGATGACAGGATATCTCTCTTTGGGTCCCGCAAGAAAGGCATACTTAAGTGTAGGAGGTAGTGATTTCAGTTCTGGCAATGTGGTATCATCAAGCAGATCTGGCTGAACTGAATCTGAATCTGGTTCCGTGCTGCATGAAGGTGGGCTAAGCTGAGTAGTACTCGCCACCAAATCAGAAGTATCGGGAGTCGGATCGTCAAAAGTATCCAAACAATCGGCAAAAGCCACGTCCGACTCGTCATCTATGTCCCATGATTGTTCCGAAGAGGATGGAACTGACAGATCCGAATGGATCTCTAAGTCATCATGAGAATAGGTTGATGCATCTCTAGCAAGATCAGACAACACCTGGCAAACTGCATCATGCACCATATCCTCTCCAGATGAAAGGGTCTCGCTCTGTCCTGAAGGAATCTGTCCCCAAATCCCAACTGTGCTAATCAAACTGCAATCTGCCTCTAAAGATGAGTACTCTGTGCTACTCTCTGAATCGGGCCGCTGACACTTGGTTTGCTTCATCTCAAGGTTCACCTCTCCGCCTGGAGAACGGAACTTCATCATTCCCGTACCATAATCGAAAGCTGCGCCTGCGGTCCTAAGGAAGGGTCGTCCGAGAATGATCTGAGATTCTCTCCAATGATTGGGGGTCACCATGTCCAAGACTGTGAAGTCAACCTAATAGTTCTGCCCCTCAATCGAGATAACTATGTTCTTCACTTCTCCCTTAGGTCTCTTCACTGATCGATCAACGAATTGGAGTAAGGCTCTAGATTTGCGAAGTGGTCCCAACTCCAATTTCTGATATAATGCTAAGGGAAGTAAGTTGATTGAAGAACCGTTATCTAAGAGTGTGCGTGCAAACGCAATGTCGTCAATACGACTCTCCACATAATGAGCACCCATGTCTCTCTTTTTCCTTGGCAAAGTCGGATTCTTGAGACAATAGGTTGTGGCTACCGATAAGACATGTGTCTTTATATTTCGGTTATCTTTCTTCCTGCTAACCCTTCTAGGTGTGCATCTCACCTTAAGGTATTTTTGGAAGGCAGGATGGTTAGCCACATATTCATCAAATGGCACCTTAACTGTGATATTTTCTTTACAAAATCGTGCCATATCGGGGTCATCTTTCTGAATCTTTTTGATGCGCTTTCCTGCCGTAAGAGCACGGGGGAAAGGGATTGAAGCTAGGGAAACAGAGGATGAAGAATCTGAATCATGAACTGAAAGATCATTCTTTGCATTAACGGAAACAGAGTTCTTCATACAAGAATCTTTTTGATGCAACATGGACTCAAAATCTAAACTATCTACTACAGGTTGTGGAATAGAAGCTGGAGTGGTATCCGCCACAACCGGAGATGCAAGGTCCTCCGTAGACTCAGAAGAATATCCATGTCCTCCTCTCGGCTCCCTGAGTAGAAATCCTCGAATGGTGCTGATGGGGCTCCGAAATATGATGCCTCTCCTCCTCGTCCTCTGAAGACTCCTCAGGTAGAGCTCCAGAGATGCCCCTCCTCGTATCCCTCGCCCGGTCAGGTACGGTCACGGTCCTTCCGCTCCTGAGTGACATGTAGTTAGCCTCGTCACACGAAAGAATCTCATGTTCAGATCTAGGAGATGCTGAATAGTGTACCTGACCAAAGTGCTGCTGAGAACTAGATTTGTTCAGGCTATTAGGGTTAGCCTGAACTTGGGCTGGGATAGAGGTAGAGGGTGCAGTCTGCTCGTCTCGCCATCTGGACAGGCGGTTGACATCCACTCGTAAGTCTTGAATCTCGTTCCTGTAGGAACGTAGCTCGTCGAGTATCTGCTGCTGAATATCCACGGGACTAGACGAAGAAGGAAGTGGATAAGACTGGGAAGAAGAACGGGAAGACTGGCCCTGCTGGCCAGAGTACTGCCTCTGCTGTTGCTGCTGGGGTTGCGGACCCTGCTGGCCCGCCTGGTAATGGCCCTGTCGGCCATGCTACTGGTACTGCTGCCTCTGCTGCTGGGGTGGCTGGAATCCAGGGCTCTGCTGTGAAGGAGGTGGTGCGGAGGTGAATGCGGTGTTATGAAAGGTCGGGGGACGCTGATAGGACTGTCGGTCTCCCGTACTTCCCTTCCTGGCAGGGTCCTGAGTATACCATACTCCATTCACCTCCCAAACCGGTGGAGGCTCCTCCTGGACTGTCTCTGCTACTGGAGGTGGTTGCTGGAAAGAGTGGGTGTAGGATTGGTCCTGCTCCCACGGCTGGGGTTGCCCTGACACCAGCTTCTCCTGAACATGGTGAACTCGGTATACGGGAGCAGAGGGTGCAGTCACGGCAGGTATCTTTATCTTAGATACCTTCTCAGTCAACTCCTCCATCTGTTTTGGAAGTTTGGAGACACTCCGATCTAACTCATCAATCCTCCTGTCGATCCTCTTGACTACAGTAAGCTTGTCAGCAAGAAGTCCCATGCTAGGGATCACGTCCTGAGAGAGATCAACTACAGCTGATTTTCCCCCTCCAAATGAGAGTGAACTGGGGGATGGTGTATAGGCCCTGCTGGCCATCAGTGAGCGGCTAGTTTCAGCCATCTGCTCGAATACCCTCCAGACGGTATCCGCTCCTCGTGATGTATAGCTGCCTCTACAGGCAGCGCTCACAAAACCCTGCATCTCAGGGTTGAGACCAGTGAAGAAGGATTGGACCAAGATATTGTCATCTAATCCATGACAAGGACACTTTTGCAGGATGTCCTTGAATCTTTCCCAAGCATCACAGAAGGCTTCATGGGGTAATTGGGAAAAACTCGTAATTCGCGTCCTCATCATGTTAGTTCTACTCAACGGGTAGAACTTCTTTAGGAATAGGTCCTTGAACTAGGCATAAGTGGTGATGATGATTCCAAGATTTTTCACCCAGTAATCGGCTTTTCCACCCAAGGCAAATGGAAGGGCTTTGAGCCTAATATAATCCTGGCTAACATTATTATGTTTGAGGTTAGCACAGATGAGCTCAAAGTCCCTTAGGAATGCATATGGCTCCTCAGAAGCATTCCCATCAAAATGTGGCAGCAGGTTCAGAAAATGCGGCTTCAACTCAAAGTCAACAGTGGGTTCGGCCGGACTCAAGTAGTTATGAATTTGATATTGTCCGGGGTTGTATGCCGCATCCATTGGTAGTTGGACCCCAACATTTAACTGTCCTAACTGAGCTCTCAGTAATGCTTGTTGCTGCTCAGATGCAGCTAATCTGGCAAGTATCATTTTCATTGGGTCTTCATTGTTCTCTTCTTCCTCTTCTTTCTTCTTTGGAGGCATTTTACTTGTGTCTTCTATATGGCCTGAATCAGCAATGTGTTCTTGATTAGAAGAGGATTTATGAATCAAGATATTCTCATCGAGGTGAAGGTCTTCCTCGGTGAGGTGGGAAGAGAGAAAGGGAATGGTTTGAGAGTAACCATCCCGAGAGTGGGTGATCCTGGGCTCAAGAGGGTCATGAGTCCAGGTTGGTCCATGTTGCGCATGGACCTGTGAAGACATACTTCTTGGAGGGTTCAACGGGAAATTCGCAAGGTCCGAATAATTATCCCCCCAATCAGTCATCTTCGATGTCAAAAGAACCGATTAGAACACGATATTTCAATGAGGTGCTAGTTCTACGGTGCACGTAAATGTGCGGAGTAAACTCACACAATACAAACGCAATTCAAACCCTCAATTTCACCAACTCAACACGTGAAGGCCGTAAGAGTTCGACCGAATTATCTTGTCAATTTTAGTTGGTGAGAATACAATCTTGGAAAGATTAACGAGCTGTTAGGTGCCCGTATTTTCCTACAGACTGACCCGGTTCTTACGACTAGTTTGGCCTACTTTCAGCCAGTATAGGAGTAAGTACAAGCCGAAGCCCGTTCCTTGAGGACTAAAGCGCCCTCTAAACCTCCCACTCTGCTAAGGAAGTCCGGACCGTATAAATACGGCTACCCGTATTCCTCACTGAAAAGTAGCTAATCGCCTGAAAATAAAGAACCAGTAGTAAGTAAGAAATCCAGACTTGGCTCTATCCTAGGGTCGTCTCTCTCTCACTTGCAAGTAAAACAAACAATGAGCGCTTTATGCACCCGAGAACAAGGGTTCTTTTTATTCCAATTAATTAGATCGACCTGCTCAATTCAGTCTCAATTTTAGAGTTAGGTTATCACTTGAAATTTATGTGAACACACAAGCACGTCTACCGTTCAGTCTCAATTTCCTTTTAACCTTAAGTTATAAAACAAGAGGGGAATCGGAAATCAGAATGCAAACGAGAAACTATGATGCATGCTCAGTAGAAGTTATACTTACAGTGAATCCCAGCACTCTTCATGCGTTATGCAGAACAGAATTTGTAAATATTACACTAAATGCATGCAGATCGAGAAAAACCGCACCTAAACAGTATACTATTAGCGGGGAAGAATTGATTGAATTTGAGCTAAGTAGTACGTGTCTATGTGCGTCTCATTATGAATCTTATAAGATATGTGAATCTTCTAAGATATGTGTGGCCTAACTTACGATGGGCACAAACAAATTTGATTCTAAGCTACCGCGTGCCTAATCCTTAGTTTCGCCACTCAAGTCGAGCCCCACCCTCACCGGAGAGTGAAACAGGTCTCGACACACCACAAATGTCCAAGTCTTTTTTACACACGCGAGCTCTCAAACAAGAGCCGCTATAAATGAGCAACTACCTAAATAATTACAACAATTTACAAAAGCTCTCTCGAAAATAAATTAGATTCTCCAAGCTCTTCAGCAGTCGGCGCATGCCGCGTCCGTCGACCTCCGATGCACTCCAAGTCCACCGGGCCCTCGCAAGGAAAATAAGATTTATATTAGAGAGATAAACAACAAGATATATACAAAAATATAAAGAGAAATAATTGCAAAAAAAGGAATAAATACAAGTGGCTCGGGGGTCAGACTACCCGAGTAAATGGAAATCTAAATCTAAATTTTCAAACCAATCCCTAAGCCGTTTGCCTTCTCATTTTATCATCTTGTTATTTTTTGCATTTTTTAGCACATCATACCACCACCTAAAAATCATCCATTTGTTTTCTTTTCATATCATCACCACCATCAAGTTTTCTCCTTCCCATTTTGTATATATTTTGTTTCCTGTTTTAAAAAAAATTAATTAAAATCTAAAAAAAAAGTACAGCAACTTTTTAAAAAATCAGTAAAAAAATTAAACAAAAAAAACAACGACAGCGGTGGGGAGAACCCACCGTCGCCCGCCACCCACAAGCGGCGCGCCGGCCGCAGCCTCCAGGCCACAGCCGCAGGCGGCCCTCCTGCGCCGCTCAGCCACCAGGCCTCCGCCGCGTGGCCCCTCGCCGTCCGCCTCGTCCTCTCCGCCACCAATCGCCGGACTCCGCCTCGCTAGCCGCCTGCTCCGCCTCCGCCTTGCAGCCACCAGCCGCCGACGCCCACCTCGCCGCCTCCCCGTGCTCGTCGCGCCGCCCTTCTCGCAGTCGCGCGATGCCGCGCATCGGCCCCACTCATGTTGGGTTCTCCTCCCGTCACCGCCAGGAAGAAGGTCATTGTTTATTTTGTAAAAATTGCAACTTTTCCAGTTTATGTTTATGTAATTACAGTTCAGTCCTCGTACATGTTTTATATTATCAATTTCATTTTCTTCTTTGCAAAGATAACCCTGTGTTTGATTCTTAACTTGGACACCTGTATTGCATCTTTTTATTAAATGGAAAATGCCATTGTGTTGAGCAACTAATTTTCTATATTCTGAATATTTATTTATATTTTTGTGGTCTTTGGGTAATTAAATTAAATTGTTCAACTGAAATATTGCATATTTTACCCAATCGGTGATCTTAAATTTATATCTCACACACCGTTGCTCTAAAAATTACACAAAAATTAGGAAAGATGCCTTGATATGTGGTTAACTTACTGTCCAAATTTCATTTAAAATGGAGTTGTCTTGTGCCCGAAATAAATTGTAGAGTGAAATTAGTATTTGATTTTTAATTAAATCCCCGTATATCATTTTTCGAAATTTCAACTCTCCTGGATTCTACATGAAAATATCTTTTTGAGATAATTTGTTCTCTGATTAATTCGATAACGTGGATTTATTAGGAGTTATTTACTCACTCACTCTGTTTTCACTAAAAAATTCATAAAAAATTCATATTTTGTCAAAAAAATTCCATAAATATTACTGTAGTCTTCTTGCATCATGTTTTAGTTCCAATATTTTTTTCAAGATTTTTGCTTACTGTTTGCATGAGAAATTGCGAAAAAAACCCATAAAAAGTGCGTATTTTTCCTTGTTCCTTGAAAAAAAAAACTTTTTCTAAAACTTAAAAAAAATCAATCAATCATAAAAAAACTAACTAATAAGTTGATTTAACCCCTGACACATTCATTTTCACACAAGACTAGTGATGTTCAAGAACACTTGGTTTATGTGCTCTTGAGATTTTGAGTTAATCAGCCTTAGTCGTTAGGGTCTTGGACTTAATTATTCACATTTCCCTAGTTTGAAAGATTTGTGTGCTATATTGCATGCTTAGTCTCTACCTTAAGAATATGATCAGCACCTCACATACACGACTGCAGTTATGATGAGATGAGTTGAAATTTCACTTGAGGATTGGGATGAGGGATTGAGTATGATGACGACTGCAACTTCCTGGCAAAAATCCAAGACACCAACTTATTTTTGGATGACAATGAGATCCATGAACTCCTCTACCCCGAGGAGGAAGTGGAGACCGCAGTTGAATTTCCCCTTATTGATCAGGATGAGGAACGTGCTGATGTGCTGCAAGAAACTGTCGTGGGGGTGATGTGCCTTCAAAATCAAGAGCAGATGTTTGAAGAATCTTTTGATGAGGAGGAAATCATCGAGAATTTCTGCCAAGACTTGAGAGAAGAAGCAGAATAGAGTATGGTGGACACCGAACAGATGAAAGAATCACCACCTGCATTAAGTAGATGAGGTAACTTCTGAAGCAGCTCAGACCCCGCCAGAGCTGAAACCTTTGCCCTCTAACATGAAATACGCCTTCCTTGCAGGAGAAGCGAACATGTACCCGGTCATCATCAATGCACATCTGACCGAAGACCAAGAATCTCGTCTGATGGAGGTTCTTGAACGCAACCGCAAGGCGATAGGCTGGCGAACTTCTGATCTCCATGGGATCAATCCGTCACTATGCTCGCACCGCATCTTTCTGGAAGAAGATTGCAGGCCCTCTCAAGAACTTCAGAGAAGATTAAATCCTAATCTGCGCGAGGTCGTTATGAAAGAGATCCAGAAGTGGTGTGATGCAGGATTCATCTATCCCATCTCCGACAGCAAATGGGTGAGCCCTCTGCATGTTGTGCCCAAGAAATCAGGGATTACCATTGTAAAGAATGACAAAGGAGAGGAGATCGCAACCAGAGTACCCACTTCTTGGCGAGTGTGTGTGTACTACAGAAGATTTAACCTCGCTACCAAGAAGGACCATTTTCCTTTACCCTTCATCGACCAGATCTTGGAGAGATTGGCCGCGAAGGAAAATTTTTTCTTCTTGGACGGTTACTCTGGATACAATCAAGTTGCTATTGCTCCTGAAGATCAAGAGAAGACCACGTTCACATGTCCTTTTGGTACATATGCCTTCAGACGGATGTCGTTCGGGCTTTGCAACGCCCCAGCCACATTTCAAAGGTGTATGCTTGCAGTTTTTGCTGATATGGTGGGCAACTTTCTCGAGCTCTTTATGGACGATTTTTCGGTCTACGGGGATTCATTTGACTAATGTCTGGATTATTTAGACGGAGTCTTACGGAGGTGCTGCGAAGTCAATCTTGTGCTCTCATGGGAAAAGAGCAACTTCATGGTGACCTAAATAATTGTGCTGGGTCACGTTGTTTCTAAACGTGGTATGGAGGTTGACCCAGCCAAGGTGGACGTGATTTCCAAACTTGATCCACCTACAACCATCAAGCAAGTCAGGTCATTCTTGGGCCATGTCGGTTTTTACCGATGATTCATCAAAGACTTTAGCAAACTGGCTAGACCGTTGACTGAGTTGCTCGACAAGGAGAATGAATTTATTGTAGATGACCGTGTGCTCCTTGCCTTTAATCAGTTGAAAGAACTCATCACCCAGGCCCCTATCTTACAGCCGCCGATTTTGACTCAGCCTTTGGAGATAATGACAGACGCGTCAGATTATGCCATCGGAGCTATCCTTGGACAGAGGAAATATAATATACCATTTATGATTCACTACGCTAGTCGAACGCTCGATGAAGCCCAGCGGAACTACATTGTCACTGAAAAGGAGCTGCTAGCGGTAGTTTTTGCTCTGGAAAAGTTCAGATCTTACTTCCTTGGATCCAAAGTAATCATTTACATTGATCATTCGGCCATTCAGTACTTACAGCAGAAGAAGGACGTCAAACCACGTCTCATCCGGTGGATCCTTCTCCTCCAGGAATTTGACTTGGAAATCAAAGATAAACCTGGGGTAAAGAATGTGGTGGTCGATCATCTGTCAAGGCTTCCTGAGCCGGAATCTCCTGAGCTGAACCTGCAGCCGATCACAGAGACCTTTCCAGATGAGACAATTCTGTCTGTCACCTCGCTTCCTTGGTATGCAGACATCGTGAATTATCTGGTGACCAAGAAAATCCCACAGGACTGGCCTAAGTTGAAAATAGACAGATTCTTGTCTAAAATCCATTTATACCAGTGGGAAGATCCGTATTTGTTTCGTGAGGGAGCAGATTGTATCTGGAGAAGGTGCATTCCTCAGGAGGAAGTTCCAAGTGTCCTCGCTTTATGTCATGACCAAGATTCTGGAGGACATCATTCAGGAAAACGTACGACAGCAAAAGTTCTTCAAAGTGGCCTCTGGTGGCCTTCATTACTCAAAGATGCATATGATTATGTCAAAGGCTGCACTGATTGTCAGAAGATGGGAGGAACCATAGGAATGAGAGACACGATGCCTCTGAAATACATTCAGATCTCAGACGTCTTCGATGCATGGGGCATCGACTTTATGGGCTCGTTTCCCAACAGTCAGGGCTATGAATATATTATGCTGGCTGTCGATTATGTAAGTCGATGGGTGGAGGCTATTCCCGCCCGAACCGCCGACAGTAGGACTGTCTGTCGATTCTTGAAAGATCACATCATAGCACGGTTTGGGATTCCCAAGATTCTTATATCTGACGGGGGCAGTCATTTCATAAACAGAGAGGTGAAGAAGCTGACCCAAGAATTCTGCATTGAACATCGTGTTGCTTCAGCCTACCACCCGCAGTCCAATGGCTTAGTTTAATGTTCAAATAGGGATATCAAGACAATTTTACAGAAGCTTGTGCGTCTGGATCGTAAGAACTGGTCTCAGCTGCTTGATTCCGTTCTATGGGCTTATAGAACAGTGTACAAGTCACCCTTGGGAATGTCTCCCTACCTCCTTGTGTATGGCAAGCCATGTCATTTGCCCGTCGAACTAATTCACAAATCCTTATGGGCCATTAACATCTGTAATTTGGACTCCAAGCAAGCAGGAAAGAACAGAAAACTGGATCTGAACATATTATTGGAATTCAGAGATTATGCACATGACAACAGCCTGATGTACAAGGAGAAGGTCAAAGCATGGCATGACAAGCATATCCGCCGCAAGTCCTTTGATCCAGGTCAGAAGGTGTGGTTGTTCGATGCGAAATTAAAGATATTTCCAGGCAAATTGAAGAGTAAATGGACTGGGCCGTTTATAGTTAGGCATGTGCGTGACAACGGAAGTATGTTGATATCCAATCTGTCAGCTGACGCACTGCCATTCGTAGTTAATGGACAGCTTCTGAAGCCGTACCTTGAACATGATACATTCATGGCTGTCATTGACTCGATTCAAGTAATCTACGAGGATGAGCTGGATATCTCCAAAGAGGCAGAGGAAGGCCAAGTACAGCAAAACATTTTTGAATAACTTTTCTTCTTTTCTTCTTTTCAATTTCTTTTATCCTCTCCTACCTACTTGATGCCATCTCTTTCATCATTGCTACACTTAGGATGTACTTTATCCTAAGTATAGGGGGATGCGCATCCCAAGTTGTTCATATCCACTTTCATCTCTTTTCTTCTTTTCTTCTTTTCTTCTTTTCCTTTTCTATTTTCTGTATCTATCAAAAAGGTGCCACCCCTTGTTGTCAGTTTTCTGTACTTAGAACGTACTTTGTCCTAAGTATAGGGGGGTTTGCACCTCGAGTTCTTTCAGTTTCATTTCGATCCTCTCCATTGTCTCCTCTTCTTGTCTATACTTAGGGATATTTTACCCCAAGTATAGGGGGAGACAATCTGAGTACGATCTGTTCATTCCCACCCTTGACCCTCCCTGCGTTGTGTACAGTCTGATATACTTAGGATTATTTGATCCAAAGTATAGGGGGGACGGTCAACTTCTTATTGGTTCATTCATTTATTCTTTAGACTTGTCTGTACTTAGTGCGAGTTATGTCTTCTATTTTCTCTCCGATCTATGAGGACATAGCTCAAGCTAAGTATAGGGGGGTCGTATATACTACGTATATACTTTAGCCATAACTCGTACTTTTGTATTTTCTTAATAATATGGCTAATAATTCTTTAAAATTCTTTAAAATCCTTAATAAAAAGATGTTACCATTCCTCAAATTCTTTTTGTATATACTAATTAATAAATCAGGTGAAAATGCTTTTTGCAAAATGATTGAAAAATAGTTTGAAAATCTCTGTGAAAATCTATTGAAAACTATTTTCAAAACGTTTTATTACATGTTTTCAACCTTTGTAAAAATGTGTGGTTTGTAAAAATTTCTTTTCTTTTTGTGAAATAAATTGTTTGAAAATTATGATTTGCAAATGGTTTGAAAAATGGTTGCAAAAATATTTGAAAAATCTATATATACTGTTTGGAAAACCTTTGCAAAATGATTTTCAAATGTGTGTACATGTTTGTAAAATATTTGTAAAAATTATTTCGGACTAGAGTTTTCAAAAATTCTTTGAAAAACATGTGTCAGAAAAGTTTGAGGAATATTTGAACATCTCACCAAAATCCACTATGTACCTATAAAATTGATCACTTACCCTTGTAAATTCTTAAAATCCACTTCTTATATAAGAAGCATTCCCGTGTACATAGTTTTCACCTAGTTTTTAGCCAAATTTTTTTTGTTTTCAAAAATCCCAAAAACATTTGCAAAACTAAAATCCAAAAACATTTGAAAAATCTTTGTGAAAAATACAAAAAATGCATATGCATCATCGTCATCTTTTCAAAAATCCATAAAAAGTACAAAATCTTTGAAAATTGCATCATAAAAATATTTTCTGCATTGCATTTGCATAGCATGAGCATTTTTTGGATTGAGTTTGATAGTTGAAAAAGTCTAAGCAAAATCCGGAGATTGGAGCTTGATTGGACTTTAAAATCTACCTAATAACAAGAACCTTATAGGAACTGGGTTTGAGGTACTTCAGGTCTAGTTAACTTAATTCTTTGAGGATCACGAGACTTGGTTCAATGGATTCTTGACTGCCTAAGTAGAATCTTTCAGAGCACACGCACGACTCTTATTGATAATGACCTAACTTGGACATCTGCATCTTTCACATGGCTCAACTCAGTTGGAGTGGTGAGGGGATTGGATTTGCCGGTATGAGACGCACACAAGTGGAAACATTTGTCCTCCTCTAGGGAGGGAAGTGCACCCCAACCCATCCAGTAATGAGGAAGTCTAAAGACAGGAGGTTGTGGGTTGCGATAAAGCTTCAAAAGAGGGATAGTCTATTGGTTTAAGAGGAAAAACTCCTTATGTAAATGCTGCTGTGAATAGTATTTCGAAAAAAAAAGAGAGAAAGAAAGAAAAAAAATGAGACAGGCTTGTACCAAAAAAATAAAATGCCTGCAGAGTATGTGAATATGTTGTAAAGTCAATAAGCAAGCTTGAGTTCCAAAGTCAAATATGTGAGCCTGCAGCTGGATGACTTGACTACACTGGTCTTGCATCCGAGGATAGGTAGCTACACTGGCTATCGTCCATTCTTCTCTTCACCCCCTCCTCTTGAGCTGGTTGCCACTTGAACTTAGAAGGGAATACCCCGCTTCTCGAGGATGGAGTTATTGGATTGGGGAATCGTTGGGTTGTCGTATTGGAGAAGTCAGTTTCTTTGCCATTCTAGTTGGGGAGAGCCACCATCACTTACACTGTACAAGTCAGATTCATAGTCGTAAGGGTTTGCGTATGAATTGAGATATTTCTGACCTAGCTATTGAGGAGACTTGAGCAGAGTTTTGGGATTCTCAAGGACTGATGGATTTCAAATTCGGTTCTTATTAAGGTTCCACCCGCACTAAAAGTCCAAAGGTCCGACTTAAGCTCCAAACTTTGATTTTGTGAAGACAAGTTTGGTAATTAAACTAAATCCAAGTTCTCCTTTTTCTTTTCTTTCTTTTTCTTTTTGCACTTATTGCATAAGTGTTTGCTAGGGACTAGCAAAGGTAAAGTATAGGGGGATGATGAATCCACATTTCATCATCTTTATTCTATCTATTTGGCCTCAAAAACCCTAGTAAATGCCTGTAAATACCCTTAATTAGAGCATATTAGCATTCATGCATGTACCTGTAAATAGTGCATAAATTACTGTAATCAAAGCCAAAATTATAGAATAAATAAAAGAAAAGAAAAAGAATAAAATATTGTAAATATTTTATGACCCGAAACCCAGAGACCTAGGCATCTCGATGACTAGGTCGACAAGGAATAAAGTAGGCAGAGATAAGGGCCAAAATACAATACAAATCCCTGTTATTTTATTCATTCTTTATTCATTTTGGGAGCTATTTTTGGTTCCACTTTTTATACATCAAATAAAGAAACTTTGTGCATGAAAGTTGTAGATAATTTAAAAAAGAAAATACAAAATTGATTTCACTGAAAAATAATGTACAGATAAAAAGTTATGGTCTGAATAAGAATCCAGAATCCCAACTACACAGACCCTTATCTCACAAATGAAAACTCCAAATGCAACAAACTCACCTTTAATTGTATATAGAATAAAATAAGCTATTTAATGGTGGTGGTTTCGCATTTGGCGGAGCTACGGTTTAAAAGTTGAGTTTCGGATCCCCATTGTCTACTTGTACAGATTAAAATATTCAACTTATTATTTATTCATTATTTTTGTATTTTTATATTTTTATAATTTTGTAATTAATATTTATAATAATTATGTACATTAAAACAGGAATAAAAACCCAAATAAAACTCAAAATAAAAATATATGTATATAAACTACACAGGTATTATACCTATATACATACTTATACAATACCTACTTATATATTAAATGTACAAAATACATCAATAAAATAAAATAAAATATATTTGTGTGTATAAAAGTATTTTATGATTTTATAAAATACTAAATAAAAATAATAAAATTAAAATACACAAACTAAAAATAAAGTAATAAAGTATATATGTATTATACCTATAAAGGGCATAACAGGTAACTTGTAAAAATAAACTTCATAAAAATAATTAAAAATTAGAATAAAATACAAAATAATAAACATTTTTTATTTTATACACAAAAATTAATAAAATCATTCTTGATTTTTAATCGAATTTCTAAATATTTTTTTCCAACGATTTTTCTGGTTGGTCCACGTGGACCAAACAGATTCTATCGTTGGTTGACCTCGGTCAACTCTCTGACCGAGGTCTGCCAGGGCGTCAGAAGTGGTTTTTGTCCTCTTTCGTGGATTTTTCCAGGACGCCTCATATCTCCTTTCATGATTCGGTCTTCATGACTTTTGTAGCCCATCTATCCATGAATCACGCCGGGGTGCTTCCTCAGGCTATGGAGCATCGAAACATCTGTTGCACCTCGTTAAAAGAGCGCTCTCCGCTCGACAGTCAAACCCTACAAAACGAAACCCCTGACTTCCCTTCTCGTTTTGATCACTCTTTTACCACCGAATCCCTAACCTAGACCCTTGATGTTACCCCTGGTGACAGCAGGAACTCGTCGGGCCCCTTGTCGGGTCAAGGCGGCGTCGAATCGAGTCTGGTCCCCTCGCCGAAGTTCTCGCTGGAGGCCTCTTCGGGCGCACCTTGGTGAGGTCTCTTCTTCCCCTTTTTCTCTACTGGTACCTAGTGTTTTAAGTGGTTAAAGCCCACAGTGGCATTTTCTTCGTCACGATCTATCGCCTAATCATCATCATCCCACTCCGATTCAATCCCGGCCGGCATCGAGTCTCGCCGGCCGACATCACCTTTCCACGTAGCCATACTCCCCTGTGAAATACTCCACGAAGTCGAGGCATTTTGCCCCCAACTTCTTCACCAACTTTCCTTGCAGGTTTGGATGCCAACCACGCGCCTGGGGGAATTTTGCGCCTCGCCGGAGAAAGCTTGGACCTCCAAGATCCGCCCGCGCCGCGGGAGGGCCCTGGGCTTCACCTGGGCATTTTGGACCCCCCCAGACGTCAGAAGAACCCTGCAGGAGTACACGGAGGTGGTCGGGGACCCCCCAGGTGCACGGAGGAGCCGCCCTTCGTCATTTCAAACTCGACGGGGGGGCTGTTCTTCGGGTGTTCTTGGAGCACCTCTCCCAGCCGTCCGATCCAAGGCCGATCGCCTAGGAAAGCAGCAACCGCAGGATCAAGGCGCGCACGGTCGTTCGATCATCCACGCATCTTCTAATCCAGGCCGTCTACGCGAAAGGGTATCGGCGCTTCTGGGCCCGACACGTGACCTTAAGTGACACATCAAGAGCCGTTGGATCAACCCCTGCCTGGGTATTTTGCTATTTACACCCCGACCCTTTTTGTATTTATTTCTTAGTATCAAAACATTCAGTTGCAGTTTTAAACTTTTGTAATTTTTATATCTGTACCCCTAATGTTGTGTAATATCGAACTTATACCCCTGCCAGTAGCGCAGTGAGCCCTCATGTGTTGCCTTGGTCTTTTTGCATTTCCGCCCCGAGGTTTTTAGTATTTGCAAGCAGGTCATCCCCAGGCGCGTGCGTCGTGCGCGCGTGGGTGGGTTGTTTGCAACCGTGCCCTCGCGGGTTTAGCTTTTTGTAAAAGGTACACTAAATTAAATATTTAGTGTTATATTTTGTGAAAAATTGCATGTATGTTCCTGAAGGATTGTGTATTTGCATATATACCCCTGCTAGGCCACAGATTTTTGCTTGTTTGTCTTATTTATTCCACGCATCATATTAATCCTAAAAATCACAAAAAAATGCATGTAGGCGCCTGTTAACTTGCCCTTTCACACCATATTTTTGCATTTGATTTTTATTGTATTTTAGCATTTATTAAAAGTCAAAAACATGCTATTTTGGTACTGTCTAGCTTAGAAAATACCAAAAAATATTAGAATAACTCGAAAAATTCCAAAAAAATTATCTGTTGTGTATTTTAGTCTATTTTAGTGTCAGTTCAAAAATCACTAAAAATTGCAAAAGGAAAACCTTAAAAATTAGAAAACATCTTAAAACTTCAAAAAAGTCTAAAAATTCTAGAAAACTCCAAAAATTGCAAACTAAAGTGTTGTAGATTCCTTATTTTTTTTATCTTTATTTTAAAATTAGTTTGGAAAATTTTATGGCTGTTTGATATTTTTAATTCCTATTTTACCTTCAGCCAGTAGCTTATTCCATGTTTTCTTGTATTTTGATATTTAAAAATACCAAAAATATTTTGAAAAATACCCAAAAAATCACAAAAACAGTAGAAAAATATAAAAATACCAAAAATATTTTATTTTTGAGTTTTTGAGCGATCTTGCATATTTTTATAAATATCCTAGCACCTCTTTTATTATATAGCTCATATTTTCCTATATTGAAAAAGAAAATAAAAAATATATAAAATCTAAAAGAAAATATAAAATCAGAAAATTAAAAATAAAAATACAAAAATATAAAATTAAAAAAAAATATTTTATAAAAAAATTAAAAATTTAAAACCCACAAAAAAATCCAGATTGGCTAAGTAGTCCATTAGACCTAGGAGTGACTTTTTGTCTCTACTCTACACCTTTGTTTCTTGTGTTCCACCCCTACTTGCTTGCCATTGTACATTTTTAGTAGGGAATAATAAATTTTAATCCCTGCTCTTGATTGATTGATTGTATGGGTTAATTGTTGACAAACGAGGAGGCTTGAGTAGTCGCATCAACGACAATGAGTCTGATTTGTCAGACCACGATTTAGCGGCTCTCACAATCTCATTTTTCAGCGTGATGAAATGCGAATATTATTTACATTTGTATGAATGCTAATGATGATCTATTAGTTATTAAATACATATGAATTTTGGTAATTGGAGCCTAATTGACCAATTTTAGCATGATGAACACGAGATTCATCAATGACTTCCTCAAGAGTCAGAAAAAAGTGAAGTAAAGGTACTCATCGAATCCCATGAGTATATTGAGCTTCCTGGATCAGAAACTAAAGATGTGAATGAAGATAAAGCATATGTACCTTTTTGAAATAGTTTGAGGGTAGTTATACCACCTGAAAGGTACATATTCTATGTGTTAGGTTAAACTGACAATGATCCAACTTCATTTGATGAAGCCTCTCAGACCGTGACATTGATAGATGGATGCTAGCAACGAAGTCTGAAATAGACTCCATGTACAAGAATGGTGTATAGACCCTAAATGATCCACTTAGAGGGGTAAAACCTATTGGGTGTAAATAAATCCTCAAGAGAAAGAGGGAACCTGATGGGAAGGTAGAGACCTTCAAGACACAGCTCATAGCCAAGAGCTACACACAGAGAGAAGGCATCGACTACGACGAGACATTCTCTTATGTGGTCATGCTCAAGTCTATCAGGGTACTGCTAGATATAGCTACACATCTTGACTACGACATCTAGCAAATGGATGTCAAGATCGTATTCCTCAATGGATACCTCGAGGAGGATATCTAATGGAGTAGCCCTAGGACTCGATAACTGAGGAAGTCAAAGTATACAAGCTAAAGAAATCCATTTATGAACTCAAAGAAGCTTCTTATAGCTGGAACATCATATTTGATGAAATCATAAAGAGTTATGATTTTGTTCAGAATCCTGATGAACAATGTGTGTATAAGAAGCTTAGTGAGAGCGCTATTGTGTTCATCGTATTTTACTAGATGGCATCCTTATCAGTGGGAATGATATAGGGATGATGACTAGTGTTGAAGTTTAGTTGTCACATACCTTTGAGATAAAAGATCTTGGAGAAGCCTCTTATATCTTGTTTTCTGAAGTTGTTTAGAGACAAAGAAACGAGGATTTTGATATTGTCACAACATGGTTACATTAGGAAGATCTTGGAACGATTTAATATGGAAAATTCTAACAAAGACTTCCTTCTCTTAAGATATGGTATACACCTATCTAAAAGGATGGCTCTTCAAAGTGTGTGAGGATAAGAAAGCCATGTCTCGATTCCCTTATGCAACAGCTGTGGGAATCTTAATGTATGTCATGATGCGCACAAGATCGGATATCTTCCATACAGTGGGAGTGGTAAGCCATTACTAATACTGCTATGGAGAACAACACTGGAATGTAGTGAAAAGCATCTTTAAGTAACTAAGGCAGACACAAGATTACATCTTGTCTATAAATATGGTCTCGAAATATTAAGATACACATATTCAGACTTTCAATCCGATATAGATGATCGCAAGTCAACTTCAGGGTTTGTATTCATGTTGAACAATAGTTCTTTGAGCTGGAGAAGAAAGAAGCACGAGACTATGTCTTATTCAACAACGGAAGTCAAATAGATTGTTGCATCTTATGCTGCAAAGGAGGCGATGGGTTATGTAACTTCATCCTGGAACATAGTGCAGTTTCCTCTGATACTCCCATCCCGCTGCTCTGTGATAATACTAGAACCATAGCTCATGCGAAGGAATCCAGATGACATCAGAAGAGCAAACACGTGGAAACAAAATACCACATCATTTGGAGATTCAAAAGTGTGATGACATCGTCATCACCAAGGCGGTCTCCCCTAATAATGTTGTTGATCTCCTTACCAAACCTTTACCCTAAAAGGTTTTCGACCAACATGTAATGAGTATGTGTTTAAAGATTGTAGCTGAACGGTTATGAGAGCTAGTGGGAGATTGTTAGACATGTAAGTCTTGATATATCAATAAACTATTGATTTATTCCACCCCTTGATATATCAATAAAGATGAGCTGATTTCTACAATAAATATTATTATAATATTTTGATATATCAATAAAAACTTTTGATTTATTCCACCCCTTGTCTGAGATTAAATAAATGGATGCACTTATAAGGTCTCTTAGTAAAATTATGATTATATATTATGTCCATCTTAATAATCATAATGTTGTTGATTCAATGGTTGAATCATAGAGTCGGGTACTTGGATGACATCTAAAGAGTTAGATTGATGAATCATCAAATACTGTCAAATGATTGTTAAGAAAGGATCTCCAACTTGATAAGGAGATATCAATCCTTCTCTAAAGGATGATATTTGATTGAACTCTTATATAGGTCCTCTGCATAGGAATAGATATTCAGAGGTGTCAAAATAGTTAGGTCAAAGATTGACTTAACGAGATCAAGATGAGGGTAGTACTTCTAGGCAGAACCTCTCGTCTTCTTTTAGTAAAGGAAGTGCATCTCAACTTGGTTTGGCGGTGTTGAGGTCTAAAGACAAGAGTTGTGGGTTGCAATAATGCTTCAAAAGAGGGATAGTCTACTGGCTCGATAGTAAAAAGTCCTTATGTATATATGTCGCACCATGTAGATATGTTGTACATATGCACATAAAAAAATGTGTATGCAAAAGAAAGAAAAACTCCAAAAAAAGTGGTGGGTCTAATAGAAAATGAAATACCCACCGGATTGTATATAGCCTATAAAATAAAGCTTATGTTACCCATTCTCATCTCATGAAGCTTGCAGCGGGAGACTTAGCTACACTGGTTGGGCTCCAAAGGATACATGACTACATTGGTCATGGTCCATTCTCTTCTTCTTCCTCTTCTTGAGCCGGTTGAACTTGAACTTAGAAGGGAATACCCCGCTCCTCGAGGAAAGAGCTGCTAGACTAGGGTATTAGAGTTACCTTATTAAGGGGGATGTTACTTTGCCATTTCTTAGGTGGGGAGATACATATCACTTACACAGTACAAGAAAAGATTCATAGTCATTAGAGTTTATGTATGTAGACTTGTTCTCTGGAGCATTGAGGAGTCTTGACCATAGATTGGTGGAACTTAGAGGGTGTTGAGTTTTAAACCTAGGTTCAAATAAGATTCTGACAAACTAATAGTCCAAAGGTCGGACAGAGCTCCATACTCCAATTTAATAAAGACAAGTTTATTTAATAATCAACCTTATTCTCCTTCTTTTTCTTTTCTTTCTCTTTTCACTTCTTTTTCAAATAAGTGTTTGCTAAGGGACTAGCAAAGGTAAAGTATAGGGGGTGATAAATCACTGTTCATCACTCTTTATTCTTTTATTTTAGCTAATTATATTGGCAAAGCATCATGTAAATATGTGTAAATACAATAACTTAGTAGTATGCATGCATTTGTTAACATTACATAATTAGATTGTATTTGTACAAAATAAAAGAATAAAGGAAAAGAAAAAGGAAGTAGGTATTTAGAATAAATATAGAGTGACCCGAACCCCAAGAGAGGGCCTTGGCCTGATCGCCAAATAAAACAAGTAGAGAGAGATAGGGCCCACTCTATATTGTACATATCATGTGTGTAAGTAAATAATTATTTTTTTCCAAAAATAAAGAATTCTTTTTACCTCCTTGTATATATTTCTATAAGTAAAATAAAAATTAGAAAAATAAAAATAAAAATAAAATAAAACTGTCTCTTTCTTGTACATAATACATATATCTTTCCTTCTTCATTTATTTTATACTTGTAAATAAATAATAAAAATGAAACAAAATTATTTTGTACTCCAAAAAATATGTTGTAAATAAATAAAATATAAAATATGGATATTTTGTAAAAATAAAAAAATAAAAACAATTGTATAAAATACACAGGTATAATATACCTGTATATAATACTCTATACTATATATAAATTAAATTATTTTTACAAAAAAATAAATAAAAATCATAGAAAAATAGTTTGAAAAATAACAAACATTTTCCATCTTATATACTTTTTAAATTTAAAATCATTTATTATTTTTATTGAATTTGTAAACTATTTTGTAAATCCTATTTTCTGATTGGTCGACTGGAATATTGGCTATGGGTCAACGTCTCCTCCTTCCCAGGTCAGACCTGGATCCTCGTGGCTGGAGCTTCTTCGTGATATTTTCCTGCCTGACTCCGCTCTCCTTTTGCCTTTGGATTTGGACCCGATATTCCTCGTACTTCTGACATCTTCACGAGTCCATTACCCGATTCGATTCCTTCTTGGGTCTCGCGCTTCTCTCCGATCTTTCCAGACCCTCTACAACCCTATATAATATCTTCTCCGCCTCTACAGTGCCCTAGTTCATGCCTCGCTCCCTATTGATACCCTAGCCACCTCCAGCTGAGTGACAGCCATCTGGAGCAAAGCCTGGCGATCGATTTGGTGCAGTGATGCCACAGCTCGACCATCGTGGCCGGAGTTCCACTGCGAGCAGCCTCCCTTGCCTTCTGTAGTTCGGTCGAGGCCATCATCCCGACGCCCACCTTCGCCTGGAGCTCAAGAGTCGATCCAGACCTTCTGGTGAGCCTTTTATCCTTCGCTTGAGTCATGTCGTTCAGATCTTTCATTTCAGCTCCGCCATCCCTTCGTCAGCTCCGACCGGCCGGTCAGTGCTTCATTACCAACCTTCAGCCGCTCTGATATCACCGCAAGATCACCCCCCATCCCCCTCCGCATCCTGATCACCTTGATCTTCGCCCATCTAGCATATATTAGGTTTGAGGTCTCCTTCCTTGCCTTCGCCAGAGATCGACTAGCATCCCACCTTGCTTCTTTTGCTTCTAGTCCAAATAACCAGGACCGGAGCGTAGATCCGAGTCATAGTTACCTTCTGCAGGACCTTGTGCACGTTGGGAGCCCTCCTCCATACATTCTAGAGCTCTCCGGAGCAGCTCCAGGCCTTCATTGTCAACACGCCTATTCAGCCGTTAGAGCATCCATCCGAGCTGTTCAACCTACATGCAATCATCTCACCATCACGTTGGCGCCTTCTGATCTTCCATCGGGCTTGAGGATCTCTTTCTTGGCTCCGGCGAAGTCCACATAGGCGTTGTTCTTCCAGACGTGTTCTGCACCGTTGGATTAGCCGGGACTCCCCATACCTCATCCAGACCGCTGATGCCTCAAATGAGTCAAACCGTTAGATGTCAGATCTGACGGCCATTTACGCCCCACGTCCCTGAATGTTCTGGCACTATCAGATCTGACACCTGACGCCATCAGAGCCGCACGTTCACGCCTTCTCCAGCGGCTAGCACGTATCCTCTCTACGCGCACCTCACGTGTTGCAAGGGTATATATCGCTTTTTACCATGCATTTGTTTTAGTTTACATTTTAGTGTGTAATATAAATTTGTAGTTGAACCTATTTGCAGTCTAGTCCATGTAGTTTCTGTTATTTGCGATTTAGTCCTCCTTTTCTAGAGACACGTGCTTCATCACGTGCACTTTGGTATTTTGCAGTTTTAGTCCTGAACTTGTTTGATGTTATACTTTGAATGAATCATTTCTAGAATTGCATTTATGCCCTTCTGAACGTGTATTTGACGCGTGTGCTTGAATCAATTGGATAAATTGCAGTTTTCTCCCTGGACTTTTCATGTATGTTAATGTTTGGTACATAAACATAAATAAATTGCAATTAGGCCCTTACTAACTGTGTGTTGCATTTTTTATTAAATAAATATCAAAATTACTCCAAAAATTCCCCAAAAAATTACCAGTAGCTCCTGCTACTATGTATTTTTTGGTAAATTTTGAGATGCATTTTGATTTTGTTTTCTATTTTCTAAAAATCAAAACCTCTAAAATTTCCTCTGTCTATTTTAGAAAACCCATAAAAATAGAAAAATATCCTTAAAAATTCCAAAAGATTTGTGGGTGTTTGTTTTGTGTTGTTTAAATTTCTTTATCATTTTCATTTTATTATCTTTGATAAAACACCTAAATATAGAAAAAGAGTCAAAACCTTATAAAAATCATTAAAATTTGCACAAAAATCAAAAAAATGAGTTTTCAAGTTCTGTAGTTAGGTTTTATTTTATACTTTCACATAAAATTCCTGCTAGGATTGTAGGTATTTTAAATATTTTTAAATTGACTTTCTACCCAGGTTATACACTGTTTGTTATTTTTATCTTTCTTTTATTTTTAGAAAAATTCTATAAAAATAAAAAAATCCCATAAAATACCCAAGAACACTAGAATATTTTAAAAACACAAAAATAGTTTTATTTTGAATTTTTGAATATTTGTATACCTTAAAATAATTGTTTGAGTTTGACTTTCTCTTTTTTAGCCATTTTCTCATTAGAAAAGAAAATATAAAAAAAGTAAAATAAAAAACCACCAAAATTATTTTCATTTATTTTTGGCCTTCTCGACTACTTCGTAGGATTTTCCCGTACTCCTTGTGTTCAACCCTGGTGGCTATACCAGGTTAAATAAATAGCATGATCGCTTATCTGGGTTTTCATGCTTGTTTGATTTTGTTGGTGGTCTGATTTTTCTTGATTGGGCCCGACTCGAGTGGTTGAGGTCGCAATGACCATTGATATCACTTAGCCTCATGCTCGGGTTGCTCATTAGTACCCCAACTAATGGAGGCAGAATCAACATTACCAACAGCCACAGTACCGTCAGCCACAACCATACCACCAGTATGCAGCTGTACCAGCTCCATTGTATCAACACTACCTCCTCCCTCCTACCATCAGTATCAGCTTCCTCCACCACCTCAATACCACCATCAGTCGCACCCTCAGTTCCCAAACACTCAGCAACAGCGTAGAACAGATACTGAGTCTTCCGAGGCAAATCCTATGAACGCCACCCTTGATTGCTTGGCCCAACTCGTCAAAGGCCTAACAGATATAACGAAAAATCTCGACGACCTAACAGCCACAAAGACGTCCATTCCAGCGTAGGTTGAAGCTAACCCCAATAGCTTCAAGAGAAAAGAGCAGGTAGAATGTGATGTCCACTCTACACCCTTAGAGCCAGATAGTCGTAATATTTCTTTATGTAATGTTGTCACTATCAGGAGCACTAAGACTTTGCTTCCATGTGATGCAAGTCATAGGGAAAATAAAGCCTTGACAGGTGAATCGTCATCTTATGCATCAGTCGCGCCGCTACAGGGATGGGTGAGGAAGAAGAAGGAGGAGCCATTCCAGTTGCCATTCACCTCTACCACCAGCAACAAAAATACCAAAAAAGCAAAAAAAAGCAAAAAGACCAAAAATATGATCGCTGTCGAAGTAAAGTCGTGTTAGCCATAGAGGAGCCCGCAGCAGCAGCTGACCCAACGCCAACCAACTGAGCCAAGACCACACCATTTGCATGTCCACCGTCATCTCAGTCACTAGCTTGTACTCCTTTTTGTGAACCAGATGTACAAGATATTGTGGACAAGAAATTTGATTGTAAATAAGAACTCTACTTCTTACTTCAATAATGTAAATAATCCTTTTCCTGATGCAATTGAAAAATTCAAAAAAATACAAAAAGAAAATGTTCATTATCTGATCTCGGAGTTGTGGATATCATAAATAATTTGACTGTTGAGATTCCTTTAATAAAGGCCATGGAATATATTCTTGTTATGAAGAAAGGTTTGAAAGAGGCATGTACAAACAATCGTCGACCAACACTGAACAACATATGTTGACAGGTAGAGAAGCACGTTCTCACCAGGGCCACAGTTGCAACCATCGGCAATCTCCTGCAGAAAAAGCAAGATAAAGGAGCGCCTTTAATTAGTTGCGAGATTTTCGATCAAGTCTTCGAGCGAACATTGCTTGACAGTGGTTCTTCCATCAACCTCTTGCCCTCTTCACTATTGCAAGAATTTAGACTAGGTCTTCTTAAGCAGATACAAATGATCCTTCAGTTTTCTTATCGATCCATCAAGCGACCTCGAGGTCTTTTGGAAGATGTTGTGGTAAAGGTGAGAGACATGTCGTTTCTAGTTGATTTTGTAGTCCTTGTTATGGACTCCACCGCACCCTTACTCCAGACTCCTATCATCCTAGGATGTCCATTCATGCGCATATCAGAGGTCGTGGTTGACTATGGGTATGACAAGATCATCTTCAACTCAGGCAACAACAGAATTACCAAAGACATGATCAGCGAGCCCAAAGTCGTAACTGATAAGGGTCATGCAGTACCGTCTGAAGCAGACTGTGATTTCATTGTAGAAATCAGGGATACGCCTCTCTCTTTGAACGATCCATAGATAAAGGAAATCCTCTCCCTAGAGGAGGACATGGAAAGCACAGTCGATGCAAGCTCCGATGACATTTAGGAAACAGATTCCAATTTGCTAATGCATCTATTTGATTTCTATGATTCACTCCAGTCCGAACACAATGAGCCCATTGTAGATTTGTTCGACACATTGTCATCTCAGCAGGACACTAAGGTCAGCAATCCTGCGAAAGTTCAGATAGAGCATCCTCCAACCAGCACCTTTTCAAAAGTGACCAAGAGGCCGGCCAGATCAGAACTAGAACTAAAGCCACTTCCAGCAGGCCTGAAGTATGCTTTCCTTGCAGGAACAGAAAACATCTACCTGGTCATCATCATCAGCAGGCTGGCCCCGGAACAAGAATCTTTACTCCTCGAGGTTCTAAAAAAATCGTAAGGCACTTGGTTGGCATGTTTCAGATCTCTGCAGGATAAATCCTGCATTGTGCTTACACCACATCTACCTGGAAGAAGATGCCAAGATGTCCCATGAGTTTTAAAGAAGATTGAATCTGAATCGGAGGGACATCATCATGAAGGAAATCACAAAATGTTGTGACACATGCTTCATTTATCCCATCTTCGACTCCAAATGGATAAGTCCACTACACGTAGTTCCAAAGAATTCAAGGCTTAATGTGGTTACAAATGACAGAGGAGAGGAGATATCTACTTGGGTACCGACATCCTGACGTGTATGTGTTAACTACCACTGTTTGATTGCAACAACTAAGAAGGACCACTTCCCCTTGTCGTTCATTGACCAAGTTTTGGAAAGACTAGATGTCAAGGAGTTCTTCTGCGTTATGGATGGGTACTTCGGGTACAATCAAGTGGCAATCGGACATGAAGACCAAGACAAGATGACCTTTACTTGCCCGTTCAACACCTATGCTTTCAGGAGAATGCCCTTTGGATTGTGCAACGCACCAACGACATTTCAGAGATGCATGCTTGTAGTCTTCGTCGAGATGGTAGGTAGTTTTCTCAAGGTGTTTATGGACGACTTCTCCATCTATGGTGTCAGCCTCAATTATTGTCTTGAGCACCTAGACAGAGTACTTCAGAAATGCCATGAAGTCAATATGGTATTATCATGGAAAAGAGCCACTTCATGATCAAAGAAGGGATTGTGCTTGGTTACGTCGTTTCCAAATGTGGCATGCAAGTCGATCCCGCAAAGGTGGATGTAATTGCCAATCTTGAGCCACCTCAAACAGTTAAGAATGTGAGGTTATTCCTGGGGCATGTGAATTCTACAAAAGATTCATTTGTGATTTCAGTCGCATTGCCCGACCTCTTACAGAGCTACTATGTAAGGAGACCGAGTTTAATGTGGATCAAGAGATTTTCCTTTCATTCAATCAGTTGAAGGAGATAATCACTCAAACTCCAGTTCTACAGTTTCTGGATTGGTCTCTTCCCTTTGAGATCATGACAGATGCGTCAAATTTTGCAATAGGGGTTGTTTTAGGACAAAGGAAAGACAAGGTTCCCTATGCCATTCACTATGACAGCAAAAACATTAGATGAAGCTCGAAGAAATTACACGATGACAGAGAAAGAATTGATGGTTGTGGTATTCGCTCTTGAAAAGTTCATATCTTATTTGCTTGGATCAAAAATCACCATCTTCATCGACCACTCTACTATCTTATACTTACAGCAGAAGAAGGACGTCAAACCAAGATTGATCAGATGGATCCTTCTCCTCTAGGTGTTCGATTTGGAGATAAAATACAATCCTGGAGTTC
Organism: Ottelia alismoides; assembly: GCA_037367405.1. Lineage (NCBI taxonomy): Eukaryota > Viridiplantae > Streptophyta > Magnoliopsida > Alismatales > Hydrocharitaceae > Ottelia > Ottelia alismoides. Next base: position 78,464 of record JAZKJV010005425.1, read on the forward strand.
AGAATGTAGTAGTAGATCACCTCTCGAGAATTGAGAAGCAAGAGCCTTCACTTATCAGTGCACCCATCACAGACACCATTCCTGACGAATCAATTCTAGTTATGGATTTTCTCCCTTGGTATGTTGATATTGTGAACTACCTTGTATCTGGTGTGGTTCCACAAGATTGGATGAAAATCAATAAGGACAAGTTCTTGTCTACTATTCATTTGTACCAATGGGAAGACCAGCTTTTATTCAGGGAAGGAGCATATTGCATTTGGTGCAGGTGCATTCCCCGGGAGGAGCATCATAGTGTCCTCAAGCATTATCACTTGCTCGAAACTAGTGGACACCATTCTAGAGATAGAACGACAGAGAAAATATTGGAGTGTGGCCTCTGGTGGCCTACACTATTGAAGGATGCAACAACATTTGTCAAACGATGCACTGACTGTCATTGATTGAAAGGCACCCTCACAGCGAAAGATTCAATGCCCCTAAAGATCATTCAGATAGTAGACGTATTCGATGCTTGGGGAATCGATTTCATAGGATCCCCAACAGTCAGGGATATGAGCACATCTTTCTTACCGTTGATTATGTGAATTGTTGGGTTGAAGATATCCCTGCTCGAGCTGTAGATAGACGTACAATGTGTCGCATTCTGAAAGAGAACATCATCTCGCGGTTCTGGATTCCGAAGATTCTAATATCATACGAGGGTAGTCTGTTCATTAATAGAGAGGTCAAGAAACTAATGAAGGAATACGACATCGAGCATTGAGTCGCATCACCTTACCATCCCCAAACAATGGCATGGTAGAATTATCAAATAGAGAAATCAAGACGATCCTCCAAAAGCGTGTGAAGACGGATAGAAAGAATTGGTCCCAACTCTTGGACTCCGTCCTGTGGGCATACATAACCGCTTACAAGTTTCCCTTGGGCATGTCGCCCTACCATCTTGTATATGGGAAACCATGTCATCTGTCCGTGGAATTAATTCACAAATCTCTATGGGCTATCAATATGTGTAACTTAGACGCGCAACAAGGAGGTCAGAAAAGGAAAGATGATCTAAACAGGCTCCTGAAATTTCGAGACTATGCATACGATAACACATTTATGTACAAGAAGAAGGTGAAACACTGGCATGAATGGCACATCAGACAAAAGGCCTTTGAAGATGGACAGAAAGTGTGGTTATTTGGTGCGCAGTTGAAGATCGTCCCGGGCAAATTAAAAAGAAAATAGATAGGGTCATTTCAAGTTTGAGAAGTGTGTGACAATGATATCATTACAATATCAGAATTGTCTCCTGACGCACAATCGTTTGCATCAACAATTAACTACTGAAGCTCTACCTCGAGCATGACACTTTCTTGACCGTTGTCAATTCTATCCAAGTATTGTGCTCTGACGATACATCCACAACAGTAACAGCATCAAAAGATTCAGATAATGCACCTCAAAAACTTTTCCTTTAAGCTTTTCTTCTTTTATTTCATCTTTCGTTATCTATTTAAAAAAAGCTATGTGTGTGTGTGTGTGTCCATCACCCCTTTCTGTCAGTCTTCTATATTTAGGACGTATTTTGTCCTAAGTATAGGGGGTGTGCACTCCGAGTTCTTTCATTCTTTGATCCTCTCCACTGTATCCTTTTCTTGTATATACTTAGGGATATATTAGCCTAAGTATAGGGGGAGATAGAATGAGTATGATCTGTTCATCCCACCCTTGACCCTCCCTACTTTGCATACAGTCTGCTATACTTAGGTTTATTTGATCCTAAGTATAAGGGGGACGGTCGACTTCTCCTTCATTCGTTCCTTCATTTTTTATTTCTAAGGCTTCTCAATACTCAGTACGAGTTAAGTCTTCTCTTTTTCTCTTCGATCTTTGAGCACAAGCTAAGTATAGGGGGGTCGTATATACTATGTATATACTTTAGCCATAACGCGTACTTTCATATTTTAAATAAATAAGGCTAAAAATATTTCATTAGATAATTTATCATTAAATTCGTTAAAATCACATAATAAAAAGATGTTTCCATTTCCTCAAACTCTTTTTGTACATACTGATTAATAAATCATGCAAAAATACTTTTGCAAAATGTTTCACAATAGTTTGAAAATATGTTTGAAAATATTTTGAAAACTGTTCAGAAAATATTTTGTAAAACGTGTTCAAATTTTGTAAAAATATTTCGTTTGCAAAATTTTATTTTCCTTATGTGAAATAAAAATTTTGAAAAACGATTTGCAAAGGGTTTGAAAAATGGTTGCAAAAATATTTGAAAGATCTATATATACTATTAGAAAAACCTTTGCAAAATGATTTTCAAATATGTATAAATGATGGTAAAAATTGTTTGTCAAATTTATTTTGGACTATATGTATGTCTATAAAATTGATCACTTACCCATTATAAATTCTTTGAAACCTAATTCTTGTGAATATATGATGCATCCCTATGTAAATATTTGTACGTAGACTTTAGCCAAAGTCTTTTGCTTTTAAAAATCACAAAAACATTTGCAAAATTAAAAATACCAAAAACATTGCAAAATCTTTTTGAAAAAAAACTAAATATGCATCATTTTTTCAAAAATCCATAAAAAGTTCAAAACTTTTGAAAATTGCATCTCAAAAATGTTTTCTACATTGTACATATCATTTGCATAACATTAGCATTACTTCGGATTGAGCTTCATGATTGAACTAGTCCAAATAAAATCGAAGATTGGAGCTTGGTTGGACCTTACTGCACCTAACTGCACTGGAATCTTCTGGGAACTAGGTTTAAGGTACTTCAGGTCCATTGGGACTTAATTCTTTGAGACGCAAGGTTAGGTTCAAGTCACCTCAACTGACTAACTAGAACTTTTCGAGATGCACACATGACTCTTGTCGCCCGTGAACTAACGTGGATACTTGCACCTTTCACTTGGCTTAACTCAGTTTGGGTGGTAAGGGGATTGGATTTTCCAGTTTGAGACCCACACGAGTGAAAATATTTGTCCTCGTCTAGGGAGGGAAGTGTACCCCAAACCGTCCAGTTGCCATGAGGTCTAAAGATGGGAGCGTATGGGTTGCAATAATGCTTCAAAAGAGGGATAGTCTTCTAGATCAAGAGGAAAAACTCCTTATGTAAATGTTGTTGTATATAGTACTTCAAAAAAACTCCAAAATAGTAGACATTCCTGATTGAAAATAAAATGCCTGGTGGAGTATGTATACGTGTTGTATAGTCAATAAGCAAGCTTGAGCCTCAAAGTTTCCTGCAGCTGGATGACTTGACTACATTGGTCATGCATCCCAAGATAGGTAGCTACACTGGCTACCGTCCATTCTTCTCTTCACCCCCTCCTCTTGAGACGGATGCGACTTGAACTTATAAGGGAATACACTGCTCCTCGAGGAAAGAGTCGTTGGATTGGGGAATCATTGGATTGTCATTTTGGAGAACTCAGTCCTTTTGTCATTTCATTTGGGGAGAGCCACTACCACTTACACTATACAAGTCAGCTTCATAGTCATAAGGGTTTGCGTATGATGTAGGCTAGTTCTGACCAGGCTATTGAGGTGGTTTGAAGCTAGTTCTGTGCCCCTCGAATGCTATTGTGTTTTAAATTGGTTCCCAACTAGGTTCCACACACATTCTCACATCAAGGTCTAACTTGAGCTCTAAACTTTGATTTTGTAAAGACAAGTTTAATAATCGAAATCAATTACATTTATTCTTTCCTTTTCTATTCAGCATCTTTATTCTATCATTTTTGCCTTAAAAACCCTAGCTAATGCATGTAAATAGCATTAATTTGTACAAAATAGCATTCAATATTTATTGCATTTATTAAGTAAATAATACTATTTTTGATGTCAAAAATATATAATAAAGGGAAGAAAAAAAGAATAAAATATCAAAGATATTTTATGATCCTAAACCCTAAGACCAAGTCAAGAATTGAGTTAGTCGACAAGGAATAAAGTGGGGGGATAAGGGTAAAAATACAATAAAAACTCAATTATTTTATTCATTCAATAATTTATTTTGACATCTATTTTATTCTTTATTATTTATACATCAAATAAAGAAACTTTTACATGAAAGTTGTAGATAATAATGTAAATAAAAATACAAAATTGAGTATGTACAAAAATAGCACACAATGTGTTTTTATATACATAATAAAAAGCCAAAATCTCAACTTCACAGACCCATATCTTCTAAAAAAACTAAAAACGTATCAAAATTACCTTTAATTGTATGTAACTTTTAATAAGCTACTTAATGGAGGTAGTTTCATATTTTTGGAGTTAACATGTGAAAGTTAGGTTTTGGACCCTCATTGTATAGTATACCCGAATAAAATATTCAATTTATCCATCCTTTATTATTTTTAAAGTTTATATTTTTACAATTATGTAAATAATATTTACAACACATGTCCATACCAGAACTATAATAAAATCAAAAAGAAAATATAAAATAATATAAGTCTATATAAAAACATAGATAAAATGCCTATAAGTATACCTATATAATATATACCCTTATTTATTTAAGTGTACAAAATATATCACAAAAATATAATAAAAATATATTATACATATAAAAATAAGTAGTAAATATATAAAATAATAGAATAAAATAATAAAATAAAATATACAAAATAAAAATAAAATAAGCCATATATATGTGAATATACCTATAAATAAACCCCTAAAAATTAACTACTAATAAATAACACCAAAAATAAATAAAAATCATAATAAAACACTACTAAAAAATTAATGAAATCATTTACTATTTTTAATTCATTAAATTTGAATAATGTTCATAGTTTTGTCTTTTAGTGGTCGACGTGGACCAATCACGATCCAGCGACCGTTGAACTTCAGTCAACTGCCCCTCCAACTGCCTGACCTGACCCACAACCACTTTTCCCAGATTTTCCACCCTTTTTCTTGGGCACTTCATCAATCCTTTCCCCCTGATCTCTTCATACAATATAATCATTGATCATCCCTCCTACACGCCAATTATATGGATTACTTGTACATAGCGCGATGTTCTTCCAATAATCCGGTCAATAAGGGTCCCCCATCATGTCTTTAAATAAAAACCTTCGGCTCCTATTTCTTCTTTGGTCACCATTTCAAGTCTAGGAGCCCTTGTAGCAGGTCCCCTCATGATAGGAGTTCTCTCGCAACCGGGCGGATCTCTAGGAGGACAGAGGTGCACCCACGGCCACCTCACCGGTGGCCCTGCTCCCCGACCGACCCCCGGGTATAAGATTGTTTCCTTTCCTTGCTTAGATATATTCCATTATTTTCATTTCATTCAAGACATTAGATAAGCTTTTCATTGAGTAATTAGGGTAGATTAGTTGAATCTCATCGTCAGAGCTCTCATATCACCTCCATCAACTTCCCCTTCGCTTATACTCCATTCCATGACTCCTCATTCACCCAGATTGACCCATGATCTGGAGATCAGGTGTTCATCCCCTCGCCTCACTGAAGCACCTCCGTCTGCACCTCATCTCATGCCCATTTTGACCAATAAGGTCTCCAGGACCTTATGCGTGTTGTAACTTAGCCTCTTGCAGGTGTTGGAAGACCAAGCGACCCAGATAGGGTCGAATTGAACTCAAGGCCAAGTTCATGGAGTTCCGAACTTTATCGAGTTCGTTCCCTGTCACCTGAGCTCCATGGACCCTACTGACACCATCGTCTGTCGTGGAGGAGCCCAATATCCCTTTTGCATCACCTCCAAGCCTTCCAGACGGCCGCAGCAGCCCAGGAAGTCAGATCAGAACTCGCCTTGGGAGAGTTCCTGACCTATTCTTCCAGGTTGCTTCCTTGTCGTCGGATCTTCGATCGCACCAGGTGCAACAACAGCCGTTTGATGAGTCGTATCACATCCATCTGATCGCTCCTCGTGATCTAATCTGAACCATCCATCGACGAAGCGTCATCGCGTGCCCAATAAATGCCACGTGTCAAGTGAAAGAGACTCAATCATCTGATGTCGCCAAGATAGGAGTAAATTGCATACCTTAGCCCCCATTTTTTATATTTATTGTTTAATCCTGTAAATAAAATTTAATGTTAAAAATAAATTTGAAATTTTGCAAATAGGCCCCTATACTTCTATTAATTGCATCTGGGGTCATTCCACGTCATCTCATGTGTCGTCCCACGTAAGGTTGTGAAATTTCATTGAAGCCCCTGAAGGTTTTTGTAATTATAAAATAGTCTAATAAACATTATATATTTTTTGTCAAAATTGCATCCGAGCCCCTGCGTTTTATTTTATTTGCAAATATTCCCCTCCTAGGATATTTATTTTTATGCATTTTATCTATTTTTATAAATAGCTATTGTGCTCCTAAAAATTCACAAAAATAGAGATAATTTCCTCTTGCCATGTACTTGGATGCTATGAATTTGTTTGAATTTTTGGGCATATTATCTATTTATTAAAAATAAAAAGGAGCTCATTTTGTACTGGCTAACTCATAAAATACAAAAAATATAAAAAGGTGTCTAAAAAATGAAAAAACTATTTAGTCTATTTTATCTTATTTTAATTACAAACCAAAAATCATTAAAAATGGGAAAAAAGTCTTAAAAATTGAAAAACTTCGAAATCTTTCGTAAAAGTCTAAAAAATCATTAAAAATCAAAAATTTGTCTATTTCATATTTTTTTGTATAAATATCTATATACTAAAATTGATTTGGATAATTTTAGAACTTATTTACTATTTTTAAAATGCAAATAAATTTCAAATTTTTATTAAATCTTTGATTTGGGATATTTATGATTTTAAAAATACATAAAAGTTAGCAAAAAATCTAAAATAACGAAAAACATTAGAAAAATTTATAAAATACAAAAAAATATATTTTGTATTCCATTTATATTTATTAGTATTTTTAAATACAACTATTTGATAATATATATATATAGCTTTATAAATGCTATATATATTCAAAAGAAAAAGAAATATAAAAATCTGAAAAATATAAAAAAAGCATACAATTATAAGATTAAAAATAAAATACAAAAATAAAAATTAAAAATAAAAAATAAAAAATAAAACCCACAAAAAGGTATATGTACATAATAAATGACTTGGTTGTGCATAAATATTTTGCTCACAAATAACCATAGGCTACCCGTTTTGCTCTTTATGGTTCGACCTCTACATGCTTACTTGTTATGCATCTTATGGTAGAGAATAATAAATTTTAACTCACTTTGTGTGGTTCATTGCTTTTATTTAATTTTGTGGGTTATTTGTTGATTACTTAAGGTTTCTGGAGCGGTCAACACACCAACTACGGTTTCGCCTTGTGAAACCGTACAACCCTCATTAGATCTCCGTTTACCAATGACGTGGAGCTTGTGTTGTTTCCTAACATAAGGTGGTCCCAGGTCGTTGGGTCGACGAGAAAGGAGGAGGAAAACGGAAGAAGAAGATGGTTTTGCCAACTCTTCTTGGTTAAGCTAATGGGAGTATGACACATGGCATAGGCCACTAAAAGGCAGAATAAGAAATATAACAAAAGGGCTTAATACTAATAAGAATCAATACCTAATAAATTAAATATTAGATAATAAATTATTTAAATAAATAAATGATATAAATAGGAATGGTAATTATTTTAATAAATAATTTAATTACGAATTTTAATAATTAAATAAGTTAATTTAAATAGTTAAATAAAATAAATATGGTTAATTTATAGGTGCATGTTACACATATACATTAATTTAGATGTTTTCAATTACTGATTTTTACAAATAAGTTATTATTTTATATTGTATTATTTTAACATTTTTATGAGGATTATAAATATATTTAATTTTATTTTAGAAAATACTTAAATGGTTAAATAAATAGTAGTATGTAGATTACATGTACATTATACATATATAATAAGTCTATACATTGTTTTTTGGTTATTTTAAAATTTTGTACTTTTATTAGATTTTACATAATTATTATAAAATATGGAGAAAATAAAAAAATAATAATAAATAATAAAATAAGAAGGAAACAATAAACAATTATATATATATCTATATCATGGTACCCTAAAAGCTAACTTTTACGTCTTAACTTTGATTTTATTGGAACTACTTTCACTTAAAGATAAGTTAATTATGAACACAATGAAAGTGACATTGATGAATTTTGAGTTCATATGGAGTCAATATTTAGACTTAAATTCTTATTTTACAATTTTTTTACATTTATTACAAACAACAATGAAGAAGAAACTATTTTAATTTGAGGTTATTTGAATGATAACTAAAATAGATGAATATATGTTTAAGGTGAATAATGTGTATATGTAAAACATGTGATGTACATTTTATTATATTTTTATAAATTAAGATACTTATCTCTACCTACTTATTTTTATTATCGACCAAATCAATATTGATTTGGTCTCAGGATTTGGATTAGTATGTACGTATTTATATTCTTCTTTCCTTTATTTTCCTTTTCTCTTTATTCTTTTATTTTGGATGAAATAAGTGTTAAATACAAAATACTAACAAATGGTGTTAGTTTGTTAACTAATGAGAATTAGGTAATATTTACATGTATTTTACTGAGGATTTTATACAAAATAAAAAAATAAAGGAGATGAATCATAGATTCATCAACAACCAAAGCCACTAATTGGAGAATATTCATGCACGAGAAGGCGATGTAGAGCTCTGGAGGGCAATGCAGCATGTATATGGTCATGAACGTCCATGAAAGTGGATTGGTGATGAACAGATTGTCAATGATCTTGCGATAGGTGCGATACCAAAGCCTCTCATAGAACATGAGGCGTTCATCTTCCAGGATATGGTGATGCCCATGGGGAACGATCGAGGTCGACTACGAGCCAGCATGGAGGTGAGTACTCCACATGTGGAGATGGAGCTGTCACACCAATGATGGAGATGTTGGATCCATGAGGGATACATCGAGAATAGGAGCTGATCAGGAAGGTCCACTTCTCAATATGAATGTCAAGTCATGGAGGGATGCGATAGTTCATGGGAAGACAATGTGTGAAAAAGGAGGTGGTGCAAGCTCATAGCATCCTTCGCATTAATCCGCACTAGGAGGTGCACAACATATGGAGAATTGTGATGGGATGCTATCTGAAGAAGGCATGCTCGATTGAGGACAATCGATTCTTCAGGTGGGAGAGGTTTGTCACCTCCCTCCCTAATATGTAATCGAGAATGCTCGTGCAGACACGATAGTGGATGCACGAACATGATCGATGAAGCTAACTTCAGAAGGAGTCTAGAGTACGTGGGTAGCACAGAGGTTATCCACTGGAGTTTTGAAGACTCAATCGTACGTGGCAATGGACACTGGCTCGGTAGCAGAATGTCATGGAGTATGTAGCAATGCGAGAACAATGAGTACATACAGCAATGCAAGACACGATGATGGATGCAGACAACGGTACGTACGCGAGCGCAGCAGAGCAGTATGTACGTTGCAGGTATGGAGTACGAGCGTAAGCGAGCATACTCAGTAGTAGACGTACGAGAGTGATCTGAGGGCCACTACAGCATAGTTCTAGCAGACTTCCCCTTAGCGTTTGGAGTGCTAAGGAAAGATTTATCGCACGAAGGTTTGATGGTTGCAGGTTTCCTTTGGGTTCGACGGTGTTTGGTGAATTATGGCAAATCTACATCAGTAATGTATTGGAGCGCCTGATGATTGGACGGTTGATGTGACATCAACTTTGCGAGAAGACAAAAGGACAACAAATGAATCGAAAAGACATGGAAATGAAGAGTTGTTGTGCAACACGAAGGGTTGACATTGAACTCGAAGAGTCTTGAGTCTTTATATGTCACTATTGTATACTAATAATGAGTGTCTCTTGAGTTGCCATGAGCTTTGTATATAAGGAGGGGTGGTGTCTCACTTGTACACATCCTACTTCAGAGCGAGTCTCCCCTTGTAATAAGAGAAGAAGCTTTGTACGTGTTCTTGTGTGATGGATTTCTTGAGCGTTTTGAGAGTATTATATAACGATCCGGAGTTTGTACTTGTGCTTATATTGGAGTGTCGGTATGTGAGCAAGTATAAGTTCAGTAAGATTGGAGTGTATATGTAACCGTTATACTTAAAATGGTTGATTAGTTACGAATTAACTAAAGTCGCAAAGAAGGAAATTGATAGCGCAATTTTGACCCACAAGCATCACATCTCCTCTTTCCACTTCCTGTAAGCTGATGCCAGCGGTAACACATCTCTAGATGACCCCGCATATCGGGGTCATGCCCTTGCTCCTGTACAACAAGGAGCACCGCCCTTGCGCGCAGTGGGACAGACCATCGTCACCTCCAGCTGCTCCTCACCGTACTTTGTCTCTATCATGCTACGTTGCTTCCGAATTCCAGATGGCTACAAAGGAAATAGGTCAGCATCTCGCATGCGGATGCGAATGGTTCCTCTCTATAAGAAAGCCTTATCTTCATCTTCCTGCAACATGTATATCCCTTTAGTAGAATCCATCTCCCTCCCCACCTCAACCAGCACAGCACAACCATGGAGGCACCTCCCTCCTACAGAGCACACTTTGTGTTCATACCCCTCATGGCCCAAGGCCACGCCATCCCCATGTTTGACCTCGCCCGCCTCCTCTCTCGCCGGGGTGACGTCCTCGTCACCTTTGCCACCACCCCCTCCATCGCCTCCCGCATCCTACCCACCCTCCGCATGTCCCCCTCCCTCCGTCTTTCCACCCTTCCGTTCCCCTCCCATCTCATCGGCCTTCCGCCTCTCTGCGACACCGTCGACGCCCTCCCCGACATCACCATGGGCAGGCTCTTCATGAACTCCCTTCACCTCCTTCTCGATTCACCTCTCCGACGCCTCCTCCTTGACCGAGACCCACAAATTCCCACCTCATTAATCTCTGACTTCTGCCTCCCTTGGACCCAACACGTGTCTCAGGAGCTCGGTCTCCGCCGCTACGTCTTCTACAGCGTGTGCTGCTTCACCCTTACGTGCCACTGCATCCTTTCCCGCCACTACCAGTCCCATGCAATCCACGACGAAGAGAAGAACAATCCATTCATCGTGCCATGGATCCACCATAGCATAAAGATCACGAAGGCGCAGGCACCGGGGTTCTTCCCGGACGACTTCGTGAAGCAGCTACGTTTGGAAGTAGAGGAGGCTGACGCCAGTGCTGATGGGATCATAGTGAACACGTTCGCGGAGATGGAGCCCATGTACGTTGAGAGTTACGAGAGGGAGTTGGGTAAGAAGGTCTGGCCGGTGGGGCCGCTCTCTTTGTTCAACAAAGAGGCGTCGGAGATGGCGAGCAGAGGTGCCAGGTCCACCGTGAGTGTGGACAAAGTGGTCGCGTGGTTGGACTCCATGGAGCCCAACTCGGTGGTGTACCTTTGCTTGGGGAGCCTCACGCAGATCGGGCAGAGGCAGATGAGGGAGATCAAGTTGGGTTTGGAGAGCTGTGGGTCGCCGTTCATATGGGCAACGAGGGGAGAGGTGGAGGTGGAGGAAGGAGAAGAAGATGGATTATTGCTGGTGGGGAGGAGAGGGATGGTGATAAGGGGTTGGGCACCGCAGGTGGTGATACTCTCGCATGGCGCGGTGGGGTGCTTTGTAACCCACTGTGGGTGGAACTCGGCGGCGGAGGGAATGGCAACGGGGGTGCCGATGGTGACGTGGCCAGGGTTCGCGGATCAGTTCTTGAACGAGAGGATGGTGGTGGAGGTGACGAGGACGGGGGTGGAGGTGGGTGCGAAGGAGCCTAAGGGATTGTGGAGGGAGGAGGAAGAGGAGCGTGTGGTGTCGAGGGAGGAGCTTGCGGGAGCTGTGAAGAGGATAATGGGTGGAGGGGAAGAGGCGACGGAAAGGAGGAGGAGAGCGACGGAGTTGGCGGAGAAGGCGAGGGTGGCGGTCACGGAGGGGGGCTCGTCGTGGGCGAATGTAGCGGCGCTGGTGGAGGAGGTGGCGGCGACCGGACGTGGTGGAGACGGGGCATGAGAGAGGAGAGGAGCAGTGTAATTTTAGGCGAATACTATCAAATAAATAAAATATGGTACAGTCATTTCTTGTGCAAGCCACATCTGAGGGGAGCGGATTGTCTTCTGGGCAGTCTGTTGGCCAGCAGACGATCCACACTCACATCTGAGGTTATGCGGGACAGACCGGATCCTCACTAAGTGGGTTGTGTCAGCCACTCAATCTTGATTTAAAATATCTTGATTTCGTATGAACCGCTTGATCTTGATAGAACGGTTTATGGCAATCCACTTACTACAGTCCGCGTTTGCACTACCGTAGAGTATCCGCTCTATCCGGAATACATTTTCCTGGTTCTTCAAAATACGTATATACAACCGTATCTATCCATACTTTACTTGCGAGGGTTGGAACCGCGAACGAATACATCCATATCCGACGGTCACTGGATCCGTTTTAAGGATATATGGATGCCTAATTTTTATGTTGGCGGATACAAATACAAATGGATATGGTTACCAATTTTCTGACTGATTCGGATATTCGTACTACTAAAAATATGTATATATGTGAGTATATCATAGACAAAGTTATCAATGTATGTGTCAACAATATGTAAATATATTATAATGTTATACATATATAATATAATACCTTTTAGAGCCATTTCAAATGCAAGAAGAAAAATAAACAGAGTGATTTACAAAAAAAAACCCTAACTATACCACGATTTGTCAAGAGGATCTTATTTTGGAGATGTAACAATAAAGGATTTGATCTTTTTTTTTGTCTTAAATGCATACTTCTATCAGCTGTAACCCTATAAAGTTGAAATGTTGGTACCTTATTTATATTATTTCAAAATGAGGCCTTAATTGAGAAGTGAGGTACAGTTTGAGGTCTTTTTCTTGGTAGTTTATCTAAATATATATCTTATTGTGTTTAACTATTTGTTAAATTTTAGTTGAACAAATTATTTTATTTTCTTTTTTTTATTATATTTGTAGTATGGTATGTGTAATTTTGACATTGAATTTAAGTACTAGGAAATTTATATTATTCGCAGGATAATCCATATCCTTTTGTAAAATATCCAAATCACTATTCATTTCCTTATATGTATCCATATTTTATGATATGATCTGTGGTTTTCAATATCCGTAAGATAACTGTATCTATATCGAGAGTTTAAAAAAGATTGGGATATAGCATAACTTATATTCGCATCGGTATTTGTCTGTTTGCATCTCTATTACTTAGAGTATACCGGGGGCGCCACCGACATTCGTTATTTCCCCCATATTCCAATTTTGCAGTACATATAATGGTTTACATATTTTTGACTCTTCTTCAAAAAAATCATCTGATATTGGTTCAGGGTTAACAAATCCGTATATAAAATGCATTATATAGTGGCACTATCGACTACTCAATAACTCTGACTTTGCAAGTGGCTCCAAATTTCAGAGAATTTCAATGAAATTTTCATTTTCTCAAGTTGCCGAAATGAAAACTGCAACACTAAAATTTGATAGGAATTCTTTGTATTTTCATGATTTCAATCAAAATGGGCAACATGTTGCTGATATTTGTTGTCAATATTTCGATTTCCCCAAAACACCGATATTTCACCAAGTTACCAATATTTCGATCTTCCCAAGTCATCGAGAAATCAAAGAAGTGTTTATTATATCAGTTGTCCACGTAAAAAATTCAACAACAAAAATTGCCGAGAAATTTATAGCTATTGATGGTAAACTTTCAACGCACTTAACATTTAATAAGATAATATCGTAAAAAAGATATATATATATATATATATATATATCATATCATCACCAAAAGAAACAAAGTAGTGGAAACATGGCACCATCAATTAATCATAAAATAATTTGTATTATTATGATCGCACTCCTATTTTATAAATAAAAGTATATGTAATGTCCTGATCTTAGATTCCCGATCCATTATTAATGAAAACTCGCTCCGACAACTTGTTAAGTTCGAGCTCAAATAAATCCGTAGACAACCACCAAAAATGCTTAAGCTCAAATTGTCAAGTAGTACACTACTGGAAAATGACATATTTATGTTGAGAAATTAGTGGCGGTCAGCCTTGGCCACCGGTAATGTATTATATTTACGATGTCTCAATGAATGAACACCCCTAATATTCTATTGATTATTTATGTGGCCAGTGAATTGCCGTGCAAAACAGGACCATCGTAAATAAAGTAACGCATCAGTCAATTTAATTGTCACATATAGAGTTGCCCTAGATTTTCAAATGTCATTTCGTCCCCCCCCCCCCCCCCTTGCGTTCCCCCTTCCTCAACTCCCTCATTAGAACCCTCCCTCCCCTTCCCATTACTACCTAGAACCTCCCCCCACCCCCCACCCCCATCGACGTCGCCCGCTGCCACCTTCCCTGACCTCCTCCTCACCTACCCTTCTTTTCCCTCCACCTCCCCTCCCAACACAACCCCTCTCTCCTCCTCCTCTCTCTGGAACCCTCCACCATCGCCCCTCTCCTCCCTCAAGTATAACTATTTCATTTATACTTTGATTGAGAATGCGTCATTTATCATGTAAGATGTGTAAATGGATCTTTCCAATATCCATTTATCACATCTAGGAGTTTAGTCTCACATCTGCCAGTGGTGGGACTTGGAGGCTCTATGGAGACTATATAAGAAGCACCAAAGCTCCTGTATTGAGTAAGAAAGTCCAATGCATAAATCATCCCTTTGAGGCGTTCTCCCGTGATTTCATCCTACTCCTTAGGGAGTAGTGTTCAACATAAAAATCTCGGTGTTCCAAGTTTATATTCCTGTAGTTTATGTTATGTTTATCAATTCGCTTCCGCATTTTATTTTATAACATGGTATCAAATCGAGTTCGATTCTCGAGATTTTCATGTTCTTTATTTCCAAGATTCGATTATCAAGAATAGGTTCAATTTTGATGGTATAATTATTCAAGATTCATTCTTTGATTCATATTCAAGATTGTTCAAGTTCAAGATTCAAGAAAGATCTAGGGTTCCTGATCATCATATTTTGAAGAGCGTTATTGATATTTTGAATATTCAAATTCATTCATCTTTCTAGGGTTCCTCGAACCCTAGATCATTCGGGCCACATGGCACACCTCCATGGATCATACCGCACCAATTCTAGATCCCTCGTGTGCAAGCATAAAGTTTCAGCCCCTGGTTTTGAGCGATTTGCAACGGTGAAAGATGCCTCTCTCCTCCGATAGCAACAAGGGAGCATCTAGGTAATGGCATAGGGCTCCCAGGGGCTCCTCCCATCGGTGATCCGCTTGTCTCAGGTGAGGAGCCTCTCCTCCAAGCGGCAACGCTTCCACACGCATCTAGGCTCCTCCCAGTTTGCGACACTCTCAGGCAAGGAGCCTCTCCTCCAGGCGGTGATGCTTTACCTCGCACCCTCTCGCCTCCTGACAGTTCCCGTTAACAATCCGGTCGCACTTCAGATACTCCAGGTGGCAAACGTAATTATGCGAGACACAACAGCCGCCATATCGAGAAGCCAGGAGGTGATCGTAATACTCCAGTTGACAAGCGATGGCAGCGCCACCGATCTCCAGTCCCATACAGCGTAAGGCCCACCTGACGACAGCTCATGTCCACGATCATCTCTCGGGCGATGGCCCTCCTGGAGGCATCTATTCGACTTCGATCTCTCTAGAGCCCAGCGACGGCGACCGTATTCAATAGTAGCAAGCCCCATTGGGGGCACAAGCGATGGGAATGGTTTCCCATAATAGGAACTCCAATGCTTCTACGAGAACAAAGGGACCCGATGGTCAGATTTAAAAAAAATCTCCATTCCCTTGTCCAAGTGAGTAGAAAGTAGTTTTTCAAAAAAGGGAGGGGGGAAATGGCCCAAGTGGGCCAATGGATTGTTTTTATATATAAAAAAAGAAGAGATAGCGTACAAAAAATAATCGTATAGAAAATTTTTTGAGAGAAAAGTCATAAAAATTTTAAAAAGGGAAAGAAAGTCAGCTATTAAAAAAAGGAAAACTGCCAAGAAAAAATGCAAAAAAAAGAAGCTGGAAAAAAGAGATTGGCATTTATGATGTTTTTTCTTCCCCATTTTATTGTCTTTTCCCAACTTTGTCGATGCCACTATTTTCTGACAAGTATGGGAGAAAGGAGGAATAATATGCAGAGTCATAGGTATGTTAGAAATTTAGATGTCAGATTCCAGATCAACCATATATTTATACTCTACAGTTCAGTTCCCGACTCGATGTTAAGATATTGATTCCTCCTTTTCAGACACACACAAGTATGCGATCTTCATTCAGATGTGCACATGTTTGTCATTATTGTTTGTGATCTCCATCTTTTATTTTGATCGGAGTTTTCATGTGTTCATAGGGATTGTAGAGTAGAGATCTCATTTCCTATGTCATAGGGGCTAGGGTTTTCATGTGGTTTCATAGGGACTCTAAAGTAGAGATCCCATTCTCTGAGTTAGTATGGGAGAGACCCAATTTTCCTACGATGAGACTTTTCAGACTCCATTGTCCAGTAACCATGGGCTCTGACGAGATGTCTCCACGACTTTTCATATCGGTTCTTTCAGAGATGAAGCAGTTGTCCACATATTGTGGCGGACCATAGTACTCCAATAAGGAGACTCCTTTCAATTGCAGTGACTCTGAGAGGCATGTTGGAAATGCGAGCCCACGACGAGCCATTAAGCAATAAATGTTATTGCAAATGTCATTCCCTGATCTGAAATGAAGAATGAATAATTTGCATAATAGGTCCCTTAGTACAATTAGGGTTATGTACCATGGCCATCTTGATGATCATACAGCCGTTGATTCAACTGTTGAATCATAGAGGCTAGTGCTTGGATGAATATCTAAAGAGTTAGATTGAGGACTCATCGAGCACCGTCAAATGATCGTTAAGAGATGATCTCCAACCTAAGTAGGAGATGTCAATCCTTATCTTTAAAGGCTAATATCTGACCGACCTCTTGATGCAGGTCCTCTGCATAGGAATAGAGATTCGGAGGTGTCAGATTAGTTAGGTCAAAGAGTTGACTTAACGAGATCGAGATAACCGAAGTCCTGTATCGTATGCTGTCACGATACAGGCACACATCCTTTGACCGGAGACAGATGTGTTGCTATATGTCTGAGTATGTGCATTTGGCAGACCAATAGGTTGATGGCCTAACCAAGGTCTATACACCAGCGCGCTGGTGTGCATATAAGGGCATATGAGTAATACAATCTCTCAAAGGGATCATACAGGTTCATTTATTGAACCGGAAGACATGAGCTCACTCATGAGATATTGGGAAGAATCAAATTCCGTGCACGGTCGTCTCGCTTTGGAAGCTTGATTGAATTTGTAGATTTGATATATACTTTTGAAAAGTATATGATCAAGACCTAGGTATGATATATGCTTTTGGAAAGTATATGATCAATACCGACTCCCAATGATCGAATGAGAAACTTACTGATAAAACCATGAAGTAGACAGTATAAAGTTGATCAAATATTTCAGGTTTAATATGAGTCTTCCAGTATGCAGGATGTATAGGTATTGGGAATACCTGAGGGTGATGTGATCATAAATGATTGTATAACCATGACGCTTCCATTCCTAGGGAGTGATGAAACGGGCCTGGATTTTAGTGACTCCTCTCAGTAGAGAAGTAATCTGATCTTAGTCCTAATGTTGGACATTTATCTGAATGTGATTCAGATACAATAAGAAGATTAGATTTGCGGTCTTGATTTAATCAAGCATCTACGGGAGGCCCGCGATCTGGATTTGAGATATAATCTCAATATCCAAGTCACTATACGTGGAACAATACAATCGCCCTGTCCTTATCTCCAAGTATCTGCGGAGAAAGCGCATTATCCTTGAAGGAGTTCATGGATAATTCTATTGTTGATATATGTATCCAAGCATTGAGAAAATGGATAATTAAATGTGATTTAATTATCATGAATAATATGAATTTGATTCATATTATAAAGAGAGTTATCTAAGATAATTAAATGTGATTTAATTATCAAAGATGTAAATAATGTGAATGTGATTCATATTATTTGAGAACATAAGAATAGAAATCCAAAGTGATTAAATATGATTTAATTATCATGGATATGAATAATGTGGATAACAATATCCATATTAGTCATGTATATTATAAATGTGATTTATAATATATAAGAGAGAGCTATTTGTAATTTACATTTGTTATTAAATGTTGATGTGAATTGGATTCACATTGGACATTAAATTGAAAATGTAATTTACATTTTATTTTGGGTTGTGAATATGATTCACAAATTTTTAATGGAAAGATTGCAATGTCTACAAAATAATAGTGAATTATTTTTGTAAAATAATTTGCAAACAAAGTTGTTGCATAATCTTGGAGATTACATTGAAGAGATGAGAGCCACCTTCCATGTATATGGAGTGGACGGCCACCACTCCTGTTAGGAATGTGTGGCCGTCCCCTCCTTCCAACATGGAAGGAGGCACTCTCTCTCCTATGATCTCCAAGAGATCTTGATTTAATTTGGTAATTAAATTGTATTGATTTATCAACATATATTTAATCTAAATTAAACTAATTATTGTTGGTTTTACCAACACAAATCTTGACTATTAAAAGAAACACAATCAATGAGAGCCATTGGATTTGTGTTGTCCCATGGATTGAGATCCATGGATCCCAAAAATCTATAAAAGGAGAGGCACCACATTGCTCTTCTTTACATATACACATAATGCTTGAGAAGCATATCTCTCTCTCTTTCTCTCTCTCTCTCTCTCTCCCTCTCTCTCTCTCTTTCTCTTTCTCTCCCTCTCATGGACGTCTACCATGGATGCCCTAGAGAGGCTCTCCATCGCCGCGGCATCGTCGTTATGCTGCCCGATTGTTTGCTCGAGGATCTCCGTCTCCTTCGGTGCGTCTCGCTCGTGAAGAAGACGTCGGATCTCGTGGGTCGAGATCAGGAGATCCTATCGCTTGGATCATCAACATGGATTGCGAGAAGCACGCGGTTCATCACCGCGCTCGCAAGCGTCTCGACCGTCGGATCGGACTTGAGACAGGAGGTCTCTTTGTTTAGAGACTCGATCACAACCACGCTTCAAGAGATAACCCTAATACTTATTTGTGGTTTAGACGAAACGATCCAAGAAGTGTTCTTGGATCATGTGATTTCGTCGCATGAAAATTTTTTTAATTTCCGCTACATAGAACAACTAGTGCGACTAGTCGTTCTTCATCGTATCCGATATGATGATCACGCTTCCGTGATGCGCTTGAGGATCTAACCATATCCTTCAAGTGGTATCAGAGCCTTAGGTCGACGGTTTCGAATATGATTCAAAAATCAAGAACGACTTGGGTTCGTTAAGGTCGCGAAAGTTTTTATCGCATTTGATTTCGCAGATATGTTTAGTATATAATTTCGGCCATGTTAAATTGTTTAAGCACGAATTATTTACTTGGATTTTATTCCCCATTAAATAAGTAAACCATAGGATCTGAGTTTAAGTAAATCGGATTTCGTATGCTCTAGATATGGTTGTTTTAATGAACATGTATGCACTGTTGCGGGAACTGTAGATCTGAACGTGATTAAAATGTTAATTACTGTTTAGACTTGTCTAGAAATGCATGAAACATCACTTGGATTATGTCCTAAATCAAATTAGCAATCTATGAAAATTGATTTTGTCTAATTTGGATTTAATATGATTGAGATATGCTAATTTTAGTAAGTATGGGTCACTGCTGAAATTACATTCCTAATCAAGAACCATGTGATTGTCAATTAATGAAATTAATTGTTAATTTCGAGAAATAATTATGGAAAATATTTGAGAAATATTGGAAGATGATTATTTCCGTAATTGACTTGGCCTCAACCAATTAATTGATTAGATTTGATCTAGATCATAATTGGAAACACAATCATCAAACTCCTTGCTTGAATAGGATTGAGAATTTGTCTAGCAAATTTCCTTATAATCAAAATTGTTTTGATTACTATATGCTATAATTTCGGTTGAAGAACCGATGATCATCTCAAGTACAAATTAATAAATTTGGCATTATCCTTTCCCGAGGCGGATATGGTGTCTAGTCGGGGATCGCTGGGGTAGCGAGTTGCAACATATGCGGTCCGTCCCACTCTCGTCGGTACTGGCCATGACAGCGGGTAGGGCCGGGATAATGTCTGAAGGATTAAGATGTATTTTTCTAATTATTAAAATACAAATTAATACGTACTTTTAGAATAATACCATATATATTCAAGTAAGACATTCAAGTTTGATTGATTAAATTGGATTGATAATTAATTTAATATGATTGAATTAATTATGTTCAATTAGAATACTCTAATATGATTAGAGTTAATAATTCCCTTGGAAGAATTAATTATATGAATATGATTCATGTTAATTAATTAGAATTTGAATATGATATGGAGGATCACATAAGTGACATCCATGGTCTCCCGTCAAGGCGAAGAGTTCCGTCGCCAGGGATTGCATGTGGGAGACGCTTGTCCGAAGTGACAGCTCCTGTATGCAAGCGCATCTGAATCGGGCTCTTTGCTTCTCGAAAGAGTAAGGCTGTATGTGTAGTGACCCCAATATCGGATCCTCATATTATTGGGGCGATATTGGATTGCGCATAGCGAGTACTATTCCTGTTGACGGTTGGTTCAATTAATGACGGGTCAACATCGCCTTAGGGGTGGTGGGCCCGGGTGTTAAAGACCGAATTGAGAAATGCAAGTTGGACTTGCAAGGCGGAATGTGTTGCCGCTTCTTTTTATCCGAGTTGTAGATTCTTATATTATTGGGATGTATCAATGATAAGGACGGAGATCCCAGATCTTGCTGAGATATGTTGGTAAGTATATCTCTTACATTGAAAGTGATTAAGGGAATGAACTTTTAGTGTTGACAAGGCAAGACAACTTTGATATAAAAATTCCTAAATCAAAGTAAAATGTGTGTATATATATATAAAAATTTATGCAAATTTCTTATTTCAGATAATCCTTCATTAAACCCACTCAATTCTATACTCAATAATAACCAGTAAGATATCATGGATTGGACTCATGATCCAGATATTGTGTTTGCAGTTGGACACATAATGTATGTGGTTGCAACATGCAAGTCTCCTCATACTAATGAGGAATGACAACTAAAATAGATAATAGGACTACAACCCTAGGGTTTGCATGTCTCTATAGCCTTGATCTCATCGGATGTACTTTGGAAGTGACATGTCGATGATGATCATAATTGTCAATTAATCCTTATAAAATCTAAGAAGATGTTCTGGCATACATATGTGCTCTTGACATTTAATCATGAATGACATGGTTCTCTGCATCGTGCAGAATGATGGCTCTATAAGAGATGATGTATTCAAATTGTTTGAATACCTACCTGAACCAATGTTTTAAGAGTCTAGATGGATGTAGACATGATGAGTGTCATCACTCCACTGTCTATACTCTAGTCATTCATGAAGATTCATAATATTCATATTATATGAATTAATGAAGCTTGTATAAATGTTGAAATACTCTTATTTTGAATTCTTTTGAATTTAACATAAGAGATCCTGTAGTCTTAAGCAATGGTTGCTTATAGATAAAGGAGCGCAGTGGAAGCATGGGTTGGACCCGAGTAAGAAGTATGGTCAAAGAGTTGATTGTACATCTATAACCTCCATATGTCATCCAAAGAGTTGGATGAATGCCAATACTGCAATAAGTTGATGTGTTGATAGTATGACTATAAAGTCTGTCTAGAATCCTTAGAGAAGGACTCAGATAGAACATCAGAATAATTTGCATAAATCATTGATATTGACTTGCTTATTGAATAAGATAAAGTCTTGTAATTGTATCTCAATCTTCTACAAAACTTGCAATGGGTTGCATATGTTTTTTTAAAAGACCAGAAAATTTAATCTTAAAGGTTTATAGTTATCCACATGGATATTGATGCAATTGTTGCAACAATCTCTGTTGGATTGATAGACTTGTAAATAGACTTGCAACAATTTCCTGGATATTAGAATACATTCATTATTTATTTCTAAATGTTGGAAATAAACATGAATTCTGTAATAAATCTATCATAAAGAATTATGATAGAAATATTTCAGATAGTAATCTAAGATCTAGTGGACTCCACTAAATTAGAAAATTAATGAATGGTTCATTAACATTTCTAAATACTGAAATTAAACCTTAAGATCAATAGGAGGATGAAGATCATTTGACAATGATCTAACATCAAGCCTTGGACATTTGTCTATTGATTTGATCAATAAGATAGTAAGATATGAAACTTTAGAATGTCTAAAATTTCAAAACTTACATACTTGTGAATATTGTATTCAAAGTAAAATGTCCAATACACCCTTCTTTGGGAATGGTGTAAGATGTCAAGGTATTCAGGATCTCATACATATTGATGTATGCGGATCATCTATATCATAGTAAACATTATGGATATGTGATATCTATTAATGATTATGTATGATATGAGATTTCTTCTCTTCACTTAGAAACCTTTAAAGTGTTCAAAGATTTCACATAATCTTGGTTTACAACCAAAGTTTGAAAGAAGATAAAATGAATTTGATCTAATCTAGGTAGCCTATACTTGTTAGATGAATTCAAAGGATACCTTATGGAGATATGAATATCATTTCTATCTCAATCCTCCTAACACACCTTAACTCAATAGAGTTATATGGAGATACAATTAGATCATGTGTGACATGATCTTATCAATGATGATTTTTAGCATAATTATCCCTTAGTTTCCAGGTATATATGTGTAGTAGATACTACAATGTATTTCCTTAAAAAGGTTCCATGCATTATGGAATCTAGCACTTGAGAGTGCTGCTTCATTAGGAAAATAAAGGATGGTGTTGAATACCTACTTTATGACCTTGAGATTCTTAAAAATATATCATCTCTTAGAATGTGATTCTTAGAGGTTGAGACTCTTAAGAATCAAGATGAAAATGAAGTGTAGGAACTCATTTAATCTTGAAAAGATAATGAGGCTCCTGAAAATTGGAAACTAAAAGGACAGTTAAAGATGAAACACTAATCCCTCTTCAAATGAGTTTGAGGATTGATTCCATGTGTCGGAGAAATCTGACAATGATCGAACTTCATGTGATGAAGCTTCTGAAGATCATAGCACGGATAGATGGATGTTAGCAATAAAAGTCTAATGTAGACTTCATATACAAGTGTTGTATATGGACCCTCGAGGATCCACCTATATGGGTAAGACCTGTAAAGGTGTAAATGGATCTTCAAGAGAAAGAGAACCTGATGAGAATGTAGAGACCTTCAAAGCACGGTTCGTAGCCATGAGCTATACACCGGAAGAGAAGACATTGCTTGCGATGAGACTTACTCTTCGGTGACCATGCTTAAAATCATCAGAATATTGCTAACCTTAGCTACACAACTTGACTATTGCATCTTCAAGATGTAAGTCAA
This sequence comes from Ottelia alismoides, assembly GCA_037367405.1. Lineage (NCBI taxonomy): Eukaryota > Viridiplantae > Streptophyta > Magnoliopsida > Alismatales > Hydrocharitaceae > Ottelia > Ottelia alismoides. The sequence goes on from JAZKJV010005425.1 coordinate 102,072, forward strand.
TATTGCATTCCTCTACGAATACCTCTCCGAGGATATTCACATGAAGTAGCCTCAGGGCTTCATGATTGAGGGAAGCAAGGTGTGCAAGCTAAGGAATCCATTATGGACTCAAATAAGCTTCTTTATGTTGGACCATAAGATTTGATGAAATTATAAATGTTATGATTTCAGATGGAATCTTGATGAGCCATGTGAAGCTTAGTGGGAGTTCCTTTGTGTTCATCATGCTAAATGTAGATAATATCCTAATCATTTAAAAATGATATAAGGATAATAATAAGTGTTTTATTATCTGGTTGTTCCACAAGTTGAGATATGATCTCAAGGATACCTCTTGGATCTTAGTTTTGAAGGTATTCAGAAGCAAAGAGAAGAGGGGTATTGGGACTGTCACAATAGTAATACACCTTGAACATATTCCATTTTTTGGAAAATTTCAAGAAAAGCTTCCATCCCTTAGGATATGGTATTGACCTGTCTAAAGGGATAGCACCTCAAAGAGTTGAGGAAGTGAATGCTAGAACTACTTGCACTTGTGCATTAGTTACGAGAAGCTGAGTATATGCTAAATGTGTACAGAAGCCAGATATCTGCCATACAGTGGGAGTAGTAAAGTGTTACTAATTCTAATATAAAGATAAAACACTTGATTGCAGTAATAACAAAATCTTCATAGATGATGAGATTTTTGAAATAGTGATCTCAAAGTCTTATCTTCAAAAGTTTAAGACCTTGTAGATAGTGATCTATAAGGGTCTTAACCCTAGATACCTTTGGAGATAGAGATCTTCATGAATAAGGGTATTCTGATAAGGATTATGGAAATACTGGTTATAACAACTATTAAGCTATAGTGTCAAGGACACTATAATAGCTTTAACAAGGTTGAGTATTGGTTGCATGAGATGCAACAATCGCATTAGATGCGAGCACTGTTACTGGGGGTATGCAAGTACCGTAAAAGGACTTGGCATAGTCTCGCGGGAACAGAGTGACTGATCAGCTTACCTAGCTAATTTCTAAATAGCCTGTGATTGTCACATGAGTGTGGGTTTAAATGATTAGCCCATCAATGGCTCTTTGGGCTAGTGAGAGATTGTTGGAAATGCGAGCCCACGGCGAGCCATTAAGCAATAAATGTTATTGCAAATGTCATTCCCTGATGATCATACAACCGTTGATTCAATTGTTGAATCATAGAGGCTGGTGCTTGGATGAATATCTAAAGAGTTAGATTGAGGACTCATCGAGCACCGTCAAATGATCGTTAAGAGATGATCTCCAGCCTGAGTAGGAGATGGCAATCCTTATCTTTAAAGGCTGATATCTGACCGACCTCTTGATGCAGGTCCTCTGCATAGGAATAGAGATTCGGAGGCGTCAGATTAGTTAGGTCAAAGAGTTGACTTAACGAGATCGAGATAATCGAAGTCCTATATCGTATGCTGTCACGATACAGGCACACATCCTCTGACCGGAGATAGATGTGTTGCTATATGTCTGAGTATGTGCATTTGACAGACCAATAGGTTGATGGCCTAACTAAGGTCTATACACTGGCGCGCTGGTGTGCATATAATGGCATATGAGTAATATGATCTCTCAAAGGGATCATACAGGTTCATTTATTGAACCGGAAGATATGAGCTCACTCATGAGATATTGGGAAGAATCAAATTCCGTGCACGGTCGTCTCGCTTTGGAAGCTTGACTGAATTTGTAGGTTTGATATATACTTTTGGAAAGTATATGATCAAGACCTAGGTATGATATATGCTTTTGGAAAGTATATGATCAATACCGACTCCCAATGATTGAATGAGAAACTTACTGATAAAACCATGAAGTAGACAGTATAAAGTTGATCAAATACTTCAGGTTTAATCTGAATCTTCCAGTATGCAGGATGTATAGGTATTGGGAATACCTGAGGGTGATGTGATCATAAACGATTGTATAACCATGACGCTTCCATTCCTAGGGAGTGATGAAACGGGTCTGGATTTTAGTGACTCCTCTCAATAGAGAAGTAATCTGATCTTAGTCCTAATGTTGGACATTTATCTGAATGTGATTCACATACAATAAGAAGATTAGATTTGCGGTCTTGATTTAATCAAGCATCTATGGGAGGCCCGCGATCTGGATTTGAGATATAATCTCAATATCCAAGTCACTATACGTGGAACAATACAATCGCCCTGTCCTTATCTCCAAGTATCTGCGGAGAAAGCGCATTATCCTTGAAGGAGTTCATGGATAATTCTATTGTTGATATATGTATCCAAGCATTGAGAAAATGGATAATTAAATGTGATTTAATTATCATGAATAATATGAATTTGATTCATATTATAAAGAGAGTTATCTAAGATAATTAAATGTGATTTAATTATCAAAGATGTAAATAATGTGAATGTGATTCATATTATTTGAGAACATGAGAATAGAGATCCAAGGTGATTAAATATGATTTAATTATCATGGATATGAATAATGTGGATAGCAATATCCATACTAGTCATGTATATTATAAATGTTATTTATAATATATAACAGAGAGCTATTTGTAATTTATATTTGTTAATTAAATGTTGATGTGAATTGGATTCACATTGGATATTAAATTGAAAATATAATTTACATTTTATTTTGGGTTGTTAATGTGATTCACAAATTTTTAATGGCAAGATTGCAATGTCTACAAAATAATTGTGAATTATTTTTATAGAATAATTTGCAAACAAAGTTGTTGCATAATCTTGAAGATTACATTAAAGAGATGAGAGCCACCTTCCATGTATATGGAGTGGACAACCACCACTCCTATTAGGAATGTGTGGCCGTCCCCTCCTTCCAACATGGAAGGAGGCACTCTCTCTCCTATGATCTCCAAGAGATCTTGATTTAATTTGGTAATTAAATTTTGTTGATTTATCAACATATATTTAATCTAAATTAAACTAATTGTTGTTGGTTTTACCAACACAAATCTTGACCATTAAAAGAAACACAATCAATGAGAGCCATTGGATTTGTGTTGTCCCATGGATTGAGATCCATGGATCCCAAAAACCTATAAAAGGAGAGGCACTCCATTGCTCTTCTTTACATATACACATAATGCTTGAGAAGCATCTCTCTCTCTCTCTTTCTCTTTCTCTCCCTCTCATGGCCGTCTACCATGGATGCCCTAGAGAGGCTCTCCATCGCCGCGGCATCGTCGTTATGCTGCCCGATTGTTTGCTTGAGGATCTCCGTCTCCTTCGGTGCGTCTCGCTCGTGAAGAAGACGTCAGAGCTCGTGGCTCGAGATCAGGAGATCCTATCGCTTGGAATGGATTGCGAGAAGCACGCGGTTCATCACCGCGCTCGCAAGCGTCTCCTCCGTCGGATCGGACTTGAGACAGGAGGTCTCTTTGTTTAGAGACTCGATCGCAACCACGCTTCAAGAGGTAACCCTAATACTTGTTTGTGGTTTAGACGAAACGATCCGAGAAGTGTTCTTGGATCATGTGGTTTCGTCGCATGAAAATTTTTTTAATTTCCGCTGCATAGAACAACTAGTGCGACTAGTCGTTCTTCGTCGTATCCGATACGACCATCACGCTTCCGTGATGCGCTTGAGGATCTAACCATATCCTTCAAGGCATAGTACAGAACACATGCTCTCCGACAAGGAGATTCAATTTGACTTACACTCCAGCCTGATTATTCCTCCTTACCTGTATGACATGAGAATCAACGTCCTCGATAGCAACTGAAAGTTGTACACGTTGAGTTGATATTATCTGTAGTGTCTTGTATTGTGAGCTGAGATTCCTTTCTATTTGTCCAAGATGAGCATTCCATGCTCCAGCTTGAGGGGGAGTGTTAGAGTATGCATCATTTATCATGTAAGATAGGTAAATGGATCCTTCCAAGATCCATTCACCACATCTAGGAGTTTAGTCCCACATCTACCATTGGTAAGACTTGGAGGCTCTGTGGAGCCTGTATAAGAAGTCCCAGACCTCCTGTATCATGAGAAAGTGTAATGCATAAATCAGCCTTTTGAGGATTTCCCCTCTGGTATCATCTCACTCCTTAGGGAGTAGGGTTCCACGTAAAAATATATGTGTTACAAGTTTATACTTATGTAGTTTATTCTTTGTTTATCAATTCGCTTCCGCATTATATTTTCTAACATACTTGTTTACTTTCATCAAATATATGTTCAATATGATGAAGTATTTTGTTCATTAATCATCTTCATATGATATATGATGTTCATTTGAATGCTTATTTTGTATGCTTGTTCGTTAAAGAGATAGATACATGCATATATGCAAATATTTGTTGTGATCTTCATCAATCTAGTAGAGTGATATGACCGTCCCAAATAACCGTCCCCAAAGGACGTCCCTAATAAACGTCCCCAAAGGCCGTCCAGTTTGTAGTGATATCTTCATCAATCTAGTAGAGTGATATAAATCGGTTCCTTAGACAAAATGCATGCAAATATTTATATCGAATTCAATAAATCTTGTTAAGAATGACCAATTATGACGTCAATATTCGAAGTGAGAGGTTGGCCAATACAATTACTATGGAGGGAGCTAGGGACCAAGGACATTGTGGCAGAAAGAGAGATCATCACAAATCAAAAGAGAGGAGATTGTAGATCTATCGTCTTCCAAGGAACCCATCATGTGATCGGATGGGGGCGATGGAAACAAAACGATATTTATTTCCAACTCCAAGAAAAGATCTCGAGTTCTTCTTCCTCTATATACAAGGTATGGTTGTAGAATGTACTTATCCCATAAATTATGATTAACCCCCAAAAGGAGAAGAAGAGTAAGGTATAGAAATTACCTTTAATTGTTGCATTATTATTGAACAGTGCTTAATAAACTCTAACCTTCGTTTGTAGGAATGCTTACTTAAGAAAATGAAGTATCGGATCAAATAGATCAAATTACTCGTATCAAAAAACAATTATACATTCAAATCATCTATAAGATTATCCCATCCTTTACATTCTTCATGTCCTCTTTGGAACTAAGGAATTGTTCACACCACACATTAGATGCCATCAATATATTAGTTATACCGGTACTCATTGGGGGTCGTTCCAACTCCAACTCACCCCCCGGACTCTCCTATCTTAATGCTTATTTAAGAATGATCTTATTGGAATATGTAGTCAAATCGATATATATATATATATGTATATATATATAGGAGTGATCCTATGAGAGCCCATGTTTATGAGAGCATGAGAGGATAAAATGTGAACCGTTGGATGGCTGATAGAACCAACGGTGGGATAACTATGTGGAGCACTTTTGTTCCCTCACCACCTTCGCGCCTCCACCCCATTCTGCCCTACCAATCCCATCACCGCGCACTACTCGTCCTGTCCCAGAGCTGCCCGTCCCTTGCGGATGAAGCCCGAAGATGTTGCAGAGCATCCACCTCCTTCTTGACACTCCATTGCCAGTCCCTCACGGAGTACGCGCGAGGATGATGCCGACTCATGAGATATTGGGAAGAATCAAATTCCCATAATAGGCGAAACCTAATATGATGCAAAGGCATGAGCTCACTCATGAGATATTAGGAAGAATCAAATTCCGTGCGCACGGTCGCCTTGCTTTGGAACCTTGACTGAATTTGTAGGTTTGATATATACTTTTAGGAAGTATATGATCAAGATCTAGGTATGATATATGCTTTTGGAAAGTATATGATCGATACCAACTCCCAATGATCGAATGAGAAACTTACTGATAGAACCCTGAAGTAGACAGTATAAAGTTAATCCAATACTTCGGGTTTATTCTTAGTCTTCCAGTATGCAGGATGTACAGGTATTGAGAATACCTGAGGGTGATGTGATCATAAACGATTATATAATCATGACGCTTCCATTCCTAGTGACTCCTCTCAGTAGAGAAGTAATTTGATCTTGGTCCAGTATTGGACATTGATCTGACTGTGATTCAGATGCAATGAGAATATTAGATTTGCGGTCTTGATTTAATCAAGAATCTATGGGAGGCTCGCGATCTGGATTTGAGATACGATCTCAATATCCAAGTCACTCTACGTGGAACAATACAATCGCCATGTCCTTATCTCCAAGTATTCGCGGAGAAAGTGCATTATCCTTGAAAGAGTCCATGGATAATTCTATTGTTGATATATGTATCCGGGCATTGAGAAATGGATAATTAAATGTAATTTAATCATCATGAATAATATGAATTTGATTCATATTATAAGGAGATTTATCTTGGATAATTAAATGTGATTTAATTATCAAAGATGTTATAATGTGAATGCGATTCATATTATTTGGGTACATTAGAATAGAGATCCAAGATGATTAAATGTGATTTTATTATCATGGATATGAATAATGTGGATAGTAATATCCATATTAGTCATATATATTATAAATATGATTTATAATATATAAGAGAGAGCTATTTGTAATTTACATTTGTTAATTAAATGTTGATGTGAATTGGATTCACATTGGACATTAAATTGAAAATGTAATTTACATTTTATTTTGGGTTGTGAATGTGATTCACAGTTTTCCAATGGCAAGATTGCAATATTCACAAAATAATTATGAATTATTTTGTAGAATAATTTACAACAATTGTTGTTGTAAATATTGGAGATATATGCAATCTTAGAGATTGCATTGGAATCTCCCTTTCCTAATAGGAGAAGGGATGGCCACCAATTCCTAAATGGAAAGGGTGGCCGTCCACCCCTCCTATATAGAAGGAGAGATTCTCCTTTCCATTATCTCCAATATTATTTGATTTAATTTGAGGATTAAATTATGTTGATTTATCAATATATATTTAATCTCAATTCAATTAATTGTTGTTGGTTTTACCAACACAAATCTTAGCCATTAAAAGAAACACAAATCAATGAGAGCCATTGGATTTGTGTTGTCCCATGGATTGAAATCCATGGATCCCAAAATGTTATAAAAGGAGAGGCACCCCATTGCTCTTCTTTACACAATGCTTGAGAAGCACATCTATTTCTCTCTACACGTCAACCCTCTCTCTTCCTCTCACGGTCGTCCACTATGGATGCCCTAGAGAGACTCTCCATCGTCGCAACGTCGTCGTTATGTTGCCCGATCATTTGCTCGTGGATCTCCGTCTCCTTCGGTGTGCCTCACTCGTGAAGAAGACGTCGGATCTCGTGTGTCGAGATCAGGAGATCCGCCGCTTAGATCATCAACATGGATTGCGAGAAGCATGCGTTCATCCCCACGCTCGCAAGTGTCTCCTCCGACGGATCGGACTTGAGACAGGAGGTCTCTTCGTTTAGAGACTCGATCACAACCACGCTTCAAGAGGTAATCCTATTACTTGTTTGTAGTTTAGACAAAATGATCCGAGAAGTGTTCTTGGATCATGTGGTTTCGTCGCAAGAAAATTTTTAATTTCCGCTGCTTAGAACAACTAGTCTGACTAGTCGTTCTTCGTCGTATTCGATACGACACTCACGCTTCCGTGATGCGCTCGTGAATTATACCATATCCTTCAAATGGTATCAGAGCCAGGTTGAATGGTTTTGGATACGATCCGCAAACCTAGGACGACTTGGGTTCGTTAAGGTCGCGAAAGTTTTTTGTCGCATTTGATTTTCGCAGATCTGTTTAGTGAATAAATTCGACCATATTTAAAATGTTTAAACACGAATTAATCATTTTATTTTTGTTTTCCATTAAATAAGGAAACCATAGGATCTGATTTTACGTAATTTCGATTCCGTTTGCTCAAGATATGGTTGTTTTAATGAACATGTATCCACTGTTGCAGGAACTGCGAATCTTAACATGATTAATGAGTTAATTACTATTTTGATCTGCTTTGAAATGTGTGAAATATCACTTAGGTTCTGTCTTAAATCAAATTAGCAATCTTTTAAAATTGATTTTGTCTAATTTGGATTTAAATTGATTGAGATATGTTAATTTTTGAGATATGTTAATTTTAGTGAGTAGGGATCACTGCTTAAATTACAGTCCTAATCAAGAACCATGTGATTGTCAATTAGTGAAATTAATTGTTAATTTCATGAAATAATTATGGAAAATATTTGAGAAATATTGGAAGATGATTATTTCCTTAATTGACTTGGCCTCATCCAATAAATTGATTAGATTTGATCTAAATCATGATTGGAAACACAGTCATCAAACTCCTTGCTTGAATAGGATTGGGAATTTGTCTAGCAAATTTCCTTATAATCAAAAATGTTTTGATTATTACTATATGGTATAATTTCAGTTGAAGAACCGATGATCATCTCAAGTACAAATTGATCTATTTGGCATTATCCTTTCCTGAGGTGGATATGGTGTCTAGTCGAAGAGCAATGGGGTAGCGGGTTGCAACGTATGTGGTCCGTCCCACACTCGTCGGTACTGGCCATGACAACGGGTAGGGAGTCTATAATGTCGGATAAATCAAGATGTATTTTCTAATTATTAAAATTCGAATCAATACGTACTTTGAGATATTACCATATATATATATTCAAGTAAAACAATCGAGTTTGTTGATTAAATTGGATTGATAATTAATTTAATAAGATTAAATTAATTATGTCCAATTGAAACACTCTATTATGAATAGAGTTGCTATTTCCCTTGGAAGAATTAGTTATATGAATATGATTCATAATAATTAATTAAAATTTGAATATGAGGTAGAGGATCACGTAAGTGACATCCATGGTCTCCCATCAAGGCGAAGAGTTCGGTCGCCAGGGATTGCATGTGGGAGACTCCTGTCCGAAGTGACAGCTCCTACATGTAAGCGCATCTGGATCGGGCTCTTTGCTTATCGAAAGAGTAAGGTCGTATACGTAGTGACCCCAATATCGGATCCTCATATTATTGGGGCGATATTGGATTGCGTATAACGAGTACTATTCTTGTTGACAGTTGGTTCAATTAATGACGGGTCAACATCGCCTTAGGGGCGATGGGCCCAGGTGTTAAAGACCGAATTGGGAGATGCAAGTTGGACTTGCAAGGCGGAGTGTCTTCCCGCTTCTTCTTATCGGAGTTGCAGATTCTCATATTATTGGGATGTAACAAAGATAAGGAGGGAGATCCCAGATCTTGCTGAGATATGATGGTAGGTATATCTCTTACAATGAAAGTGATTAAGGGAATGAACTTTCGGTGTTTACAAGGCAAGACAACTTTTGCTCAAAAATATTTCATAAAAATCAAAAAATGCAAAAAAACTTGATAAAAATTATATAAAGTCACAAAAATCCAAAAATAGTGATTCTAGCCCATGTTTGTAGATATTTACTTATATTTTATTATAAAAATTGCTTTCAAGAGTTTTGGACACTTAATCTATTTTTATTTTGCAAATTACTCCTGTTCACTATTTGTCTATTTTATCATTGTTTGATTTTTATAAAATCACAAAACATATTAAAAATATCTAAAATTACCAAAAAAAATAAAAATATTTCATTGCAATTTTCCGAGCATTTTTTGACCCCTTTGAAAACTACAAAAAGAGTGTGTGTGTGTGTGCGCGCGCGCGCGCGCGTGTGTGTTACTTGTTCTCTTATATTGGAAAATTAAAAACTTGAAAATTTAAAAACCACTAAAAATAATAAAAAGCTTTTATTTCTGATATCCCACTATTTAGTGTATAATTGTGATCCTTGTGTTCTCCCTTAGTCACTATACCATGTAAATAAAAGTAGCAAACTGCTCACATTCATTGTTTGATCGTTATAGTAGTTTATTTTCTCGTTGATCGATTTGACTGATTTAGGACAATGAAATTAGCTTATTAATCCACTTTAATCGACCAAAAACCACATCTTCACGAATCTATCTTTTCAAATGTGTGGTGCATCACTGTGGACAATCAACAACTTTCCTAACCCTATCTGGTTGGAGCATGAAGGAAAATAAGCATGCTATGTATGTATGGAACATACTCACCATCTTCGCCTATGTAAGAGTAAGAAGATGTGTTATTTGGATCATCTTAGATTTTTCCAGTATTGTATCGATGCTGAAACAGTTCACGTAAGAATGAGTTCGACGGAAAATCATGCATTGCCTCTGATGGTTTTCTAGGAAGAGTTTTGAAAATAGATAACGTGAGACAATCAGGGAATGAGTTGATGGAGAAGTTATTGTGGATGAAAGATGTTAGGCTTGGTAAGACATTCAAGAAAGATTTGAATGATTTAGAAAGTATTGGATTAAAAAAAGAGCATATTCTTTATAGAGTTACCATACTGGAAAGAGTTGAACATATAACACGATCTCAATGTAATGCACATCAAGAATAATGTAATAAACAATGTTATGGATATATTTAATCTCGTCGATTCTGCAAAAGACATAATTAAATCATGAAAATACCTACAACAACTCGGAATTCGTCAACACTTGCATTTGATGTCTAAGGAGAGCAGTGGTTTTGACATGCCAGATGTGCTTTACCATCTCGATGTGAGCAAGCGAGCATGTCTTCTATGATTTTGAAGGATATTGTTATCCTAGATGGATTCTATTTAAACATTGCAAGATGTTTGAATGACATCCGGAAGAAAATCAGTGGACTAAAAAGTCATGACAGTCATGTTTATATGCAAATGTTCCTTCCTCTAGCAATGCAAGGTCTTTTACCTCAATCAGTTGTAAAGCCAATTATCAATTTTGGTATATTATTTAAGGTTGTATAAACTAAGACACTAAATCTGATACTTCTAGAGAAATGGGACGAGAAGATTGTTGAGACACTTTTTGCATGCTGGAATGTTTGTTACCACCGGCCTTTTTTGATGTCATGATGCATTTGATAATTAATTTGACTAATGAAGCAATGTTAGGAGGAATGGTGCAATAGATGTACCCAATGGAGAGATACTTTAGAAAACTTAAGGGCTATGTGCTTAATTATTCAAACCAGAGGGATATTGTTGAGGGATATCCGATCAAGGAATGCATTACTTTTTGGTTGATGTACATAACAATGAGGAGCAATGTTTCAAATATCTTGAAAGAAATGATGCGCCTTATAATGATTTTAATGATGATTGTCTCTCTATATTCGAAGTCCAAGGTCAAGTAATTAGAAAAATGACTCTCCTGTCATTGTCAGAAGTTGAAAGGTAGTTGGTACATATGTATGTGTTGAAGTAAGTGCCCAAAATTGATCCATTCTACCACGATTGGAAATATTGTCGTGATTATTTGAGGGGCTAAAGTGATATCGAGTTAATTGAATGGTTTTTAAGATGATTTCAACAAACGAAATCAGAAAATGACAATCATTGGATTGTGAATTTCGATATGTTTTGCTTAGATGCTTGTTCAGTTATGAACATATGCACAATGGATATATCATAAATAGTTATAGATTCAAGAGCTAATAGATATATCATAAATGATTACAGACTCAAGAGCTACTCAAAATCTAATAGTAAGAAGGCAAATATCCTATTCGACATGTTCGTAAAAGGTAACCTATCATGTGGATATGACGAATACAATAACTAGATCAATGAGATAATTGAGATGAACGTTCAACATGATTGATGTGGCATTTGATTCAAACGTGAATGATACAATATATTTAAAGACACATGATGTAAGTTGGATCTGAATTTTAGAAATATCAGCCTCAATAAAAGCAAAAGCATATTGGACAGGGTGGAACAATTCATGTTAGCAAAATTCAGGCAGACCAGGTATTCTAAATCAAAGATAATACTAATTTAGGATGTTTAATAATGATAAAATAACTCCCATGGGGTACAATAAAGACATTTAGAATGAAGAGTACAATGATGGAGAGATTGATACTTACCAAGAAGACTGAGATGTATGCAATTTGGTATGATTCTAATAACTTTTGCATCCCTAATTTGTGAAAGATTCTTTATATATAAATGAACATTCCAGCATATAGTTTTAATTATATGCAGTTTTACCTTGTCTCTATCTGAACATTTCTAAATATCTGAACATTTCTAGATGTCTTCATTTGAGCATTCTTTTCTGAATATTTAAGTAGTTAATATGACTCTTTTCAAAATAATGCAAATGGTATAGACAGGATTTTTTAGATGGAATGATCGAGACGAGCGAGGAGGTGAGCCACCACAGTCTGAGGTAGTTGAGGGGACCATAGATAGTCCCCCAAGTTGAGGAGGAGGTTATTGAGGTTGTAGTCAATCTGTAAGGTCCTCCAAATATTGGTGCATCATCGTTATGTTTATTTTATAAGTGATATGTGCTAGTTTTGAAAAATGTGATGGAAAATGACTATATAATAATGACTTCTTTGACATATCAAGGGTATAAGGTGAGGGGAAACTCTAAATACAATCAATTGAGTGAACTAAAGCCTGGTGAGAGGGTGAAGGTGCAACTGAACATGGCATGTCAGACTTTAGGAGAGTATGCATGACCATTTTCCAATCGTTTGTCTATCACACTGCAAATGATTATGCAGTTGTGTATCAGCAACTTTAGGAATGCTCTCTCTGCTATAAAGGATCCCATCATTTCTGATATGAAGGTACATGAAATAATACAAAACATTTAGGATATTTTTGTTGAATGTTTGATTTATCTGCTTTTGTTGAATGTTTGATTTATCTTCTTCGCATACAGAACCTTTTTGATTGGGGTGATGATCCCAAGATCGAGGAAGGGATCTTACATGGAGTTGCAAAGCTACATCATGATACTTGAACGAGGGGAAATATGTTTAGTACTTTTCGGTATGCTAATGAAAATTCTGTTGGAATTTCCTTCAACGCGGTATTTAACTTAATGTACAAAAATTAAATCACTATGATCGGTTTGCGATTGTGGAAGAAGCATTATAGCCAATCTACCCTTGGATTGACATTCGGCCGAGTCAGAGGCAACCATTTAGTATTGGGAGAGTGACTAGTTTAAGTTGAGATGAACTATATTTCTTAAAATTTTTAAAATATCATCTAAATAATGGTATATATGCTCTCCTAATTGTAGGATTATTCGCAGATGAATAAATATAATATGAATAAAGTGTCGGGTCCTAATTGTAGCGTTGTTCATGAGAGTTACGCGGAAGCCCGAGTAAGTCACCATTAGTTTAATTCAACTTATAGATCTAAATATATTTCTAACACATTTTAACTTGTAAATGTGCGTAGGGGCGCATGATCGAGTTCATTCACAACCAACTGCCTTCAGACTAAGGCTCTTCGCACCACAGAGATATGAGCGAGGAGGCATTTCACCATGTCTTACCTCCTTCCTCCCAACATTTTGAATGAGTATTATTGGATGGTACAACTGCCACCAAGTAAAGCTTTTATGGATGAGGCAACGGTCCATCATAGGGGGAGTTTGACCAGCTGAAGCAGAGCATGGCAAAGATGCGACGAGACCTCGATAGGTCACATGAGAGGGAAGATCAGACGTGACAGTCAGTCGAGCCTTGGCTCTCGAATCGTCGTATTCTCCAGCTTCTAATCAATCTTCTGCCAATCCGACCTATTCGATGCAAGAACCTCATCCCTCAGTCGAGCTGCACCACACGGGTTTGAGCTCTCTGGGTAAGGTTGAAGTGGAATTATCTTTCCCGTGCAACGCATAGGTTCCTACTAGTAGTTATATTTACACGTATGACGTTACGAGCTACGTCTGAAAAAATATATCCATGTAATAGAATTGTCTTGCTCATTTTTACCATTTAAAAAAATCAAACTTAAAAATTAAAGTATGTATTTGTCAAATTCCATGTTGATCTGATCATTCCAATAGTTCATTCATCTTAATTGGTCGATTCATAATCTTCATTTGCAACAAATTCATGTTGAAATAGAAAGTATTTTATCAAGTCTTTGGCAAAAAAGATATAATATCAAATATATAATAGCCCTTATATAACTCAGTTTTAAATCATCCCTACATAGCTTAGTAGTGTTTCGAGATCATCATCCAATTGCATATTATGGTGTCAAACATCTTCAATTTGATTTGATGTTTGTTCTAACTCATAATCATGAGCCATTCAAACCACACAAAATAACAAGAATCATTTGTATATAAGATGCTTAAGAACAATTTATTGCTTAAGATCATCCAATCTCACATATCTTACATAAAGAAAATATTTTCTTACTTCTTCTTCTAAATCTATGAAATTAGGTTATCATGAAATGTCCAATCTAAAAAACTCAATAATAATATTGGATGCATCGTTAGACAACAATATCAAAGAAACAACATTAAAAACCATTATAGCTAACAATTTATATTCAAATATATTAACATCAAACATCAATACTTATAAAAAAATTACAAGAAAATAATATAACAAGCACAAGTCATGTCAATTCAAATACTAAAATATAAATGTTATTTCATAATGATTCGAGTGCACATAAGATATGAACGAACATAGTCAAATCTCAAGCTATCTCTCTCAATCTCAACCTATCTCTCTCTCTCTCTCTCTCTCTATATATATATATATATATAAAAGGTAAAATGTGTATGCCCCCTAGGGGGAGCTAACTTAGCTCCCCCGCCCCCTTTTCACAATTTTTTTATTTTTTTTTGAAATCTAAAACCGTGTAAATTCATTATTAAATCCATATATTATGTCATTCAAATTTCATGCGAAACAGAGACTCCTACGACCTCCATCCAAACGGGGTCGATTTAAAAAATCCTGTTACCGTTAAAAAAATGACTATCTGGATGGAGGCCGTAGGAGTCTCTGTTTCACACGAAATTTTAATGACATAATATAGGGATATAGTGATGAATATTCATGGAAGAAATTTTCAAAAAAAAATTAAAAAACATGGGAAAAATGGGGCGGGGGTAGCTAAGTTAGCTACCCCCTGGGGGCAGCCCCATTTTACCCATATATATATATAGGAGATGTAGCCAACTTACATGCTCCCACCCATTTTCCTATGTATTTTTTTATTGGGATTTTTACCTGGCAGACCCTATAATCTTTTTCAATTACCTCTACGACCTTTGAAACATCGTAATTCCTCTCTCGACCCCATAAACCTGCTCCGTCTTACCCCACAGACCCTGCCGTCATTTTTAACTTTATTTGAGTCAATTGCTTGAGTTAGCCTTGAGTTAATCTAACCAATGGAAATAGATGGTGGATATCTACTTCCCCTTCTTCTCCAGACACATGATGAGGGATGTTGAGATGAAGGCCGAGGATCTCAACGGGGAGGGGCCGATCTCCAGTGACAGGAAGGCATCGACATACGCGTGTTTGATCTGGTCCAAGCTGAGCACGACGTCGTCCCACTCCCCAGCCTCATGTGTTGCGGCTCTTCCACCGCGAACCCCAACATGGTGAGGGTCGCGAGCCCTGTATGCGGTGGAATGTGGTGAGCTTCCACGGCCGTGTTCCTCCACCGCCGCGCTTCAAAGCGCGCGCCTTGAACATGGCAGCAACCGCAAAGAAGATGGAACAGAGGAGTAGTCCGAGGACGAGGAAGAGATTAAAGGAAGCCGTGAGAGGGCCCTTCCATGGGTCTTCTCCTGCGGGTTGCCGCCATAGGCGGTGTTGCAGATCGCGGAAGCGAATACGCACAAACACGATCAAACAAGCAAGAACGCAAACACACGGATTTACAAGGTTCTACGTCCTTGGGCGGCGGCGATCGGCTTCACTATGTAGAGAAAAGAATGGATACAGAGGATACTTAAAACCCTAACCCTAAGGAATTTATATAGCACTCCATACAGACGGATCCCTAAAAATAGAAGGATCCAAATACCCGAATACAAATAAAACCGCTCCATAAAATTTTCGCCGGGGGCGCTGCCCCCACACCCCCGCAGGGGCGGGGGCGCACCTGCTCCCCCCCTAGACCCCCCCACATGCTCGCTGACCGGGCAGCGAGACCCCCGTCTTATTGGGGTATGGTATGGCAGGGGGATGCATATGCAGTTCTTCAACCTGGGTCAGATGGTTAGGATTCAAGGCATATCAACAGGCGGAACCGGACAAACAAGAGGAGAGGTACGAGCCGCAGAGGTTTGGGTTCCCCAGGAACGATGTGGAGTTGAAATAGCTGAACTGTCCCGTCGTCGGAACGACGCCGGAGAGGTTGTTGTATGAGAAATCCACAGATGTGAGGCTTTTCATGGTGGAGATCTCCGGCAGGATCCCGCCGGAGAGGTGGTTGCGTGACAGGTTGAGATAATTCAGTATCCGCATGAGAGTGATCTCCGCGGGGATCTCGCTAGAGAGCTCGTTGCGGCTGAGATCCACGAACATGAGTAGCTTGCACCGGCTGAGTTACGGCGGGAGGGAACCCACAAAGCCATTTGAGCTCAGGTCCATCTTGGAGAGCTGCTGGAGCTTCCCGAGCTCATGTGGGAGCTCTCCAGTGAAGAGATTTCTGTCGAGGAGGAGCTTCTGGACGCCGGAAAAACTCCCGATAGATGGTGGGAGTGACCGACGTCTGAGCTTATTGTTGGAGAGGCTGATCTGTCCAAGCGCATCCTGGAGTTCTACCTGCACGAGGATGGGTAGACCAAAGAGGCCACTCGATATTGACCCATTTAGGAAGTTCCCGCCCATTCTGACGTGGCTGACCGACGAGCACTCCCCAATGGACTTCGATATGGATCCAAATAAGAAGTTTTTTAGAGATATCAAGGTCTGGAGCTTGTTTCCCTTGCAGAGATCCAGCGGGAGAGGCCCTGTGAGCTTGTTCGAGGAGATATCGAGTAGCTGGAGCCTCCCATTGCTCCCGTGCTTTGTACGCACTTCGCCGGTGAAGTTGTTCTCCCATAGTTGCAGCACCTCGAGCTCCGGGAGCTCCCCAACGAACCCGGGGAAGTTACCATGGAGCTTATTACGGAAGAGGTCGGGCGGAGGCGGCAGGGAGGTCGGGCGGAGGCGAAGGCAGCGGGGAGGTCAGGGGAGGGGAGATCGGGCGAAGGGGAGGTCGGGGAGGAGAGGAGGGAATGTCGTGGAGGAGGCTTGGAGGAGAAGGGGAGAAGGGATGGCATTTTTGTAATTTTGAGAAATAAAACGAGCATTATGGAAATAGAATTCACGGAATCCGGTTAGTTTTAACAGTCAACTGGATGGAAGTTAACCGCAGGGTTTATACGGTAAGAGTTAGCAAGTTTACGGGGTCGATGAAGGATTACGATGTTTCAAAGGTCGTAGAGGTAATTGACAAAGATTATAGGGTCTGCCGGGTAAAAATCCCTTTTTTATTTTTCTGAAATGAAACCTATTGGAATTTAGATCACAATACCTTGGTGTCATAAAAAAATCAACTTAATTCGAGACTTCTATCCCCTCCATCAAGGCTGTCAAATTTTAACGGTCTCAGAATTGCTGAAATTGACGCCCTTCAGATGGAGGGCATATGAGTCTCTATTTCTGACGAAATTGGAATAGCATCTTTGGGGGATATAATCATGAATATACATATTTTTTATTTATAAAAAATAAAATAATAGAGGAAAAATAGGGGTGGGAGTAGCCAATTGGCTACTCCCAGTGAGTAGCCTCATTTAACCCATATATATAGGGCTTATCCAGAGAGCCTTGTACCCATTTGAGTTGCGGTGAGCACCAAACGTGGGTTCGCCACGTGTATTTCCATTTGAATGTTTGCCTATTTTGAAGGAGCAAGGATTTAATACGTTTGAGCCTTTTATATTTCCAATTATATCGAGTCCTTAAAAAAAGGAAGACGGTTTTGGAAAGATACATTCAAATTATTAATTTCGTACCGAAGAAATAATCATTGTACATTTGATCAGTAATGTACATAATATACTTAAATAATTATATGTTGCGAGATCAGTAATATTGAAACAATTGTTAATATTTTACACCTGTAATATTACATTATACAGAGATCAGTAATTCATTCATGTTACTCAAGTAATACATATTCAATTCTCAAGTAATACATATTCAGTTCTCAAGTAATTATTGTTGTGAGATCAGTAATTAAATATGTAAATTACTAGTGTCCATACAATAAGTACTGATTACAAATGTCCATTTTACTGAAGTTATTTTGATTGTTACTAATGTTATAGTTACGTAATGCTTTGAGTCTTACTGAAGCACCTCTTATTTATTTATATAACTTTTTTAATTGTTATAATGCATCGAGTGTTAATGATGTCAATACATAAGTCACGTGGTTTTTTATACTTATTCCAACTTACTTATTCAATTATCCTCTTTTACCTACAATTTATTACATGTTACTGATGCTTCTATATATCTTACTTGTTTTATTCTTTATTTTGAATTACTATCGAATCACATCTTCTTTACTTATGTAGCCCATTTAATTACTTGTAATACGTCAAGTTTTACTGAAAGCCACACATAAATTACTTAATTATTGTTATATGATGAACATCCAAATTTCAATTGTTGTCTTATAGTCCATTTAGATGATGTTGTTTTGCTCTCGCTCATCGGCATAACAACAACTTCTTCAAGACACCAAATTGTTGCATTGTTCTGCAAGAAATAATAAGTTAATTGACCATTTAAAAATATTAAAATATCAAGAAATTGGAAAAGAATACACATTACTTACAAATTTTCAGTTACGTTTCAGGTTTCAGTACTATTTTATATCCATGAATAGTAAGAACTGTAAAAAGAAAAGTAACTCAGCAATATACTCGCTTCAGTAAGAATCATTCAATGACAAGTAACTTGTAATGAATTGTTGGTAACATTTGTTATATGACAAGTAACTTGTAATGAATTATATTTATAATAGTAATTCAATGTGAAGCATATATAAGTAATTTGATGAGCTACTTAAGTAACTTACTAAATTGAGATCAGTAATATAAACTTCGGAATTCATATAAGTAAGAATTCACTATTTCGAAAGTAAGTATATTCATTTTTGCTCAAAAAATCAGTAACTTTTATTTCTATATCAGTAACTAATAACAAAGGACAAGTAAATATTTAAATTACTCAGGTAATTTGTAGAATTTTCATCAGTAATAATGACTATAAGGGCAGTAACTCAGTATATCTTCAAAGTAACACACGAAAAAGTAATAATTCTGTTAGCATTAGTAACATAAAATATCTTATAAGTAAATTAAGTAAACACATCAGTAACTAAGGATGAAAACGGATCGGATACGGATCGGATATGTCTATTTCCATATCCATATTCGCTTCATCTCTATCGAATACGAATACGGATCCGAATATGATTCTGATATGCATTAAGGAAACCATATCCGTAAAAATACAGATACGAATCCGAATCGGATATATATCGAATCCGAATACGGATCGAATAAAGAGCGGATCCGTATACAGATCGAGTAAAGAGCTACTCCAAATATGAAACGAATAAATAGTGAAATCAAAATATGGATCCAATAAACATGGAATTCGAATATGGATCGAATAAAGACTATATAAGAATACGAATTGAATTTTTATCAAAGTTCATTGATATTTAAAAAATAGCAATGAAATATAAACAAGTTGCATCATGATAAAAGGGAGCACTGAGGTGACATATGTTCTTAACCGGAAGCAAAAAGGAGATAGGATTTTGTAACTGTTGTTCGTGCCCATCCTCAGAAAAATAGAAGTTTATTAATATCATTAACATATTGTATTATATAATGTGTAATACTACTATAATAACACGGGGTTGTGGCGTATATTAAATTAACTAATATATAAAAAATATTAAATATTGTATTTGGATATCCGGATCCGAATCCGGATATTCAAGCCATTACCATATCTGTATCCATATCCGAAAATTTTTTATAATCCATATCCATATCCGATCCGTATTCGATTGATATTCGGATACGGATATCCGTATCCGGTAATTTTTCGAATACGGTAAACGGATATTCGGATATATCCATATCCGTTTTCATCCCTATCAGTAACTCAGTATATCTTCAAAGTAACGTATTAAAAGTAACAATTATGTTAGCAATAGTAACATAAAATATCTTATAAGTAAATTAAGTAAATACATCAGTAACTCGGTATATTTTCAAATTAACGCATGAAAAATAACAATCGTGTTTATTGTAACTTTTTATTATATGAAAATAAAATATATTCGATAAAAAATCAATTATTACTACAGATCATGTATCAAAATGACTAAAAATTGATATTATGAACACCACTTTCTCATATTTCAATCATACTTCTAAAAAAAAATATTGCTTATGATAGAAAAAATATGAAATTTCATAAGCGATCAAATCAGAAACAATGAAATAGAACAAAAATATCATTAAAACAACGAAATTATGATAGAAATAAGCGATCAAATCATGAAACGAATCACATACCTCTCTTCTTGCATTGAAATGAAAAAACTACCTTACGTTGGAATGAATCGATAGTTTTATCAATCATGTACGTGTGCCTTGCACTTTCCAAAAACATAACGCTATTTTTAGAAAAGTTTTGATTTCCGATTTTATTTTATTTTTATACGAAAATTAGTTCATATTTTCTTGAAATTGAATCTTGTAGATGGACGGCTAGGCTACAATTGGGTGCTCAAAAAAACCCAAATGAGCACGGGGCTCTCTGGATAAATTCCCTATATATATCAAATAAAATAACAAGTTAAATTGCACACTAGGTGATTTTTCTTGTTGAACATTTGGGATGATTCGATCATATTCTATTCAAATTCTATATTTATGGGATTATAACACCGACAAATCTCGTTTCGATATTAACTTAACTTCGATTGCGTTGATTTGGTTATTCTCTCATCCTAGATCAGAATCAAGCGACCGCACTCTCAAGGGCCCATGCACCGCGAGTCGAGATGGGCGTAACAAAAATCCAATCTTTTCTTCTTCACAAATATGCTTAAAATGTAAACGTAAATTCCTTTATCAAGCATTTTTTTTGAAATAATCATCAATATATATTCTTCATCAATGGTAAAGAAATCCAAAATGATCCCTCACATATCAAAACCTTATTAAATATACAACAAATGTTATGTTTACAAATTGGGAATAGAGGGGCTACCCATATTCAGTAGTAAGATAGGAATAAGAGTGAAATAAGATGTAATGATGATGAATAGCCGTACCACTGGGAACCGTGGCAGGGCCCGTTCGGTAGGAGAATAAGCACGAATAAGGATGGAGAATAAGGAGAATAAAGGTCTATTCTCTGTTCGGCTGAAGGATAGGGATAAGAAGAATAAGGTGAAACATAGATAGGTAAGGTGGGACAAAGATAGTAATAAGAGTGAAATAAGATGTAATGATGATGAATAGTCGTACCACTGGGAACCGTGTCAGGAGGAGAATTGAACCCTTATTCCAGGGCCTATTCTCATACCAAACAGGCCCTAAGGGAGCTAACTTGATTCCCTGCCTATTTCTCCTTTTTTATTTTTTTGAAAATGAATCAGTAGATTTTCATTATTATATCCATATATTATGTCATTCAAGTTTCATACGAAACATAGACTCCTATAGTTTCCATCCAGATTATCATTTTTTGGTCATAGAATTGTTGAAATCAACCTCGCCTAAATAGAGGTCGTAGGAGCCTCCCTTTCGTATGAAACTTGAATGACATAATATAGGGATACAATTATGAGAATCTATGGAAGTATTTTTCAAAAAAATTAAAAAATAGAGCAGGGGGAGCAAAGTTAGCTTCCCCCAAGTGGCAGCTCCATTTTACCCTTACAACCCACAACTTACAAAGAGCAATCTATCTCCCCAATACATAACCATGTTTCTTCTAAGTTATACAACTCTATTTTGAAATACAAATAGTTACCAAAAGATCCAAAATACATTATAAGATGACACAACTTTCAAGTACCATGTAATATCCTTGGTCTTCTAAGATTCTTGCTCATGTATGTCTATAAATAATAATAAACAAAGAAGGATTTATTTAAACTCAACATGATCTTAGATCCAATGAATGAGCCTTAAGCATTTTGGTAACAAAATAAGGGCTATTTCTGAAGTAACTCTGCATAAAACATAAAAATATTTGGTAAAAAGAATATACTTTAATAAACAAAACTTGAAACATTTTCAAAATATTGTCGTAAAAGTACTCAACTTTCAACAAGGAATAAATGCATACAACCTAATTCTAGCAAGTAAAAATATTGCAACTCAATAGTCACTATTCATAATCATTGCATTCACACCAAATGTAGCTAACTCTACTAAGTCCATGAATGTTGAAACAAACTAAGTTATACAGATAGATAGCCCTAAAGGAGAAAAAATACCCTGCATACGACCCAAACTCTTTATGTATATAGAATGCAGACTCAAAGTCCTATGAACTATATCTAATGTAGCCATATCTAATGACGTATTTAGGGGCATATCTAACACCATATCTAATGGCTAGTTCATGATATGTTTAAGAGAAATTATGATGTTCAACATTCATATAATTTTCTTTCTGAAACATATTGAAAGTGTGTGATATTGGGATCATATCACTACATAAAAATTTTACTTCTTGCTTATGAAGCTTTTGTTGCACTATTACAAAATAGTCGAATACTAGAAATTCTTAAGTTGTATTGTAACATTCACTATATTAAAAAATGTAAAACTAAGATTTTTCTAGCATATATAGATCTTGAAGTATCGTATTATTGCAAAACTAAGATCTGAATACTACACTTCATTTAAAGCTTATCTGATTTTCACTTAACTAAAATATGTATAACTGTATAATTTAAAGATATATATAGAAACTTTAACATTAATTTTAGTGGACAAAATATGTGTGAATACTGAAAATAGTGCTTGAGAAAACACTCACCTTTTATTTGATATTCGTTCTTGTTAACAAATGAATTTTAATCCACCAATCAAAATAGATTCGCCTCTTATGTAGTCGAAAGAAAATTAATGTATGAAACTTGCTAGCCCATGTTTATCCATGCATGTGTTGACTTATCTAAATATATGATTTCTTTTCTCCCTAAAAGGTAAGATTTCTTTAAAATATTTCGGCAGACTTTCCCATTGTAAAAGTGATATTTCTTAAGAGAATTTCGATGGTGTTTCTCCTTAAAAAGTGGTGTTTATTATGAAAATTTTGGCAGAGGTTCTCCTTGAAAGGTCATATTTCGTAAGGGAAATTTAGAATAGATTCCCCTTATATGCTAAGAAATGCGAAAAGATGTCTTAGATATACTAACCTTCCTCCTAAAATCGACTAGGCTCGCACTATGATCCTTCCTCTACTCATCGATAGAATTTTCGATATGTTATTCCTAATCACTCGACTTCTCTCAAACCTCTTTAGCAAAGTTTGTAGGAACTTGATTATGTAATGGATGGGTTGAAAATGAGGAGGTAGGGGGTACTTATATGCCTCTCAATAGGAAAAAAATCATGGTTTAACATCAATGATTTCAGCCCATAGTTTTTCCTAATGCCATGATTTGTATGCCCATTGTTTTTCCACAAGTTTTTTTGCTTATTTAAACCGTGATTTTTCTAATAATACTAAATTAGCACTAATTACGATAAAATAGCACTAATCATGACTAATGATTTTTAATTATTTTTAGTCTGCATTAAATATGAATCGCGCATGTTAAGGATGCGCATTCCGTGAGAATGTGGATGTCATATGAATATTAAGTTTTAGTTGGTGAGAAAATGTAAGATTTTGTAAAAAAATATTATTTATACTACCTGAAAACTCAACGACAAAGTTGATATAAATGAACCGTGCATGTTAAGTATTTACATCAAGTGACAAATTAGTGAAGAGTGTGATTTAATCAATATACCAATCAATGCACACTTTTGTATTCCATTCTTTACTATAAGATTTGAATCGCTCCACTTATTATATTTCAATCATTTTTAACCAGATATCAACATTTTTTACATATGAAATCAAAAATATATTTTCAATATCATTTTTTATACAAATAAAATCATTTAACGTGTCTTAGTTCTCAAACTTTTAAATATTTATTATCAATAATTCTTAAGTAAGTCCGAATGCAAAATCTTGCCCCAAGCAATTTATGTGGACCAGGCAGCTTCGGCATCTCCTCTGTGGAAGCTTATCCTTTCTTATCATCCTCTTCTTTGGGATGTAGTAGGTGGCTCTCGCCCCGCTTTTGTGTGGCTACCAGCAGGGGCTCGCCACTCCTTTACGATAGTTGTTGACATTGTTCATCCCCAGCAGGATCCGGTGTCTTGGGCTAATGAAGTTTGGGTTAAGGGGGATGCCCCTAAGCATTGTTGCACTCTCTACATGGTCGTTCTTGGTCGCCTACCCACCACTGATAGGCTTACGAGATATAGGATCACTGCCCATATCTCTTGCTACCTTTGCAACAACGCCCTGGAATCTCTGAGCCACATCTTTTTTTATTGCCACTTCACTTTCGAAATTTGGTTCAAGATTTGCTCTACTTTTGGGCTAATGACGAGTGTGTCTCGCAACCTTACAGAGTCCTTGGCATGGATTAAGTGCACAAACTCCTCCGAGACCCGACAACGAATTGGAATTGCTCTCGCCGCGACGGTTTGAGAGATTTGGAGAGAAAGGAATGAACGGTGTGCGAGTGGTAGTCATTGTGAACAATGTTGTGACTGATATCACTATACTTAAAAGCTAACCGTGTGCTCGGGATTTTGTTCTCCTCACGCCCGTCCTTCAATTTCCTTTTCATTTTGTAACTAAGACCCGAGCCTTCCCAGTGTAATTTTACTTATTTACATAGCAATATACAGAAAACTTTCCAAAAAAAATGCAAAATCTTATTAAATGCCATTTGATTTGAAGGGCTCCTTCCCATGTCGAATTCCAGCCAAGATCCATCTCACATCCAATGCCAACTCAACTCACGCGTGTGGTCAGATCGAACACGTCCCCATCGCATCCGCACCTAATCGGACGGCCAGCGAAGCTCGCGTCAAAAGAAAGCCAACGCGACTCCTCACACCTGCACATTTATACCCCTCCGCCTCTCCTCCTCTCCCTCTCTCTCACTCCCCGTTTCGAAACCCTCGCTCTCTCCTAAAGCCCTAATTACCACCACATGGTACGCCTCCAATCCACTTCTAGGGTTATGATCCGATCTTGATATCGATTATTCTCGCTTTCGACGGCTTCTGATCGACTCGATTTCATGTACCCATTTGCAGGCACTACCAAATCAGCAGACGGTTGATTACCCGAGCTTCAAGCTCGTCATCGTCGGCGACGGTGGCACAGGTGATCCGCTCGTCTTCTATAGGATTTCCAGGGATTTTGTTGTGGAGGTTAATTGGTGTGTGCGTTTGTGTGCAGGGAAGACAACCTTTGTGAAGAGACATCTGACGGGGGAGTTCGAGAAGAAGTACGAACGTAAGGGCTCCGATCTGGTAGTTTTCTGTGAGGATTTTATGTGGAAAAAAGTTTTGATTTATGGGGTTTTCGTGGATCTTTGGGTTCGATCTCAATGCAGCGACGATCGGAGTGGAGGTGCATCCGTTGGACTTCTTCACAAATTGCGGGAAGATCAGGTTTTACTGCTGGGACACGGCCGGGCAAGAGAAGTTCGGAGGCTTGAGAGATGGTTACTAGTGGGTATCTCTTCCTTTTTTCATTAAAAACCCCTGATCTTTCCTTTATAATTTCCATATTAGGAGTTCGTAGTTGATGTGCCTTTGTTGCGATCTTTTTTACTTGAAAGATTTGCTGTTATAGTGTGGTATTTAGCCTGCAGCAAGTTATAGGATTATGATTTGGGAGTGCGTAGTTGATAGCTTTTGTGAACGGGTGCGAACAGATAGGTGGGCATAGTGCTTAATCCGTTTGTGGGTAACTCAAAGACGCGGTTTATTGAGCTTGTTTACAGCAAGCTTAAGAAATTAAAACCAAGTTGATTGTTTTAATGGAAAAATGCAGCAATCAGAAGATCCTGTGCATAAGATGGTTATTTCTCTGAATATGACATTGCAATGATCTATTTTTTTGTTTTTTTTCTTCTATGTTAACTTGGTACTCAGTTGGTGAGGACTATCATAGTGGTAATCCAAGGTTTTTGCTTCTTTGAGTTAGAATTACAGGCTTACAGTGACATGGCTGTCTCTGCTCTCTACTTTCTTTCGTATTATATATATTTGTGGAAGGTTTTGCACGCATATGAAACAATTTTTTGGTCGTATTATATGAAGTTTTTTCTCATGCTTGGAAGAAATGTTCTAGCGGTCATGATAGAAAATTTTGTCAGGGCATGGAATGGTTCACGTTCAAGATGTGAGTCTTTTCCTGCAACAATTTGTTTGACCTTTCTTATCATCTATTCAACTAGAACATAGTCCATGAGGGTTCATGAGATGTCTTAGTTGCCATTCTTTGACTCCTAGTGATATAAGCACAACAAAGAAATTGTCATCTTGGAAATCTGGGGTGCATTGTTTTCTTCCAAGTGGAGGTTTGCATTGTGATGACCATCAGTATAAAAAGGCTGTCCTAATGTTGATATATTGTTCCCAAGGTTCTCTTCTTCTGGTTCCGTTCAAGGATGAACTATACTCCTGCATCTTCGTGTTTCCTGTGCAATCTCCATTGTTTCAGGCTATTTCCGCTTTCCAACATCAAATCCACACCTTTCACTCTCCAAGGCCACTACACTAAGATAGAATAAAAATCAATAAAATCTTATTAGTAGATGTAAACAAATGTCAATCCAGTGGAATAGTATGACCCTGATTGCCATAAGCCATGGTTCAAATTTCATTGTATCCTAAGTGGGATAGGTATATATAACAAAACTGCAATTGCATTGGAAGTGGGTTTAATTACATGCCACTCACTAAATGCCCTGCATGATTTCTGCTATTTCTGTGCCTTGTCAACTTCTTCGCCAGAACAATTTCCATCCTGTATACCATTTTAGTCGGGACAAATGGTTTTCCTCTATGTTATCTGCCGTGCTGTCGCGGGGGCAACACATGGAAAATTGCTCTCATTTCTCGCTGCTCATTCCATCAAAATCTCTAACTTGCTTGGTACTCTTACTATGGTGATTTATTTTCAAAGATACAATATGCTGTTTCTTTTTGAAAACAGAATTGGAATTAACTCGTGCATTCATTATGCACAAATTATGCAGCATTCATGGGCAATGCGCTATCATCATGTTTGATGTCACTGCTCGTTTGACATACAAAAATGTTCCTACATGGCACCGTGATCTTTGTCGGTAAGTTATTGTCTTTGAAGTTGTACTGCCAATATATTTCCCCATGTCTATTCTCTGACTTTGTAATTTACAGTGTTTGTGAGAACATACCAATTGTTCTTTGTGGCAACAAGGTTGATGTCAAGAATAGGCAGGTGAAAGCCAAGATGGTAACATTCCACCGGAAGAAGAATCTCCAGTATTATGAGATCTCTGCAAAGAGCAATTACAACTTCGAGAAGCCTTTCCTCTATCTTGCAAGAAAGCTTGCCGGGTTGGTCTCTCTTTCTCTTGCTCTTTCAGAATTTATATTTTTGGCTGGAGCACTGTTAATGGTGATTTTGAAATGCAGGGATCCAAACCTTCACTTTGTTGAATCACCAGCGTTGGCACCTCCTGAAGTTCAAATCGACCTTGTGGCTCAGCAACAGTATGCAATCAAGATAAAACTTCCTTGTGATTTCATATCAGTTTGCATAATATGTTAATTGCATTTGCAGGTATGAAGCTGAGATTGCCGCAGCAGCAGCCCAGCCTCTTCCAGATGACGACGATGATGCTTTTGAGTGAAGAATTGCCTAACTTTTGTACCTTATAGTTGCCAGCGAAGCTTCTCTACTTTTTAGGAGCGCAACTCAATCCCCAAGATTTTATGTTGAGCTTGTCTTTCTTCCGTTTCCTTCATATTAGGTGGTAGTTGTGCATCTTCATTTTTACCCCCCTTTGTTTTAGAGTTGCTTGGGGATTTTGATTGGAAAATCTCAGATTGGTGGCTGCTGGTTCTTTAACAATATATTTGATAAGTCAAGTTCTGCAGCTTGCCCATTATGATTATATAATGCTTCCTTGGATTATGGCGTTCAATTTCCTATATCATTTGCTGCATCTATTTCTCTTCCAGCTTTGATATGAATTGTTCATCAGATCTACACATTTTTAAATATGCTGTGGTTATGAGACTTTTCCTTATCTATAACATTATCATATTCTTCCTAAGCTGGGTGGTAATGGTTGCTAATAGTTTGCTGTCAAAACATATTATACATTCTTATATTATTTTTTATCCTGTTGAAAATGTTGTGTGATTTGTGCATGGTTTCCTGCTGCATCAATGTTGAGTACAACAAATGTCTTAGGTAGATGTGAGGTACTGTGTTTTGTTTTTAGGTGTAGAGACTGCTTTAATATCTTTGTTTTGGTGGCCATCTAGCTTTGGTTTGGCAAAGTGTTTTGTTTGCAATCAGCCAGAACTTGGATGAGATGCCTGCAAGGGGGGTACCTGTGGGTGTGGTTCATGCTAGCGATGATGTTATTCTAATTTATAACGATTGTTTTTAATCAAAAACATTCACCAGCATAAGAGTGCTGAATAGCGTTTTCTTCTTTCAAATAGCTTCTTTATCTGGTGATGATGCTCGTGTTCACGATGGTAATTATTTGAAGGGAGGATTATGCTTTTGGAAGTCCTCAGACGCGAGTAGAAGATTAGAAAGGTATCTGGATCTGTTCCTCGTAGTCTGATTGTGGGATCCTATTAAAGATTGAATGAGTTAGGTAGGCTGGATAGAGCCTTGTCTAATTTCTGATGGGTGGATCTCCTCTCACCATCCCTTTCTCCTGAGCATCATCCTAAACTATTTCGTTTCCTTGAGTTTTGTTGGACTAGCAAGGATGGTTACCTCCGCAGGATTGAAGCTGTAATGTTCCAGATCTGTGTGACCAATGGAAGCAAAACAAGTGACATGCCACGTCAGTTCTGAGAGCTATACATGCATATCAAGCCCACAATTCAAAAGATGAACGCGAAAATTCAATCCAAAGAAACCCCTTGAGGCACTTAAAAAACATCATTGGAGAGAAAAGTCTATTCTTCTGTTTGCCATCCTAATTGCTACTATACATTACTTCTACAAGGAACCTATGGCAGGGGTAAATCACTTGAGGGGTAGAATTTCGTAAGCAAAAATAGCTTAGCATGCCTTAAGAAAGATGTGAGATTAGCATGCCTTAAGAAAGATGTGAGATTAGAGTCACTTCGTACAATCAATAAGAAGGATGATGGTATAATTATGTCCATAAACTTATTTAAATTTTATGCATTCTTAATGATTGTACCTTAGAGTTGCATGCATATACTTAACTCACTTTTATAATTAAGTTGGTCCTTTAATACCTACCATTGGCATTGATGGCTTTTCCTTGTTCATTTGATCATACATTAAATACTTCGTGATGATATTAGCATAGTCAATGTATGGATTTTCTATTAGCTTCCATTGAATCTGACACCCTTGGAATGTATTGACCTTTAGGTCATAAATGTCCATGTTGGATCTAGTAAGGGGATTCTAAAAGTGGCTCTCATCATGACGTGTAGCATTTAGCTCCGCTTGCTATTATTATGTCATTGCTATTAAGTGCCATTCATTCATTCAGATAGTAAGTATGTAAACCCAAATCAAGACAGTAATGGTCCCAATAATTTGCTTGTTTTGTTATCTCCAATGTACACAACAAATGTGATTCATCCAAATAATTTATATGATGGATTTTTACACTCATAATCTTGAGTAATTTTGTAATTACATTCATAACCATGCATAATCGTGAATTACAAGAGAAACCTTGGGTACTCACTCCGTCTCACGCTCATAAACCTCTGTTAGTTTAACATGTTAACTCAACCATACGAGTGAGTTAATCTAACCAATCTACACCTAATGACTACGATTAGGCAAAATAAAAAAAAAGAAAAGGCTCCCTATGGGGTACACGTTGAAGTGGGACCTGGGAAGGAACACCAATGTCACATTCTTTGATCTTTGCTCTCATCCTTGACGTGTCTCCCTAGGACCTCCAGACCTTCAATAACAGCTCGGACAAGGCCTGTGACTAGAACATCGCCAAGATCCGGCTCCCAGAACGTGCTCCTGGTAATGAAAAACATCTACAACATCGTTGTCGCGGTCATGATGCAGAACAACATCAAGGTATCGATGGTTGTCGACATCGACATCATCAGGGTATCGTACCCTCCTTCTGCGGGAGCGTTCAACTTCGTCGCAACGTAGTACACGGGACCCATCGTGAAGTTCCTGGTTAGTGTCATCTCGTCGCCCCTTTAGAACGTGTACCCCTACTTCTCGTACTCCAGCAACTCAGATAGCAGGAGGGGATGGAAGAAGGGCAATGGCTTGGAGGAAGGGGAGACAAAGAAGGGGGAGAGGGCATCGCCGGTTGGGGGGACCTCGAGTGCAAGAAGCAGGGATAGGGGGTGCGTGTGTTGAGTGCAGCGGGGGGGGGGGGGGGGGGGTCTGAGTGCATCCGAACAACAGCAAGTGCCGGATGCTCGCAGGGCTTTGCAGGTGTTGGACATGCGAGCCGAAGACGAGCCATTATGCAATAAATGTTATTCTGAATATTGATGAGCGACGAAATCGAGATTGACTAATGTGGGAAATAAGTGAAGTGTTGTCGTCCTCAATCAATCCGATCACTCAAAGAGAAATAGACCACTCAAAAGATCAAACAATCAAAGCATGTAATGTAAGCGGTTTGCTATTTTTATTTACATGGTATAGTTGCCACGGCCGAACACAAGGAGCATGATTAAAAAACTAAGTAATCAAATTTCGAAAACAAAACTATTTTTAGTGGTTTTAAATTTTTCAAGTTTTTACTTTTTAAATAAAGGCAAGCAAGCACAAATATTTAAAACACACACCAAACACTTCTTTTTGTAATTTTTAAACTACCAAAAAATATTCAAAAAATAAAAATAAAATTATTTTGGATATTTTTAGTTTTTAAAGTATTTTTGATATTTTTCTAGATTTTTTTAATGTTTTTGTAATTTATAAAAATTAAACAAAACTTGAAACTCTAAAATAGTGCATAATCAGGATTAAATTGCAAATTAAAAATATTTAAAATACTCCAATGTCCTGATTAGAAAATTTATGATAAAATAGAGATATAAAGTTAAGCACAAAACTTGAAATCATATTTTTCGATTTTTCTTTGATTTTATATGATTTTTATAAGATTTGGTTGTTTTGTGATTTTTAGGGTTTTTGGAGGGAATTTTCAAACGAACTTAATACTGAAGGGAAAGCATACAAAAGGAACAAACATGAATTTTTATAGAATTTTTAAAGCACTTTTCATATTTTTATAAATTTTCTAAGGAAAACGGGGTTATTTTCGATGGTTTTTGAATTTTTAAAAATAGAAAAAGTTATCAAATCAATCCACAAAAATCAGAATAAGGACTACATACTAACATGAGCTAATAATAATTTTTAGGTAATTTTTAGAATTATTTAATAATTTCAATAAGAAGCATGTAATTAATCACAGTTCACAGGGACATGTTTGCAAACGTTATAAGTTTCTGGACCAATTAAATAACGCTCAAGAAAATCCCAGGGTCGTTACTGCAAATAACACACTTATTTCACGTGCATGCTTAATACTCAACGCACAGGGGTATAAATGTAATTTCTGAAAACACCTTCATTCATTAACAAGATAATAGTTCTGGACGCAAACTGCAAATAACCCAAAGAAATCACATGGGGACACATATGACTTTAACTCGATAGGACTGGAATACAAATACTAAAAATACAAGGTCCAAACTGCAAATATTTTTAACTACAACTTTTATTTAATGGACTAATGAAAAATATAGAAACATGCGGGATAAAATGTGAAACATACCCTGAGGACACGTAGCGCTTGCACGAGAGGGCAGAGGTGGACGGCTCTGATGTTCCCTGGCAAAGGGATCTGACGACTTAGGAAGGTGGCGCAGGCGTACGGTCTGGACCGATCGTTACTAACCGCATCCGACGATTCTAAAAAAGGGATGACGCGCAACTCAGATCAAAACTGGCAGGCTGCGTCAGATCGGATGGCAAAAAGGGATGCTGGATGAAAACAAAGGAAGTGACATTGGATGGGGGTTGATCTTTGGGGATAGTGGAGGTGGAGGTCTCAGCCTTATTCTTGCCTGATTGAGCAAGCCTAAGGATGACGGATCGTGTTAGGAGATGCGGGGTGAATAGGCGTGTCAATCGATGGGAAGGAGGGGGGAGGGGGTAACGAAGCTTCAACTAGCTGGTCGGAGCAGCGGAATAAAACAATGATGAAATGGAGAAATCGAAGTGAGACGAAAATGCGAGGGGTGAGGGAGCTACCTGAGGACTTTGACGAGTCCAACAGCTCCAGGCGAAGCGGAGAAGGGGGGTTATGACCTTAATTGGGTGTGGCTAGCCAAGGAGGCTTCTCGTAGAAGCTCTCCAACGCCGTGACGAGCTTTGCCCATACAAACCACCAAACGACGCTCCAAGGGCAACTCTGGGAAGCTGTCACCTTCCTGAAGGAGGATAGAGGTTGTGGTGGCACGAGGAATGAGCTCCTTAGCGTAGGAGGCAGAAGAGACAATTATATGCAAGCCATGGGTCTAGAAGATCAACGAGGAGATCGAAACCCTAGGCAAATCCGACTGCGCCTAGGGATCCGTGAGGATTCTGAAATGTTAGAGTGTAATCGGGCGCATGGATTGAGGCAAATAGAGATCAGGTTCGATCGAGAAAATAGGGACAAGATGCTCTAGCAACGATGTATCAGGTCGATCCGACTAGGAAGGGGACGTTGATCGGGGTCAACAATCCCAATTGGACCAATCAAAATCAAGGATATACAAAAATAAAAGAATAATATATATAATAGTAAATTAATTTAAAATAAAAGTTTACAAAATACAAAATATTTATTATTTTTTTCAAACTATTTTTCTATGAATTTAAGTTATTTTTATGAATTTAAAAATAAGATATATACATCATACTATGTTATAAATAGGTATATTATACCAATGTATTATGTAAAAGTATTTTTATTTTATTATTTTTATAAAAATTGTTATTTTATATTTTATTTATTTACAACATAATTTTATGAGTATAAAATATTTTATTTGATTTTTATAAATTAATTAAGTGTGTAAAATAAATAGGTGATGCATTATATACATATGTATTTTGTACAATGTTTTGATGATTTTATTTTCATTTTTGTTTTATTTTACTGATTTTTATTTTATTGTTAAATTATTTCGAGGGCTCTACACAAGGGTGTAAAAAGAATAAAATAATTTTATTTTTGTCAAAAATAAATAAATAGGCATTATATACAAGTATAGGTAATATGTACAATACATAGTGTGCCCTTATCTCTATCTACTCAATCCTTTCGCGACTAGGTCAAGGCTTGACCTTCTCTTAGGGTTTGGATCACCCGGTATTTATTCTAAATACATCATTCTTTTTCTTTTCTCTTTATTCTTTTATTTTATACAAATTGGATGTTAATTATGTATTATTAAGAAAGGCATGCAGAATGCTAAGTTATTGTATTTACAACTATTTACATGTATTTTTGCTAAGAGCTAAAATAAAAGAATTAAAGAATGAGAATCGTAGATTCATCAAATATCACTCCCTCATCTGAAATGAAGAATAATTAATTTACATAATAGGTTCCTTAGTACAATTAAGGTTATGTACCATGTCCATCGTAATGATCATACAACTGTTGATTCAATTATTGAATCATAGAGGTTGGTGCTTGGATGAACATCTAAAGAATTAGAGTGAAGACTCATCAAGCACCGTCAAATGATTGTTAAGAGATGATCTCCTACCTGAGTAGGAGATGGTACTCCTTTCTCATTAGGTTGATATCTGACCAACCTCTTGATGCAAGTCCTCTGCATGGGAATAGAGATTTGGTGGGTCAGATTAGCTAGGTCAAAGAGTTGACTTAACAAGGTCGAGATAACCAAAGTCCTATGTTGTATGCTGTCACGATATAGGAACGTATGCTCTTACCGGAGATAGATGTGTTGCTATATGTCTGAGTATGTACATTTGGCAGACCAATAGGTTGATGACCTAACCAAGGTTTATACAGCGATGCGCTGGTGTGCATGCAAGGGCATATGACTAATAGGATCTCTCAAAGGGATCATACAGGTTCATTGTTGAACCGGAAGACATGAGCTCACTCATGATATATTCGGAAGAATCAAATTCCGTGCACGGTTGTCTCTCTTTGGAAGCTTAACTGAATTTGTAGGGTAGATATATGCTTTTGGAACGTATACGATCAAGACCTAGGTATGACATATGCTTTTGGAAAGTACAAGATCGATACCGACTCTCAATGATCAAATGAGAAACTTAATAAAAAACCTTGAAGTAGACAGTGTAAAATAGATCTAAAACTTCGGTTTGTTCTTGGTCTTCCAGTATGTAGAATGTACATGTATTATGAATACCTTAGAGTGATGTGATCATAAACGACTGTATAACCATGACACTTCCATTCCTAGGGAGTGATGAAATGGGTCTAGATTTTAGTGACTCTTCTCAATAGAGAAGTAATCTGATCTTAGTTCTAATGTTGAACAGTGATCTGAATGTGATTCAAATGCTATGAGAAGATTAGATTTGCGGTCTTGATTTAATCAAGCATCTATGAGAGGTCCGCAAGATCTGAATTTGAGATGTGATCTCAATATCCAAGTCACAATATGTGGAACAATACAATCGAGTTGTTCTGATCTCCAAGTATCCGCAGAGAAAGCGCATTATCCTTGAAAAAATTTATGGAAAATTTCATTGTTGATATTATATATCCGAGCATTGAGAAAATTGATAAATAAATGTTATTTAATTATCATGAATAATATGTATTTGATTCATGTTATAAGGAGAATTATCTGAGATAATTTAATGTGATTTAATTATCAAGGATGTGAATGATATGAATGTGGTCTATATTATTTGGGTGCATGAGAATAGAGATCCAAGATGATTAAATGTGATTTAATTATCATGGATACGAATAATGTGGATACTATTATCCATATTGATCAGATATATTATAAACGTGGTTTATAATATATAAAAGAGAGACTATTGTGATTTATATTTGTTAATTAATTATTGATGTGAATTGGATTCACATTGGATGATTAATTGAAAATATAATTTACATTTTATTTTACGATGTAAATGTAATTTACATTTTTCCAGTGGCATGATTGCAATATTCACAAGATAATTATGAATTATTTTTGTGAGATAATTTACAACAAATGTTGTCGTAAATCCTGGAGATATCATGAGATAATGAGATCTCATGAGATAATGAGATCTCATGAGGTATTGAAGAGATAGATCAAGTCCCCCTGAAGAGGGTGGACGACCACCAATCTCCAAAGGACAAGAGTTGGTCGTGCCCCCTTTTTGGGGATGAGGTATATCTCCTCATTATCTCCAAGGTTTTTTATTTGAAATTAGTTATAATGATTTATCGATATATATATATATATATTAAAATAAAATAAATTAATTATTATTGTGTTTTTACAACAAGATCATGACCATTGAAAGAAACACAAATCAATTTCATCCATTGGATTTGTGTGCACATAGATTGAGATCCATGGATCCCAAAATACTATATAAGAAGAGGCACCCCTTGCTCTTCAAGTAACATTCTCAACATTTTCTCTCTCTCTCTCTCTCATTCTCTACACCAAGTCTCTCTCTATCCCTCTTATTGTGGACATCCACCGTGGATACCTTGAGAGAGTCGCCATCGCCGCAATGTCATCGTTATGCTGTCACATTGCTTGCTCATGGATCTCCATCTCCTTCATTGCGCTTCTCTCGTGAGGAAGACATCGGATCTCGTGTGACGAGATCAGGAGATTCACCGTTTGGATGATCAATATGGATTGTGAAGAGCATACGTCTCATCAACACGCTCACAATCATCTCCTCCGTCGAATCGGACTTGAGACAAGAGGTCTCTTCGTTTAGAGATTCAATCACAAATGCGCTTCAAGAAGCAACCCTAATACTTGTTTGTGGTTTAGATGAAACAATCCGACAAGTATTCTTGGATCACATGGTTTCAAAACATTATTTTTTTTTAAAAAATTCCGCTGTCCGAAACAACTAGTGCGACTAGTCGCTCCCAATCGAAAACGATGCGATCCTCATGCTTCCGTGATGCGCTTAAGGATTCTTCCGTATCATTAAGTGGTATCAAAGATAGGTTGGAGGTTTTAGATACGATCCATAAACCTAATAAGACTTGGGTCCATTAGAGCTTGTGAAAATTTTATCGCATTTCATTCTTGCAGCCATGTTTTGTGATTTTTTTTGTCCCTGTAAAAAATATTTAAACATGAAATTACCAATTGGATTATGTTCTCCCATTAAATAATAAAACCGTAAGATTTGAATTTGCATGATTTGGAATATGATAGCTCAAGATATGGTCTTTTTAATGAACATATATCCATCGTTTAGGGAATGGCAAATCTTGACATGATTAAAGAGTTAATTACGGTTTGAAAATGCATGTAAATGTGTACTAATCACTTGGTTCTATTTTAAATCAAATTAGAAAACTTTGTAAACTCACTTTGCATGATTTGGATTTAAATTGATTGAGATATGCTAATTTTAATGAGTGAGGGTCACTGTTGGGAATTACATTCCTAATCAAGAATCTTGTGATTGCCATTTAAGAAATTAGTGAAACTAATGATTAATTTCTTGGAATAATTACAGATAAATATTTTAGACATATTTGATGATAATCATTTCCTTATATGACATTGCATTAACCAATAATTGATTAGATATGATCTAGATCACAAATTGGTTCTCATTCTACTTTCCAACAAACAAAGTTGCTTGAATATGATTGGGAATTTATTTAGCAAATTTCCTTATAATCAAAATGGTTTTGATTATTATTATTATTATATGGTATAACTTCGGTTGAAAAAACTGATTATCATCTCAAGTACAAAGTGAACAATTTGGTATTATCCTTTCCTGAGGCGGATATGATGTCTAGTCGGGGAGCGTTGGGGTAGCAGGTTGCATCATGTGCGGTCTGTCCCACTTCCATTAGTACTGACCATGACAGTAGGTAGGGAAGGGATAATGCTAGAGACATCATGATGTATTTTCTAATTATTAAAATTCGAAAAAATACGTACTTTGAGATAATACCATATTTCAAGTAACAATAGAGAATGTTTGTTGGATATTAATTGGATCGTTGATTTAATGTGATTGGATACTAGTTGGAATTTAATTATAGGTAAAACACTCTATAATTAATAGAGTTGTATTTCTCTCGAAAGAATTTATCGTAATGAATATGATTCATAATGATTAACTATTATTTGAACATGATATGAAGGATCATATAAGTGACATCCATGAACTCCTTACATTGATTGGATCCTTGATCTTGCGTGAGATATTATGGTAAGTACATCTCTTACATTGAAAGTTATTAAGGGAATGAACTTTCAGTGTTGATAAGGCAAGATAACTTTGATACAAAAATACCTAAATCAAAGTAATATATATATATATGCAAATTTCTTATTTCAGATAATCCTTCATTAAAACCACTCAATACTATACTTAATAATAACCAGTAAAATATCATGAATTTGATCCTTGATCAAGATATTGTACTTGCAGTTGGACACACAATGTATGCGATTGCAATATGCAAGTTTCCTCATGATAATGAGGAATGACAATTAAATGGACAATAGGATAGCAACCTAAGGTTTGCATGTCTCTATAGTCTTGATCTCTCATCGAATGTACTTTGGAAGTGACATGTCGATGATGATCGTAGTTGTCAAATGATCCATATAAAATCTATGAAGATGTTCTAGCATACATATGTCCTCTCGACATTTAATCATGAATGACATGGTCCACTGCATCATGCAGAATGATGGCTCTATAGGAGATGATGTATTCAAAATGTTTGAGTACCTACCTAAACCAAAAATCTTTTAGAGGTTAGATGGATGTAGATACAATGAGTGTCATCATTCTACTATCTATACTATAGTCATTCATGAAGCTTCATAATATTCATATTGTATGAATTAAAAGAATCATGTATAAATGTTGAAATACTCTTACACTGAATTCTTTTGAGTTAAGCATAAGAGATCCTTAGTCTTAAGCAATGGTTGCCTCTAGATGAATGGAGCACAATGGAAGCATGGGTCTAACCCAAGCAAGAAGGAAAGTCAAGGAGTTGACTATACTTCTATAATTTGCATATGACATCCAAAGAGTTGGATGAATGCCAATACTACAATAAGCCGATGTTATGGTATTATGACTATGTAGACCATCTTAGATCCTTAGAGAAGGACCTAGATAGTGCATCGGAATAATCTACATCTACATATAATCATCGAAGTAGCACTACTACATACTTTAGAACAAGCCACGGTATTATACCATTGCAAAAAGGTACCATGCCGTTGCAATATATCTTTTGCTATGGTAATAATGATGAAACTCGATTTCATCATCTTAATTTGCATTTTTTAACCCCCTTGCTTAATTATGGGTCAATAAAAACCAGATAAAGTCATGTAATTATCAGATTCTTGAATAAGTTAAAAATCACAAAAAATGGAAAAATTAAAAGCTGTGGTGTTTTTATCCTTAAAACGCTCTTAAAAATATTTTGGTGTCTTTATTTGACCTCATCTCCATTTTTGGTCAACATAAAACTTGTAGATCTCATCGAGATCTACAACTTTTATGTTTTGAATTTTCTTAAATTCGGCCATTTGACCTCTCATATTCCATATTTACTCTCTGAATAATCTGATTGGGCCACGTGACCCTCTCTGGTTAAGCCACGTGGCCCGGCGCCTTTGCATCATCCGCCCTCGCCCAGGGTCGTTGGATCTCTTCTTGATCCAACGGTTAGATGATCGCCACGCTACGCTTGATCCCCCGTCGTTCGATCTGTCCCCTAAATCCATCCTCACCCCCCGCTAGCGCCTCGTCCAGAACCCGCCACGTGGCGCCTTTTGCGCCATTCGATCGTGCCTTCGTTCATCCATCTCAAACACTATCCCCGCATCCATTTTCTATCCCTCCAATTACGTCCAGATGTGATCTGGACCGCCCATTGCCGCATGCCTATGAGCTCGACACGTGGCACCTCGTGCGCCATCCGATCGAGCACCTGTGATCAAATCGCCACCGCTCTTTATTGCATGACCCTCAGCCGTTGGATCTCGAGATCTAACGGCCTGAGCTTCGTCGTCAACCTCTGGTAGGTCTCTCTCCCACATTCTCAATCTCGCGCAACACCCTTTCCCTTCCATTTTTCCTGCCCACATCCTCCATCTCCTCCACTCCCCAACTAGCCCACGGTCTTCCCCACTCATCCACGACCCTCGCTGGTATCTCCACCACCCACGATCTCTTCTCCACTACTCCCTATTCTCCACTATAGTCGAGCCATCACACAACAACCACCGAGCTTCAACCTTCAAATACTCCGCCCTCTCCTCCGTTCACAACGGTCCACCTTCACGAAGGGTAAGGCCCAACCCTCCTCCTCCTTCCTGTGACAGGGGGAGGGGCTAGGATAGAGCGACGACGACCTACGCCCTCAGTGAGACCCGCCGCCGGTCATGGTGGTGATGCGGTGGCTCAACCCTGCTCGAGCTCCGAGGAATAGCCTCCCTCGACATGCGACGACCTCAGGCATCTACGCGATGCTCAGCCCAGGCCCCGCTCCGCCTTAATCTCAGGTAAGAACTTCTAAATCCCCAGCCATATTTTCTTTCTAATTCTCATATTTTATTTGCTCTTTACGCTTCGTATCCATCTCCATTGATTACACCTCGAGCTTTGCCTCACCCCCATCCTTCACGCGCTATATTCCGATCATCCATTCTCCCTTCTCCGCCTCTGATCATCTCCGACCCACCTCCTCCGCCCTCTCCGGCAGAGGAGCTCCGGTTCCCCTTTCCATTCTCCCGATTGGAACCCATAACACCCGCACACATGCAACCTCATTCACCTGCACGCACAGAAGGCTTTGAACTAACTTGCAGGAGAAACTCCTTCAATGGTCGGAAGCCCGTTGGAGCAAAATTCGTCAACCTCGCCATCGTCATCAGCGATCCGATGGGCTGAACCAAGACGCCCGACGCCTTCCCCGAGCTCCCAGCTACATCGACGTATCTCACAGGAGCTCCGGGGAGGTCAATCCGGCTCGAACAGAGGCGACGGAGCTAGACCCTCATCATCGGAGCTCTATCTTCGCCGCCCAATGCAGAGGAGGAAGGAAATACAACAGTCGTTGGATGGTCTTCTCCCGGTGACCAACTGACGACCCAGATGAAACCACGTCACACCATCAGAAATGTGCAGCAGCCATCTGATTACCACGATCGGATGGTTCACATTCAGCCATGCGTCGATTTCAGAGCCACCTCGAGCCGCAGCACTAGACCGAAGGCTTGGACGTTCCGAGCCTTGTCCGAGCCATCCCGAGCTTTCATCGAGCCCAAGCCTGCTTCTGAACCTATCCCGAGCCAGGGCATGGAGGTTCGTCTGTTCCGAGCCAAGCCGAAGCTTCACCGACCCTTCTCCGAGCCACATCATTTACCGAGCCTGGAAAGCACGTGCCTAGCACATGCGATTCTGGGAAAATTGCAGAGAAGCCCACAGAATTCTTGAAATTCGTAGACAGGTCCTGACCTCACGTGCCGACCATTGTCTGGGGTTATTTGCATATTTACCCTTGCGGGTTTTAATAATTGCAAATATGCCCCCGCGTATATGGGTTATTTACAAGAAAGGCCTCGCAATTAATTTTTATTACATTTTATTCCCTCCTAGGGACCTGTTTGTAGTTATCTTTCATGTTTTCTTTCAGTTATGCCCTTATCTTCTTTCATGCATATTTTGAGCATCATATTTCCGATCGAGTTGATTTCAGTTTCATATTAAAACTTGTTTGATGAACTTTCTAATGGCATGAACATTTCTTGTTGTGGACACATTAATTTTGATAAATTATTTTGATAGCCATGTGTCTCTTATTACTTAACCTATGCCTTGTTCAAGTTGTCAATCAAGTTTGTCATCTAAATTAAACCAGAAATTGACTCGTTGTTAAATTTGCCCATCATTCTGATCTAGCGCATATTATTGGTGTTGCATTTCATCACATTTATTTGCATGATTAAAAGAAAATAAAATAAAATAAAATAATGCATGTTTCATATTCACTTGATGCATTGTCTTGTCTTCTTGCATATATTGACCTACGGTTCTTTAACACAACACTTAGTTAATGACTAAAAATCTGAATAATCACGAGAGAGGCTCGTGTCCCTGAGTTCGACCTTGGTTTCTTACCAAGTAAAATAAATTCACGACCATCCGATTTTCTTGACATATTAATTAGATGGTCTCTGATAGACCCAGTTTAGCCCGACTGCAATGACATCTTAAGTGTTAATTCCACAATATTAAAGGGCTGACTTTGTGGTTTATCAAATGGCGTCGTTGCCATCTGACGAGTCGCTAAATACGATAATTAATTTGGACACGTTGTAGTACGTGTACTTAGAGATTCAGTCAAAACTAAGAGAAGAATCTCCGTGAAGAGTG
The DNA here is from genome assembly GCA_037367405.1 of Ottelia alismoides. Lineage (NCBI taxonomy): Eukaryota > Viridiplantae > Streptophyta > Magnoliopsida > Alismatales > Hydrocharitaceae > Ottelia > Ottelia alismoides. Next base: position 143,905 of record JAZKJV010005425.1, read on the forward strand.
TCTCGGCTTAATTTATATCCCGGGCAAGTCCGGGGTCGAACTCAGGGAGGCAAAGGAACAACTTCGGGGTAATTTGAAAATTAAGTTTTAGATTTCCAATGCGGTTTTTTTTATGCAAATAACAAATGCAAATGCAAATTCGGCTGAATTAAAACACTCAGAAAGCATACAACTTAGCCATATTAATTTGAATAGAAAATAAGTCCAATTCAGCCAAATTATATTTTTTTCCAATAGTCCTAATCCAGAGATGAACACAAAACACATTTTTTTTGTATTTTTAGGAATTAAAACGCAACAATTGAAAATACACACTTTTTATGGGTTTTTTTGCAATTTTTCACACAAACAGTAAGCAAAAATGATGAAAAATTTACTGGAATGAAAACATGATGCAAGGACACTACGTATGTTTTTGGGATTTTTTGACAAAATATGAATATTTTATGTGTTTTTAGTGAAAACAGAGCAACAGTGAATAATTAATTCCTAATTAATCTGTAATATCAAATTAATTAGAGTGTGAATTATCCCAAGAAGGTATTTTCATATAGAATTCAAGAGACTTGAAATTTCTCAAAAATGATGTACATGGATTTCATTAAAAATCAAATACTTAAATCACTCTACAATTTATTTCAGGCACAAGACAACTCCACTTTGGATGAAATTTGGACAGTATCTCATTCACATATCAATGCATCATTTCTAATTTTTGTGGAATTGTTAGAGCAACCGTTTGTGAGATATAAATTTAAGTGCTCAAAATAGGTAAAATATGTAATATTTCAGTTGAATATGTTTAATTAATTCACAATATCTCACAAAAATATAAATAAATATTCATATGACAGAAAATAAGTTGTTGAATACAGTGACATTTTTCATTGAATAAAAAGAGGTAAAATTGAGGTCCAAATTAATAGTCTAACACAGTGTTGTCCTTGCAAAACAAAAGGACAATATTTACAACAAAATGTGTACAGGGACCGAACTGTAATTAAGAAAACATGAAATATATACAATGCAATTTTTACATTAAAAAAGAGAGAAAATCACCTTCTCCCACCTTGGCTAGGGCGCAGGGAAGATCCCAACAAAAGGGGGGGCGACGACGTCGAGCGGCGCGGCCGTGCTCGACCGCGAGGACGACGAGGAGGTGGAGGCTCGGGGGCGCGGCCGCGGTGGTCGGCGATGGAGGGGGGGCACGCGCCATAGAGCTGGGGGCGGCGCGGGATTTTGAAGGCGGAGCCCAACGGGGGGGCGGCCTGCGGGCCGTGTCGGCGTGGAGGAGGAGAGGGCGGTCGGTGGCCACTGGCGGTGGAGTAGAGGCTGCGGTCGGTGGCCGCTGGCGGTGGAGCGGAGGCTGCGGTCCGCTGGGTTGGCGGACGACCGCTGGCGGTGCGGTCATGATGAGGGAGGGGGCGGCGGGTTGCTGCCTCCTTCGGTTTCTTCTCTTTTTTCTTTTTCTTTTTATTTTTTTCTTCTTTTTCCTTATTTTCTTCTTTTTTTTCTTCCTTTTCTTCTTTTATTTCTTTTTATTTTTCTATCTTTTTTCTTTCTTTTTCTCTTTTTTTTCTCTTCTTTCTTCTTTCTTTAGAACTTTCTAATGGCATGATCATTTCTTATTGTGGACACATTAATTTTGATGAATTATTTTGATAGCCATGTGTCTCTTATTACTTAACCTATGCCTTGTTCAAGTTGTCAATCAAGTTTATCATCTAAATTAAACCAGAAATGGACTCGTTGTTAAATTTGCTCATCATTCTGATCTAGGGCATATTATTGGTGTTGCATTTCATCGCATTAATTTGCATGATTAAAAGAAAATAAAATAAAAAATGCATGTTTCATATTCACTTGATGCATTGTCTTGTCTTCTTGCATGTATTGACCTACGGTTCTTTAACACAACACTTAGTTAATGACTAAAAATCTAAATAATCACGAGAAAGGCTCGTGTCCCTGAGTTCGACCTTGGTTTCTTACCAAGTAAAATAAATTCACGACCATTCGATTTCCTTGACATATCAATTAGATGGTCTTTGATAGACCTAGTTTAGCCCGACTGCAATAACATCTTAAGTGTTAAATCAACATTATTAAAGGGTTGAATTTGCGGTTCATCAATAATACCGTGACAAAAAAGGCTGTAGCAAAAGATAATATCGTTGAAATTATGTATGTTATTTACAACAATTATTTACTCGTTGTAATATCTTTCTAATAATGGTATAAAACGATAAAAAAGTAGGTTGACACATTAAATCAACCGTTGCAAATTCTTATTTTCAACATTTATAATACAATTGTAAAAAAATATTGTCATGGTATAAATACCGTTACAAATAGTATTATAAAGCATTAATTATTTCTATTTTAATATGATTTTGTAATGAAATCTAGCTTTTCAAATCTTATTTATAAAATTTACATAGACGACATATGCATATGTTCCCCATCACATCGTACTTGTTGTTCATAATAACTATTTTTTTACTAAATAAACAAGAGTAACTAATAAACACATCACATATACGATATGCATGAGACATATATCATAAAATTACATATATGTATATGAAATGGAACACATTATCTATTTAATGAAATAAAACTGAATCAACTAGTACCAAGTTCCACCACATCATAAGTTCATAAAGAAACAAAATACAACTAAAGACATCACATTAAAATGGAAGCAAAAAAAGTCCAAGAAAAGTAAAGTGATAATCTACTATTCATCCAAATAATAAGTATCTTCATATTCATTCTCGCCCTCATTTTCGTCAACATCACTCGCATCGTGTGTTCCTCCTTTCCTTTTGCCAAAAGGAGAACTCAAAGAAGATGTTATATGTTGCTGCTTGCTTAGCATGTCCATCAAAAGCGTAATTGTTTTGTTCTGTTTCTCCACCATATCTTCAATTTGTTTGAAACGATTTTCAGCCAGATGCTTTATGGATACATCATCTCCTGCATAGTAACGATAAGGTGTGATGCCTCGTCCAACACCACGAACACGTCCTGGATGTTCAGGCACAGTAACTTGTAGGTATGCTGCATCTGGGGAGAGTACTGAAGAATGACTTTATCCCTCAACTGGAGTCTGAAGCTTTATCATTGATTCCTATCAAAAAGTTCATGATATTATATCTATATATTACAAAAATCTTTTGAAATAAAAATTACATCAAGGATTTAAATAACATACATATTGTTTTTCATATGTAGTATCTCTCCATACTCTGGAACCATCAGATGCCTCTCGACTCTTAGAATATAAGAATAGATTTGTCCGATGACTATCGATCCCATTTATCTCCTCAAATCAATTTCATATTTAATTTTTAGAAATGTTGAAATCAAACTTGGATATATTTAAAGCTTGAAATATTTATATTACCAGCTTAGTTCTCAGTTGATGCATATTCTTTCTACCCATACGATGAGTAACACTTTCTCTCTTTGATCGATTTGTTGTGTTTCTCTTTGACATGGCCTGTAGGCAAGAACACAATAGAGATATATAATAACTTCTTATATGATTACTTAGTAGAATAAAAATACTTACAAATAAACATTGGAAAATATTATTTTTAAAATATATTACTCGCTTCAAATGTATCTAATCTATTTTGTACCTTATATGCAGGAGAAGTCCAATAATCAACCAGATTACGCCATTCATCTGGATGCACACCTTCAGGTACATTTTTCAGTATTTGTGACACATGGAGTTTCTCATCAAAGTGCTATGGAAGAAAATATTCAATTTAGTAAGCATATACCAAATAATTTATGATAATAATAAAAAAGTAAAAACAACATACATCCTTCTTTAGCTTAAACCGAAATTGACGATGCAAATCACCAGCATGTTGAATGATAAGCTTATCAACTTTAGCAGAGCTCTCCCAAGTGAATGATTCCTGAAATTTCATATCATATAAAGTTATTCATTATACTTGTATATTATTTGATGAACAAAAAAATTGAGTTAGTACCTTCAGTCTCTTTAGAAGAGTGTCCTTCATCTCTTTTGTAACACTCCTTCTAAAATCCCGTATTGTGATTGGTATAATAGCACATGCAAGTGCACCCAATTGACTGTGAAAATAATCATTGTTAAACCCAACAACATAGCCTGCCTCAACCCTCGCAATGTATGTTTCTCCCTTCCCTAAACGTTCAAGTGCAACACAACGTACTGCTCCTCGAATTCGTTGAACCGCATGCTCATGGTTACTTTGTCTTTCCATATCAACCCGTGGGTTATGTGAAGGTGATATAGTTGGTGATGGTATCACTGTTGGCAATATGGGAGAATGTCTCCTTGATTGAGAAGAAATTTCTTCGATGCACGAGTTTCAAGTACATCGTTATGTATCGGTCTCAATCTTGGCGCCGCCTGCAAAGTGTTAATATTTTAAGTACTCAGTTACAAGAATACAACTAATAATGAATCTAAAGAGTAAATAAAATGGTACCATTTTATTTTTTCCTTGATGTTTCACACAAACCTGTGAAATATGCAAAGGTGATGCAGTTGATGATGGCGTAGTTATTGAAGATATATGAGAAAATAATGTTGACACATAAGGAGGTGCTTGTAGTTCTGATGTACTAATATGTACACGACGTTGTGGTAGTCTTCGTCGTGACGCCATCTGCATGACATTGTATTTACAGTAATAAGAAGATAATAGTATTGAAAAATATTAAAAAGAAAACATCCATACCGTTACATTGCATATCTTGTTTCATCATCTAGGATAGTAGTTTTATTCATTTAGATCTTCTTGATATGCTTCTTCATCATCATATTCATCATCACAAATTGATTCTTTCTCTAGCATATTGTAATACTCTCTGGGTATTGCCTTTATCGGTATAATCCAACTATTTCTATTGTTATCAGGAACAAAGAAAACTTGTTCAACTTGACTAGCAAGTGCAAATGGTTCATCTGTCCCCAATCTACGATTTTGCTTTAAGCTAATGTAGCCATGTTTGTCTTTGACAAATCCACTATCTCGGTTGAATACATCAAACCAATCACACTTAAACAACATAACATGTAGTTCATGTGTAAAACTAATTTCAACAATCTCAATAATTTCACCATAATAGACATCTAATCCAGAATGAAGTTGAGACTTAACAATAACCCCATTCATTTGCGTCTTTCTCATCGCATCTAAAGCCTTTATTCTGAACCTGTATCCATTCACAATATAACCAGACTGTGTATATACAAAACTAAAAGGTCTCTCTGCTAAAATTCCTAATTCAGACGTCCACTTACTGTCGTTATTTACTTTTAATTCATTCACTTTCATACGAAACCATTGTACGAAGTTGGATACATGAAAAGACATGCAAACTGGTGAAGGAAATAAGTCTTTGTACTATATGAAGAACCAATCAAGCTCCTCAATTTGCATTAATATATAGTAGTGTGCTAAGTTCATATCTTCTTCTGACATTGTCTTTCGAACTATTCCAGCCTTTCCACATGTGGAAAATATAGAAAACATGCCTTCATATTTATACTCCATATTACCATCATGATTTCGTTGTACTTGATTGAATTGATCATCTACATTATCCATGTATATAGAACAGAAGTTCATGCATTCTTCTAAGAGATATCCTTCTGCAATTGATCCTTCGGGATGTGCTTTGTTAAATACATAATCTTTGAGTTTCTTGAGAAATCTCTCAATAGGATACATCCATCTATACTGTATTGGTCCAGCAATCCTTGCTTCATTTACCAGATGAACTGTCAAGTGTACCATCACATCAAAGAAAGATGGAGGAAATATTTGCTCCATTTTACATAAAGTCTCAACAATATCACTTTCACACTGTATCAAAATTTTAGGATCAAGAACCTTAGAACATAAGAATATGAAAAATTGGCTCATTTCTACCAACGGGTCAAGGACATTAGACGACAACATACCACGAAGTGCTAATGAAATAAAAATATGCATACATACGTGATGGTCATGACTTTTTAGACCACTTATTTTTCTGTCTGCTATATTCACACATTTTGAGATGTTTGATGAATACTCATCTGGAACTCATATAGATTTAAAAAATTCTAATATTGACTGACGTTTTGAAATGGATAATGTGTAGTCTGCCATAGGTAAATCAAATTTACCATCGCCAAGATCCTTTGGTTGTAGATCACTTCTTATACCCAACTGTTGGGGATCTCTTCTAGCTGTTAAGGTATCTTTTGAAGTACCAGATAAATTTAGAATTCCAAAAATATTATCCATGATATTTTTCTCAATGTGCATCACATCTAAATTGTGTCTAATTTGTAGATCCTTCCAACAAGGTAATTCTTGAAAGAATATACTTTTCTTCCTCCAACAACCACTCCCTAGTTGTTTAAAAAGACGACCAACTGGTAAATCTGTTAATTGTTGTTGCTGATGCCACATTTCATATCGACGCTCACCAGCATTTTGTCTGTCGAACATTTTATTATATCGACGCTCCCTCCACCTATGACCATCTGGAAGAAATCGACGATGTCCAAGACAACACTGCTTTGAATTCTCTTCTAGCCTTAGGCTATGCATTTCTTTCATGCATACGGGACATGCCTTGTATCCTTTGTACTCCATCTTGATAAATTAGCATAAGCAGGAGTCCATAATAATGCAGCCCGCATTGAAAACATATTTTTTATGTGCGTCATATGTTTCGACTCCAGTGTTCCATAACAACTTCAATTCACTCATCAATGGCTGAAGATACACATCAATTGCATTTCCCGGACCTTTACCACCTAGTATAAGTAAGGGCATCATCATAAAAGATGACTTCATGCACATCCATGGAGGTAAATTATATACGAGGACAACAATTGGCCGTATGGAATAATTATTATTCATATGTCCAAATGGATTGAATCCGTCACGTGCAAGACCAAGTCTGATATTACGAATCTCATTTGCAAAATCTGGATAAATATTATCAAACCTACTCCATTCTTCAGAATCAACAGGGTGGCGCATCGAACCATTAGGATTGTGTTCCCTTCTATTACCATGCCATGACATCTATTTTGCTGTTCTTGGTGATAAGAATAAACGTTTTAATCTGGGAATCAATGGAAAGTAGCGAAGTATCTTTTCTGACTTGCGCTTCTTGCTATTGTTTGCATCAGCATTGCCATTCTTATATCTTGAATGATTTGCACTTGAGATAATATTCTACTTTGCTATTCTCATTCCAAAATAAAACACAATCATTTGGACATGCGTCTATTTTTTCATAATCCATCCCTAACATTTGAAGACTCTTTTTTGCCTCGTACCAACTTCGAGGATAATCAGCAGGATCATCTAACAACTCCCTAATAAAGTCCAGTACATCTGACATCATTTTTGATGTAGAGCGATGTCTAACTTTCAACTTGAATAGATTCAATAAAAACTTAAATCGAGATATCTTCAGTCCTAAAGTAATGGATTTTTCAGCTTCTACTAAAGTCTTGTAGAGATTATATGCTTCTTTGTTTACTGATGTGTTGTTTTCATAATCCATAGGAGCAGCTCCTATACCATGCAACATATTAATAATATCATCTTGTCCATCATCACGCTCACTTGCATTGTTTACAATTTGTCTTGATGGTTCTCCTTGATTTTCTCCATGAACATCCCAAACCATATATCTTGACCACCAACCATTTAATATTAGATGGTTGTACACTTCCAAGCGTCCATTCTTCTTGACATTCTTACACTTCTTACAAGGACAAAATACCCAATCCTTTTTGATCCAAATCTATAAGATGATCTATCATCATGAAATGTCCAATCCAAAAATTTGCATACACCTTTATCATATTCCCAAACATCTTCATAACGCTTAAATATCCAAGTCTTATCCATCACCAAAACATTCATTTCCAAAGAACCTAAAATAAAGTAACCTTATAATAAAATATTCACAGTGGATACAAATTCAAATTAGTTTGAAAAAAACAAACAATTATAGAACAATAAGAAGTTGGAGATGAACGGTAACTCCCCCAAGGGGTACAACTAATAGAACAATAAGAAGTTAGGGGCACAAATGATATTCTCAAAAGAGAGAGAGGGTATAATGGATATTGTAATATCTCATAGGGGCACAATTGATAAGAACCATTCAAATTTATGCACGTAAACAAATTATCCTTCCTATGATGGATATTATATATTATCTTCGAAGATTGTCAATATTGGTTGATGTACATGTGATGGTAGAGGTTCATCATTCTTAGAGAACATACATATACTCAAATGAGAACACACATGTACTCAAATGGTGATGGTTACATGAACGATGATCGTTACCGAGATTTTAAATAATACATGCTTTAAAAAAATCATTAAATCATAGACCGATTGATTTACATATTGTATATCTCCACTTTGTCATTTTCTAAAAAGAACATGAATAGGAGAATTATTTGTGACTTGACAAATTTAAATATGTTAGAATAAAAATTTACAAAGTATCATGTCTAATAAAATATATGTATACTATCTCTATTAACATAATTATATGTAACATAATATTTCATTTTATAAAACATGACATCATCATTAATGACGTTCACGATTGAGATGGAAAAAAGTAGTTGTTTTCGTCCCGAAGGCATGCTTGGTATTCATCCTGGTTCAAGTTTATGTGAGTGCATCAAAGAATTCGCAAGTGGTTTATTCTACTATATCTTCCAATTATGTTTTATATTAACTTCTATTTTCAATGGAATTGTGATCCTCGTTTCGATTGTATATTTCCAAGCACTTCGTAAAGTGGGACAATTTCCTTCTAATATAAGAGATAGTGCATTGCATCTTCACTGATAGAAAGTGTCCTGACTTGGTCATGAGATGTATGATTACCAGATGGAACTGTAACCGATTGACATCTCATAATGAAATCCATAAATATGCTTTTCTTCTTTCATTTGAGAATCGAAAACATAAGACACTAGTACCTCCACAAACATGATCAATTAAATTACCATATGACAATGCAAATGGTCATCTAACTGCTATTTTCATCAAGTCAATCTATAGAATAGTGGGCCAAATTACAACATTCTTTCACTTTAATATAACTTATCTAGTAAAATTTAAGTTTTGTAATGACCATATATTTTATAATGCAAGATTTTTTATTAATAAAAATATAGTGATTCATAAACACGTTTCATGGTCTAATTTTGTTAATGCATCCAAATTAGTCTAGAATTTGTAGTTGATTATATATAGTATATACACAGCATGCATTATTTTTTTACTACAAGATTGATATATATATATTATTACAATGTTTGCCTAAATCTTGCCATGCTGTCTTATATAGCCTAAAATTTTAGGTTAATCACTGCTTCTGTCACATCATTCTCATTCCATAAAATAAAAAATACCATGGTTATATGCTCTCCGTTATTTCTAATCTAGAAATAGTATAGAACCCTCACGATCATCCTCAACTCCCACGGATTTGCACGTATCCCTTGCATAGGATTAAACGGATTATCTTACACATGCGATTTCGTTATCCTATTGCCAATATGATCCAAAAATATTCAAATATGAAATCTGCAATAAATTTCAAAAAATTAGCGTACCTTTCCTCCTTGTATGAAGTAATCCTACACTTTCCTGCGATCGACACAAAGATCTTGAATCACGCCTTCTGTCGATTGCCCTCCAAGATGCACAAAAGGCTGGACGGTAAATCAGATGTCAATGGTTTCTCCTGTCTCTCTCGCACCCTCTTTGGATGATGATATTTAAACAAAAGATGAAAATGATAAAGGGGGTATGAGAGAGAATTAAGGAAACGACTCTTGAATCGAAGAAAGGGTTTTGGAAAGTCCACTCATTTCCGTGAGATTTGGAATGAGAGCGGGAAGTTGAAAAGATGGCGGGCTATATTTAGTAGACATGGATTTTTTATTTGCATTTTTGGCAACGGGAATTGGGATGAGCCGGAAAAAATGAAAATGATGGGAGGGCTACTTTTAGTACTACGTGGATGCATTCTTGGTACTTTTGGCAACGATAAATATTTGTTGTTAATGAATTTTAGAAATGGTAAGAAACCATCATATAGATCTTTTCATAATGGTATGAGTTTCATTACATAAACTATATACCAAACTTTTAAATACCGTTGTATTTATGTGTAGCAAAATGTTCATTTTTTGTAGTGTAGACTTGCTTATTTGATAAGATCAAAGTTTATTAATTGTATATCATTCTTTTAATAACACATGCAATTGTTGCATATGCTTTATAAGACTGGAAATTTTGATCTTAAGATTTAATAGTCATCCTCATGGATATTGTTGCAATTGTTGCAACAATCTTTATTGGATAGATGAACTTCATAATTTCAGTAGGAGATACCTTAGCCATAGAGAATGTCTCTATGACCCATATAGTAGAATATACACATTGTTTATTTCTAAATATTTGAAATAAACATGAATTCTGGAATAGACCTATCATAAAGAGTTATGATGAATATATTTAGTATAGTAATCTGATATCTGGAGGGTTCTACTAAATTAGAAAATTAATGAATAGTTCATTAACCTTTATAATACTGAAAATTTAAATTAAAAGATCAATAGGAGCATGAAGTTCATTTGACAATGATCTGGTATTAAGCCTTGGACATATGTATGTTGATGAGATCAATACACTAGTAAGATATGAAACTCTAGAATGTCTAAGATTTTAAATCTTACATACTTGTGAATATTGTATTCAAAGAAAAATGTCCAAGACACCCTTCTCTGAGAATAGTGTAAGATCTCAAGGTATTCAATATCCCATGCATATTGATGTATGTAGATCATCTATATCATGAAAAATATTTATGATATGTGATATCATTCAATGATTATTTGTGATATGAGGTTTCTTCCTTAGAAAGATTTGAAATGTTCAAAGATTTCGTAATTTTGATTTAGAACCAAAGTCTGAAGGAAGATGAAATGAATTTGATCTAACCTAGGTATCATGTACCTATTAGATGAATTCATGGAATACCTTATGAAGAAAGGAATATCATTCCTATCTCACTACTCCTAATACACATAAACTCAATATAGTTGTAGGGAGATACAATTGGATCATGTGTGACATGATTTGATCAATGATTAATCTTAGCATAATTCTATTATCTATACATGATGTGTGATACAATTGGATCATGTGCAACACTCATCGTATCTACACATAGGGACATACAATTGGTTCCTCACTCAGGCCGTTGTCTGTGGGGGCATGAGGGTCGCACGATGGTGCTACCATAGTGGCGCGATCGATCACCTTTCAAAGGACTGCCCTACGATGGCTCCACTGTGCTTCCGCTGCACCGCTCCAGGTCATCGCCAGGCGGAATGCGGAAGGACGGGGGCAGGTGATCCCGGTTTGAAGCAGCCAGACCTCCATCTTCTACAATGAGGATAACCTCAGACCGGTTACCGAAGGATATGGCACTGCTGGTGGCAGTGCTGGTGGTGGAAGCGAAGAAAGAGGAGCAATTGGCTGGATTGGTAATCGGGGAAGGTGACGATGGGGGCTCTGCGATTGATTCTAGAGGGGGTTGTTAAGGCAAGGGCGGTCGTGGTGTCGGTGGACTTGCTCCACGCGCCAGGTGATACAGTCTATCTGAGGGGTCTCTCGGTAAAGGGAGCCGAGGCTGTTGTTGGTGGGGCCTTTGACAAAAATCTCCCCGACGAGTTACATGGGAGAACAAGCTGCAGGTAGTCGAGGTTGGCTGATGGGGCTCCAGGGGACTCAGCTTGCTTTGGGCAGTGAAGGTTATTAGGATTCATTTCAGATGCAGAGTGTCGGGGCTAGTGATAAGCGTAGCAGGGGGACCCCTACAGTGTTCGAACGTCGACGCTCCCATTTCTTCGGATGGTGGTTTATTGATCGATGTATTTCAAATCCTGAGGGTGGTAGGGGGACTGTGATGGATGCTTCATCTTCGTTAGCGTGCGAGGTTGCTTGGGTTCTTGAGATCGACGTGCGAGAGTGCTCTGAGGAGCACCCCTATCTTCGGTCCGAGGTTTCAGATGCTGAGGAGTTCTTTAACCTGACGGAGGGCCTGCTTGGACCTGAAGGTGCCGAGGGTGGTGCTCCGGACCTGGGAGGCCTCATGGATCTTGAAGCCTTGGGCGCAGTTGTCTCTTCCTTCGAGCAGGCGGAGGCTCTGTCTGACCGGGCGTCGAACCTGGACACATCTTCAGTGGGAGGTGGCATGCTGTGTTTGCAGGGCGAGACTCTCGATTTGGGTGATGGCCTGGCCCTGCGGGGAACAGAACAGGGTCTTTAGCGGAGGAGTTGGAGGCCCGAATGATCGTAGGTGATGGCGCCTTGGGGGGGTGCTGGCTGTAGGGACCCATACGAGGTGGGTTGTGTGCGTGACGGGAGACACCTGCAGGGTGTGCCTCCCCTTCGAGGTTGACGCAGTTACACATCAAATTGTGTGGTGGAGTGGAGCAATACAGAACTTTTTTGATAAGGTAAACTATGTATTTCAAAAAAGACCAAAAAACAGTTACATACAAAAATATGGCTAAGATTAATAGCCGAGGATGCTCAAGGCAACATGGAAGTTAAACGCACAGATTAGGCCAAGAACTTAGACTAAGCCGGTTTAAGATGCCATAAACAAAATAAAATCTCTTCAATAACACGCTGAGGAGGGAGGCATCGAGAAGAGGACCAAGCACGGTTACGTTCTCGCCAAATGTGCCAAATCACCAACGCCAGAAGGACGGCACTGTTGGATCTGATCCTGGGATTTGCGATGTTGAGGGTCCATGAGATGATATCCTCGAGGCGGGGCGAAGTAGGCGCAAGAAGAGATAACGCAGAACATGAACCATGCCAAATCGCCGAAGAGTACGGACAGGAAGCCGGCAGATGCTCGTGCGATTCCAGCTCAGCAGAACATAAGTAGCACAGGTCGTGAAGGCTCGAACCGAAGACCTTGAGTCTGTCAAGAGTGGGAAGGCGGCCAAGGCATGCCCTATAGAGAGTGATCGCACAACGTGGGGGAGAGCGCTTATCCCAAATGACCGGGAACCAGGGCACCGGAGAAACACGGTGACGAAGGAGGTAGAAAGCACTGCGGAAGGAGAAGCAACCAGGTGAGACGGTCCAAACAGGGGAAGGGAAGTCGCCTTGGATAGCCGCACGCAACGAGTCTCTGCCAGCCAGCATAGCCCTCCAAACCCTTGAAGAGGTGGAGGAGGGGTTGCAGTCCCAGAAAGATGTATTAGGGAGGTATTTAGCACGAAGGAAGTCAGCCCAGATTGAGGTGCCGCCATTGAGGAATCTCCAAGTCCACGAAGCAACCATAGCGGACCTCAAATCAATGAACGATTTAAGACCCAAGCCCCCCTCCAACTTAGGTAGGCAAAGCGTCGACCACGCGATATCATGGCGTCTGCGCCCCCAAAGAAACTGTGCACACAACCCATCTAAGCGCCGAGTAGCAGTAATTGGAAGGAGGATACCTGCAGACCAGTAAAGGAAGATCCCTCTAATCACTGTATTAAGTAGTTGAGCACGTCCCGCCATGGATAGGCACTTGGAATTCCAGCCATTAGTAAGGTGCCTTATCCGGTCTTCCAATAACCGGGAGTCTGCAGAGCGAAAGGAAGACTTTAAAGGAAGACCAAGATACTTGGTGGGAAGATTTTGTTGCAGCATGCGCATGCGCAAGGTGATAGCAAAATCCAGCGACGCGAACTTAGATTTAAAAATCTTGCTTTTCTTAGGATTGAATTTTAGACCCGAGACGGCTTCAAACTCTTCCAATATGTCTTTAACGGCCATAAGAGAGCGAGAGGAGCCTTTACAGAAGATAAGCAAATCATCAGCATAAATAAGATGCGTGGGCGCCAAGTTTCGACCCTGCCCCATAGCATGAAAGCGACCGATAATAGCAGCGGAGTCTAGTAAGGAGCTGAGAGATTCCATCCCGATTGTGAATAGAGGAGGACTAAGGGGATCCCCTTGGCGAAGGCCCCGTGTACCTTTGAACAAACCATATGGAGCACCGTTAACCAGAACGGAAAAGTGTGGTGGAAATGCAGTTGTCAATCCAAGATGTCCATCAGCGGCAGAATCCCATAGACGAGAGAGCCTCCAATAGAAATGCATGACTCATTGAGTCAAAGGCCTTAGAGAGATCAATTTTAAGGCAAGCTTTGTTCCGAGAGGCCCTCCTATCAAAACCTAGCAGTAGCTCATTGGCAAGGCGAATATTGTCCCCAATATTCCTACCTTTAATGAAGGCGGACTGATTAAGCGAGATAAGAGAAGGTAGCACAACCGCAAGTCTCCTCGCCAAGATCTTGGCAAAGATCTTATAAATAACATTACACCCTGAAATAGGCCGATAGTCCGCAACGGAGACGGGAGTTTGGGTCTTAGGTATGAGGGTAAGGGAGGTATGATTTACCTCCCTTACCATCTTTCCACCAGCAATACAGAACTGTGAGGATGGGCTTAGGTGTATGGGGGCAACCTGGACATTGCTATAAGTGGTAAGCCACAGTGGAGGTCCTTCCCCAGGAGAGGCAGCGTACAAGTGCATCAGACTGGGAGGTTTGTAGGTTGGAATTAGTAGTCAAGGAGTATCTGACCTTGCAATTGGGGAAATTGGAGGTCGAGTCCAATTCCGAGAAAGATATCGTGCCAGTGTTGGTGGAAGGTGGGAATGCTTTGGAGCTGCTGCGATTGATCGGAGCCCCCATCTGGGAAAGCGGAGCGAGTCTCGAAATGGGGAGTTAATCATTACAGACTTTGAGCTTTCGATTGCGCACCAGGCTGTCTTCTTGTTGGCAGGGTCTTCCCCTTCTGGATTGGAATGAGGATTCTATCTTGGAACATGCGTAGTTTGGGTCAATCGGACAAGAGATTGGCCATCAGCTCTTTGCTGCGGGATTGGAGGATTGATGTTGCGTGTCTGCAAGAGACAAAGGTCGACTCATGGGACTGTGTGAGATGGGGTTCAGTGTTGAGTCCTCGTCTAACGGATTTCCGAGTCGTCCGTGATGTTGGGAGTGTTGGGGGAGACGTGGTCGCATGGAATGGGAGCTTATTTGAGCTGGCTGA
The DNA here is from genome assembly GCA_037367405.1 of Ottelia alismoides. Taxonomy (NCBI): domain Eukaryota; kingdom Viridiplantae; phylum Streptophyta; class Magnoliopsida; order Alismatales; family Hydrocharitaceae; genus Ottelia; species Ottelia alismoides. Next base: position 159,093 of record JAZKJV010005425.1, read on the forward strand.
GGAAATGGTGTTGGAGAACTTGGTATCAACGATGTTGCGCAATAAGGCGGATGGATCTATCTGTGTCTTCACTTCGTTGTATGGCATCTCAGGTGACTCACTGAATGTGGTGGTGTGGGATGAGCTTTGGTCCATCAGGGAGTGCTTTGCAGACAATATGTGGATGATTGGACATGATTTCAATGTCATGCTTTTTGAGGACGACAAGCCATGTGGGAGGGGAGGTCGTGACCCTAGCTCCGACCTTTTCTCGAAGGTGGTTGCAGAGCTGGGACTTAAGGTGGTTGGGGCATCGAACTGCAAGTATACTTGGAGGAGCTCTTCCTTCATATCGCGCATTGATAGATTCCTCCTTTCATTTGAGGCACTAGAAGTGTTTGGTGCGACAGCGGTTGTGGCGCTGCCTATATCAAGATTCGATCACACGCTGCTTTGTTTGGACTCGGGTTCTGGTTGTGGTTCACCATCGTACTTCATATTTGAGCGAAGTTGGATGTTGGAAAATGGCTTTCGTGACCTTTTTACCTCCTCTTGGGGGGACCAAAGGTTTTAGGGCTCGGCAACTATGGTCTTCGCAGCTAAATTGACTACTTTGCATAGGTTGCTTCAGGAGTTCAAGAAAGAGTCCAAGGCTACGCAGACCCTTCGTAGGGAGCAGGCGCAGGAGGAATCGATGAGGCGAGACTTGCTAGAGGATGTCAAAGACCTGAATGAGGAGGAGATTTTGCGTCAGGGGTTGTGCAGAAGGTGCTTGAGGACGAGGACAATGCGATGGAGATGGAGTGGAGACAAAGATCTAAAATGAAGTGGGTTAATGAAGGTGATGCGAACACCAGGTTCTTCCATGAGTTGGCTAGAGGGAAAAGGAGGTTTGTAACCTCATCCACTCCATTGAGGTTGGGGGGAGGAGGTTTGTGGGGAGGAAGATGTCGTGAGCGCTATCACGAGCTACTTCAAATCGATGAGCATGAGGAGTCCTCATTACGGTTCTAGGTGGATAGGTGATGAATCTCGTATTCATCATATTAAAATCTAATTATTAAATTCCTTGCTTAAATAAATCAATAAAAATTACCAATAATTCCTCATTATTATCTTATATTATATTGTGTATAATTAACCTATAATTATTGTATTTAATTACTATTATTTACTTTGTAATTATTTTCTTATTAAAACCCATAAAAACTAGGTTACGTTATTGTCCCTAAATTCTTTAACCCTTAAAGAACTAAAATATATAAAAAAAATATCAAAATCCAAAATCGATGTTTTTAACCCCTTAAAAATACCCCCGAAAAATCACTTTTGTACAATTGACCTCTTGTGGCTTTTTGTCCAACATGAAACTTGTAGATCTCATCGAGATCTACAATTTCATGTTTTGACGTTTTCCCCTAATTTTTCCTCTAACCAATTCTTTTTTATTTTTCTTTAATTTACCATTTAATGATTTTTCTGGTGCGACCACATGGCGCTCTTGGGAGCCACCACGCAGTCGCCTCCTCCTTCCGCCACCCGACCCCTCCTAGAGTCGTTTGATCCTTGTCGCCCACCTCAATCTTGGCCGCCCTTTTCCTCTTTGCCCACAGTCGTCAGATCAGCCTCCAGATCAAATCCAAGCCGCAAGCTAGAGCCTTCTTCTCACCCGTAAGATCGCCTCAACATCTAATGTCTCTCTGTTAGCCACGTCACTCGTTCACCCTCAGCTGTTGATGGAACCTTAACTCCCATCTGGACCGTCTGCCTCAGCGCATCCTCAGCGCATCTTCCAACCGTTCGATCAGATCCTTAGGATCCAATCGCAACCCTCCACTCATGCCTACATTTGGGTCGTTGAATCCAATAATCCAACAGTCCGCAAGTCATCATCCTCCTCCAGCTGCCTCTCTTCCCAGTTGTTACCCTCACAAGCCATCCGCCCCTTCCTATTTTAGAAGTCATCCCAACCACGCTCCTTCCCTCCTAACGATCGCCCCTTGTAGTCGTTTCTTCCTCCATCCTTGCGTGACACCCCTCATTCCACCTCCATTACTCCCCCACCTTCGCTCCTCCTTCAAACACCCCCTGCCACCACAAAACCGTTGGCAACCCCCACCTATAAATCCTTCGTCTCAGCCCTCCTCTTACCTTATCCACCGACTCCGAGTACGAGCCCTAGCCTCCTTCGGCTCCCTATGACAGGCAAAGTTCGGAGGAGGGCCATCATGGCCTCTCCATGCTCCGGTGCGATCCGTGGTTGTCCGACCATGTTACGGCTGCCTGCATGCACCACTGAGCTCCGAGGTCCGACTGACCTCGCCGAGCAATGACCGGACGCTCCCAAGGAGCCTCAGCCCAATCCAACGCTTACACCAATCGCTTGGCTCCAGCTAGGTACCTTTTGCCTATTTTCTTTCAGTTTTCTCCGAGTTTTCTCATTGTACTCCACAACTTTCCTCGTCCATTGACCATCCTGCTATCTCCGCCATATCACCCTCATATTCGCCATCCCCCTTCGACCATCTCTTCCCCTTCTCCAGAACCACCCTCGCTCCGACCCACCTTCTTCTTCACCTTGCTGGAGAAGAAGCCCCTGGCCTCTACCTCCTGTCGCCCCCACGACCTTCACTCACCTCACAACTCACTCACTTCACTTCTCGCATGCCTCAGCTATATTTTAACATCTATAGGTACCTCCAATCGTCAATGGCCGGACGTTGCTCGCATGCTCTGATTTGTTGCTCCGCTACCGGTGAGGCCTCGTCGACCAACCGATCTGATCACTTTCGAAGCTTTGTCGTACCTCAAACTCCCTCGCAAGAGCCTCCTCCATCTTTTCTGACCCCCAAACGCGCATCTAGAGCATGATGGAGCAAGCTGGAGCCCATCGGATCCCCACCTCCTCCAGCGACCTGCGACGGAAGACAAAGAGCAGTTATCGTCCGATCCAGATGATCGGACAGTCCAGAAGATGACACGCGGTCCTTACGAACCTCAGACCATGCCTATAAGTTCGGGCATATCGAGACTCATTGCGAGTCACCACCAGACGCCACGTGTAGCACGCGGGGCTAGGTAATTTGCAAGAAAGACCCTAGAAATTTTAGTTATTACAGTTTGGTCCCAGGCACGTGCCTCACGCGGGCGATTGGGTATTTTGCATAAAGGACCTCACAACGTTTGGAAATTACATTATGGTTCCTACGCACAATGGGAAAATTACATAGGGGCCTGCTTGGGTTTGCAAAATTGCAAGTAGGTCCCTCCATGGACCTATTTGTAATTATTTATCCTTTTATTTCTTGCATTTTTATTACATTTATGCCCCTACATTGTTTTCTTCATAACTTGAGCATCGTAGGCCTAATTTACATGATTTTAGTGTCGTTTTGTTCCTTATTTCGTCATCTATCTCATGGAATGTTTAATTTTTTTCATCTAACATCAAATGAAATATAATGAATTTTTAATGTGTCCTCACTTTTTATGTTTCTTCTATTAATAGATGATTGTTGACATTAATCTTATTACTCAATTTGACTATGAAATTAAAGCCAAAAATCTGATGCTCAATTATGTGATATTCTAGGGCATATTTGTAATAATTGCATACTTATATCATGCATTTAACATTGCATTACGTTCATGCATCATTTTACAAATGCATTAGAAAACCAACTAAAAATACATGCATCATTGTTTGCATTATTTGGCTTGCATTTTATTGTGCATCTGCATAAAGACCTGAAAATGAGAAAATATTCACATATACTTCTAATTGAGCAAAATTTGATAAATAGAGTAAAGTATCTCATGTCCCTATGCTTGACCTTGGTGGACTTGCCAAGTATAAAAATTTCCACAACATTCAAAGGATTGTGTTGACTGAAATCCGCTTCCTATGCTACAAAAATTAAGATAATAAAAGAGGCATATTTTGCGATCATCAAATGACGTCGTTGCCAAGGACACGACTCACCTTTATTTATTTGTCGAATTTTGATATTTTTTGCTGAATATTTTCAAAGTTTACAGGTCTTCTTTTCATGCATTATTTTGCATCATTTCCGATGATTATTATTGTTATTTTTCTAACATTTTTCTTTTGTGGCAGGGTCCATTAAGATCGAGGATGCTTGATCTCCATGGATGCGTGGAGTTGGGAGCTCCTGCTGAGAAGGCCACAAAAGAAACATTGAAGAATAATAGGAAGTTTGGTCAACTTGTCATGCATTTTCATGTTGTAAAAAAATGTGTGTGTTGCATATGCATTTTTAGCGGTCCTCATATGAGGGCTCGTGTGATGTAAAAAAAGAAAGAAGAAGAAGTAGATCACTAGAGGATCTACCCCCCACCCCACCCCCACCCCACACACATATTTGCACATATACACTCCCCCTCTACACGCTTGCGCATATCCATTGTATATTTCACACAATCACTCACCCCCCCTAAAATCTTATGTGTACACAATGCACATACACACACATCCTCTCCTACGACTTTACAATCTCTGTAAAAATCCTCAACCATCCCCCTCATTCCCTTATATCTCTATATAGATGCTCCTCCTAACCAGATTTCCCCCTACTTCAGATCGTTTACTTAGGCTATTTTTAGCCTAAGTACAGGGGGCCCGACTCATTCATACCTCCCTCTCTGAGTCTTCTTATACTTAGGCTAATTTTTGACCTAAGTATAGGGGGACATTCCTCCTCAGTTCCTCTATATCACCCTATATTTAACCGAGCCATGGCTTCATATTACTTGTGCTATGAGGGCATAACAAAAGTTAAGTATAGGGGTATATCGTATATTACTGTATATTTACTTTAGCCATAGATCGTATGTTTTTAAACTTTTTGAAAATCTTTTTCGGCATGGTTTAAGTAGACCTGTGAATTGAGTTTTGTAAAAATTCTTATAAAAACATTTTCTTAAAATTGAGGGATTAACGTGTTGTAAATAAAACCTTTTTCCCAAAAAGTCCATACAAATTTGCAAAATTAAAAACTTTTCTTTAATTGATACGTTGACTACTATACTTAAAAATGAGTAGCTACTCTTCAGTGAGGAAACTTCAGTCTCCCTTAGCAGAGTGGGTGGTTTAGAAGACACTGTATATGGCTCTATCCTCAAGGAATACGGGTCCATATAACGGTCCGTACTTACACCCATATTTGGGAGTAGATGCAACTATTCATATGAGTCTGAGCCAGTCATTATCTCTCAAAAAATGAGAATTAAAATCCATAAAAAAATATAAATACAAAAATCACTAACCAAGGAGTTGATGTATTCCTGACACATGTACATTCACTCAAGGCTTAAGGATTTGAGGACACTTGATCTGTGATCTTGAGAGTTTGTGTTAACATAACTTAGTCATTAGGATTTTAAACTTAATAATCCACATTTTCCTAGTTTGAAAGATTTGAGCGCTATATTGCACTCTTCATATCTACCCTCTAAAGAATATGATCAGCACAATCACTTTCACAACTACATGATTGATGAGATGAGTTGAGTTATCACTTAAGGAACTACGACTGGTGATTTGAGTCTCGACCCGATCAAATGATGCTCGAGAATGGGATAAAGTTAGTGAAGGCTTCAAGAAACATGATTGTCAGCAAGACCCTATCCAGTATGTGAACAAGTTCATATGATATCATTCGATATTTACCTATGTGTTAGGGTGTGATGAAACTTAATTTAATTGTTGATCAGTGTGCACCAACTTTTAGTAAAAGCAGTGGAGATAGAGAACAAATGAAAAGAAAAGAAAGAAATGTTCAAAGAAAAGCTCTATCCTCCATAAGTCAAATTACAAATGAGCTTCCACTAATGGCGAGCGCTCCCAACCATTTTCAAAGTGTCTACTTGGACCAAGCGTTAATTAGGATCAAGGAGTCGGGTTGGCACCATAAAAGGGCTCCGCATCGTACAGTGATACAAGTGTGGGTGTCGAAGGTATCCTAGATACTCAAAAAAAGATACACCCTAGTGTACTTCTAGAAAAACAAGTGCAGACGACACAAAATTCTCTTGATGGACACATTGATCAATAAAGTAAAAATACATCATCCTATGCCAAGATGAGGGAGAGAAAAATAGACATAATCATATGCCCTCCATCATTTCAAGTCCATCTACATTTCAAGTCTGACAAACTAATGAGACGGCACTCGAGAGGCGCCTTATTCCAAGGTGAGGGAGAGAAAAATAGACATAATCCTATGCCCTCCATCATTTGTCCGTCCATCTACATTTCAAGTCTGACAAACTAATGAGACGGTTGACTAAAACAAGAATAGACTAATTCCCTAGTGTTGAGGATTAGGTCTAGAGGAGAGTCTCCTGGCATGGAACTTCGAGTGATGCCTCGTCTCGACTCTCATGAATGTAGTACACTAAATTTCATATCCTTATATTATATGTACAAACAGAGAGTCTAAAAATTAGAGAAGTAGGATTCCTTCTGACTAGAGCATGGTTGAGCCCAAAATTTTCGTATCACTTAAATTGAAGGTCTTCGAAAAATTGAGCCTTGAAACATTCGTAGGCATTATCAGGAATTTATCTGACTCCTTCATTCTTTAGATGCTCGAGGACGAGCATATAGAGGTATAATGAATCTTTTACTCATCATATTAAAATCCAATTATTAAACTCCTTGCTTAAATAAACCAATAAAAATCACTAATAATTCCTTATTATTATCTTGTATTATATTATGTATAATTAATCTATAATTATTGTATTTAATTACTATTATTTACGTTGTAATTATTTTCTTATTAAAAACCCATAAAAATTAGGTTAAGTTATTGCCTCTAATTTTTCTAACCCTTAAAAGAACTAAAATATATAAAAAAATCTCAAACCCCAAAATCGGTGTTTTTAACCCCTTAAAAATACCCCCTAAAAAATCATTTTTGCACAAATGATCTCTTTTGGCTTTTTGTCTAACACAAACTTGTAGATCTTATTGAGATCTACAACTTTCATGTTTTGACTTTTTCCTAATTTTGCCTTTAACCGGTTCTTTTTATTTTTCTTTAATTTACCATTTAATGATTTTTCTGGTGCGGCCATATGGCGCTCTATGCAGACACCATGCAACCTCCTCCTCTTTCCGCCACCCAGCCCCTCCTGGAGCCGTTAGATCCTCGTCGCCCGCCTCAATCTTGGTCGCCCATTCCCGCTTCGCCCACAGCCGTCACATCAGCCTCCAGATCAAATCCAAGCTGCCCCTTAGCACCTTCTTCTCAGCTGCAAGATCGCCTCAGCATCTAACTTCTCTCTGTTAGCCACATCACTCGTTCACCCTCAGTCGTTGATGGAACCCTAACTCCCATCTGGACCGCTCACCTCCGCGCATCTTCCAGCTGCTCGATCAGATCCTAAGGATCTGATCGTAGCCCTCCACTCACGCCTACATCTGGGCCATTGGATCCAATAATCCAACGGTCCGCAAGTCGTCCTCCTCCTCCAGTTGCCTCTCTTTCCAGTCGTTACCCTCGCAAGCCATCCGTCCCCTTCCTATTTTGGAAGGCACCCTGCCACATTCCTCCCATCCTAACGGCCACCCCTTGTAGCTGTTTCTTCCTCCATCCTCAGTGAAACCCCTCATGCCACCTCCATTACTCCCCCACCTTTCAATCCTCCTTCAAACACCCCCCGCCACCACATAACCACTGGCGACGCCCACCTATAAATCCTTTGCCTCAACCCTCCTCTCATCTTATCCACCAACTCCGAGTACGAGCCCTAGCCCTCCTTCGCCTCCCTGTGACAGATGGAGTTCGGAGGAGGGAAATTATGGCCTCTTCCTGCTCCGCTGCGATCCGTGTTGTCCGACCACGTTACGGCTGCATCCGTGCATTGCTGAACTCTGAGGCCCGGCTGACCTCGTCGAGCAATGACCGGAGTCTCCCAAGGAGCCTCAACCCAAGCCATTGCTTCCACCAATTTCCTGGCTTCGGCCAGGTACCTTTTGCTTATTTTCTTTCGATTTCCTCCGAATTTTCTTACCGTACTCCACAACTTTCCTTGTCCATTGACCATCCTACCAGCTCCGCCAGATCACCCTAATATTTTCCAGCCCCTCCGACCATCTCTTCCCCTTCTCCAGAATCACCCTCGCTCCGACCCACCTTCTTCTTCACCTCATCGGAGAAGAAGCCCCTGGCCTCCATCTCCTATCGCCCCCACAGCCTCCACTCACCTCATAACTCACTCACTTCACTTCTTGCACACCTTAGCTATATTCTAACATCTACAGGTACCTCCAATTGTCAATGTTTGGACGTTGCTTGCATGCTCCGATCTGCTGCTCCACCACCGGCGAAGCCTTGTCGACCAACCGATCTGATTACTTTCGAAGCTTTGTTGAACCTCAAACTCCCTCATGAGAGACTCCTCCATCTTTTATGACCCCAAGCATGTGTCTAGAGCACGATGGAGCAAGCTGGATCTCGTTGGATCCCCGCCTCCTCCGACGGCCTGTGGTGGAAGACAAAGAACAGTCACCGTCTGATCCAGATGATCGGATGGTCCATAAGATGACATGTGGTACATAGAAACCTCAAACCATGCCTATAGGTTTGGGCATACCGAGCCTCGCTGCGAGACACCACCAGACGCTACGTGAGCACGAGCCTGTGACGCCTCCCGAACCTGGCCCCCTCACATGTACTGACGTGGGGGCTGGGTAATTTGCAAGAAAAGCCCTAGAAGTTTTAGTTATTACACTTTGTTCCCCTGTGCATTCCTCACGTGCACGCCTAGGTATTTTACAGGGAGGACCTCACGTCTTTTGAAAATTACATTATGGTCCCTACGCGCAATGGGAAGATTATAGATGGGGCCAACCGAGTTTGAAAAATTGCAAAAAGATCCCTACAAGGACTTATTTGTAATTATTTATCCTTGTATTTCTTTTATTTTTATTACATTTATACCCCTGCATTGTTTCCTTCATAACTTGAGCATCGCAGGTACAATTTACATGATTTCAATGTCATTTTATTCCTTATTTCGTGATCTATCTCATGGAATGTTTAATTTTCTCATCTGAAACAAAATGAAATATGACGAGTTTTTAATACGTCCACACTTTATATGTTTCTTCCATTAATAGATGATTGTTCACATTAATCTTATTGCTCAATTTGACTATGAAATTAAAGCTAGAATCTGATGCTCAATTATGTGATATTCTACAGTATATTTGTAATAATTATCTTGCATACCTATGTCCTGCATTTAACATTACATTGCATTCATGCATCACTTTACAAATGTAATAAAAACCAATTAAAAATACATGCATCATTGTTTGCATTATCCAGCTTGCATTTTGTTTTGCATCTGCACGAAGATCTGAAAATGAGAAATTATTCACATATACTTCTAATTGACCAAAATTTGATAAATAGAGTAAAGTAGCTCGTGTCTCTGTGCTCGACCTTGGTAGACTTGCCAAGTATAAAATTTTCCACAACATTCTAAGGATTGTGGATTTTGCTAATTGAAATCCGCCTCCTATGCTACGACAATTAGGATAATTAAAGAGGCAGATTTTGCGATAATCAATGGGACTTGGAATGAAGTGCATCTCTGAAGGGGATACAAAGGATCTGACGAGATCGGTCAGGTTGGAGAATGTTAGAGGCATGCTCTTCTCTTTCAATCTGGACGGATGCCCGGGTCCGGATGGTTTCCCTGTGTTTTTCTACATAGAATTTTGGGATCTCCTGGCAGGGGAGTTTATGGTAGTGGTGGAAGAATTCTTGGAGGGAAACAGAGGGTTCAAGAGATCAACCACTCCTTCATCATTTTGCTCCCTAAGAGGGATGGGGCCTCGAGGATAGAGGACTACATGCCAATTGCCCTGTCGAATGTGGTCTATTTGATTCTGGCCAGGTTGTTTGCTAACCTCTTGAAGAAGGTGTTGAGCAAGATTATATCGCCAGCACAGAGCGCCTTCCTGGCAGGTAGGCAGCTCCTTGATAGTGTGATGATGGCATCGGAGATTGTGGCAGATTGGCGCAGGTGTAAGAAGAGAGACGTCTTATGGAAAGTGGACTTATCTATGGCATATGATTGCGAAGATTGGCGCTTCATTTGGGCTTCTATGCACAGACATGGTTTCCCCCCAAGATGGATTGACTGGATGAAGAGGTGTGTCACGACTGCTTCAAGTGTGGTGTTGGTGAATGGACAACCGAGGGGTGGGTACTTCCAGCCTCAACGAGGAGTTCGATGAGGGTGCTCGCTTGCACCTCTACTCTTCGTCCTTGTCTTTGATGCGCTAACAATTATAGTGGATTTTGTTGTTTCTGGGTGTTTCTTTCAGGGATACTCCGGGGAGGAAATTTCCATCCCTGCCCTCTAGGATGAAGATAACACGATTCTATTTGTGGAAGGTAACCCAGCTAGCTACAAAGCTATCTCCAAAGTCCTTGATCTGTTTAGGGGGGGGTTTCAGGGCTAAAGATTAACAGAGCAAAGTCGGAGTATGTCTCCTTCACGATGTCGGTTGAGGAGGTTGCGATTTGTGAGGGATGGCCACGGTCGCTTTAAGGTCACCTTCCCATTATATACCTTGGTGTCCCTTTTGTGGCTGGTAAGATGAGGACGACAAATTGGGGCCTTGTCATGAAAAGATAGAGCAGAGGCTGGCAGACTGGAAGGCCTTGTGTCTCTATAGGGGTGAAATTCTGGTTCTGCTGAAGTCGATCCTTTTAGCGATCCCGATCTTTTTTCTCTCCTTAAAGCTGATGTCGACCGGGGTAAGAAAGAGGATTGAGGTTATTATACGGAGGTTCTTCTGTGGAAGTTATGGGAAGGCGAGTGGGCTGCCACTGGTAGAATGGAAGATGGTAACATGTGCCAAAGAAGATGGGGTCTCGGTGTTCGTAGCCTTGAGGAGATGAACAAGGCGCTTCTATGCAAGTGGATTTCTGCAGATTTGGGGTGATTGTGATAACATGGTCTGCTCCCTTCTTCGACGGATTTATAGGGTGGGACCTAAGTTCTCCACATTGGTGGATCTAGGTTCATCACCCTCTTTCTTTTGGATGACCATCACTTATCTTGTGCAAGATATCCGACCTTACTTGAGGTTGATTGTGGGGGATGGTACATGCTTCAGGTTCTGGTTGGACAATTGGTTCGAAGGGGGTGCGCTGGGGGAGCTTTTCCCGTATCTGAAGGCTCTTACCTCTGCACCTGGTGCTTCTATTGCTGAGGATTGGGATGGTCAGAATTTTGTCCATGATTTTTGTACTAGTCTCTCGGACCGTAGGAAGGAAGAGATGGAGCAGATGCTTGAGATGTCGGATGGTGTAGCTGGGCTCATGGTGGGAAGGGATTGCTGGTGCTGGTAGGATGGGTCCTTCTCAGTTGGGAAATCTTACAAAGTTTTGAAAGGGTCGCCGGCAACAGATCTGACAGGAACTGTGGCGTATTGCAGAAGAATCTGGAGCTGTAGAGTACCGATCCGAGGAAGGTTTTTTATGGCTGTGCAGAAGAGGCGGACTTCTGACAAGGGATAGGGTAGCGAGATTCAGTGCCAATATTGGGTCATCATGCTCTCGATGTCAAATGGGGGTGGAAGATGTCGATCATCTTTTATTCAAATGTTGGTCCTCAACGGACTCTTAGTCGATCTTTGAGGGAAGCATGATTATATGGGATACGATGGAGGGCTTCTGGAAATCCATTGGGGAGTATTGGAGGGGATCGGAAAGGGACCGGTCTGGTTACTTGGTTGTACTATGGGCGATTTGGAATGACAGGAATGGTGTTATTTTCAGAGAGGTTAGAATGTATAGTGAAAATGTTATGGTGCACGCTAAAGTGCTTGTTAATAGTTAGGTGATATAATCTGGTAGTGTTGTACTAGTGTGGTGTGCATCCTGGTGCATGCTTGTAATCAGGTAACTGAACTAATTAATGGTGAAGTTTTTGGGCTCATACCTACAAGGTGGAAGCCCTTTTTTCTTTCAAAAATTAATCTTAGCATAATTATCTCTTAGTTTCCAGGTATATCTATGTAGTAGAGACTACAATATATATCCTCAATAAGGTTCCATGCATGTAAGCTGGAATCTAGTACCAGAGAGTGTCACTTCATTAGGAAAATAAAGGATGGTATTAGATACCTACTTTATGACCTTGAAGTTCTTAAAAGACCTCATCTCTGAGAATGTGATTCTTAGAGGATGACTCTCTTGAAAATCAAGATGAAAATGAAATGAAGGAACTCATTTAATATTAAGAAGATAATGAGTTTCCTAGAATCGAAAACTAAAAGGGAAATTAAAGATGAAACACTAATACCTCTTCAAATGAGTTTGAGGATGGATTCCATGTGTCAGTTAAGTCTGAAAATGATCAGACTTCATGTGATGAAGCTCCTGAGGATCATGACATGGAAAGATGGATTTTAGTAGACTTTATATACAAGTGTTGTATATGGACCCTCAAGGATCCACCTGTATGGGTAAGACCCGTTAATGTGTAAATGGATCTTCAAGAGAAAGGGGGAAATTGATGAGAAGGTAGAGACCTTCAAAGCACGGGTCGTATCCTCAAGATACACATATAAAGAACACATCACTTGCGGTGAGACTTGCTTTCTAATGACCATGCTTAAACCCATCAGAATATTGCTAACTATAGCTACACTACTTGACTTTGACATCTTCAAGACAGAAGTCAATATTTGCATTCCTCTATGAATAACTCTCTGAGTATATTCATATGAAGTAGCCCTAGGGCTTCATGGTTGAGTAAAGCAAGGTGTGCAAGTTAAAAAAACTCCATCTATGGAATCAAACAAGCTTCTTGTAGTTGAAACATAAGATTTGATGAAATTATAAATGTTATAATTTCAAATAGAATCTTGATGTACCATGTAAAGCTTAGTGGGAGTGCCATTGTGTTCATCGTGCTAAATGTAGATGATATCCTAATCATTTGGAATGATATAAGGATAATAATAAGTATTTTATTGACTGGCTATTCCATACCTTGAGATATGATCTCATGGATACCTCTTGGATCTTAGTTCTAAATGTGTTCAGAAGCAAAGAGAAGAGGGCATTGGAATTGTTACATTAGTGGCACATCTTGGACATGTTCCATTTTCTAAAAAATTCCAAGAAAGACTTCATTCCCTTAAGATATAGTACTGACCTATCTAAAGGGATATCACCTCAAGGAGTTGAGAAAGTGAATGCTAAAACTGCTTGCCCTTGTGCATCAGTTACGAGAAGTTGAGTGTATGCTATATGTGTACAAAAATCATATGCTTGCCATGCAGTGGGAGTAGTAAACTGTTACTAATCCTAATATTGAGATAAAATACTTAGTTGCAGTAATAACAATATCTTCAAAGATAAAAAGACTTTAGAGATAGTGATCTCAAAGTCTTGTCTTCAAGAACTTAAGATTTTATAGATAGTGAAATAAAAGGTCTTAACTGAAGATACCTTAGGAGATAGAGATCTCCGGGAATAAGGGTATTCTTATAAGGATAATGGAAAATAGATACTGGTTTAATATTATTGATATGTAGTGTCAAGGAGAGTATAACTGAAGATATTGAGTACCGGTTACACACGATGCAACATTCGCATTAGATGCAAGCACTGTTACTGGGGGATATGCGTGTCGTTAATGGACTTGGCGTATTCTCTCAGGAACAAAGTGACTGATCAGCTTACCTAGCTATTTTTCTAAATATCTTATGATTGTCACATGAGTTTAGGTTTAAATATTAGCCCATTAATGGCTCTTTGGACTAGTAGGAGATTGTTGGACATGCGAGCCATTATGCAATAAATGTTATTGTGAATATCATTCCCTGATCTGAAATGAAGAATAATTAATTTGCATAATATGTCCCTTATACAATTAGGGTTATTTACCATGGCCATCTTAATGATAATACAACTGTTGATTCAATTTTTGAATCACAGAGGTTGGTGCTTGGATGAACATCTAAAAAGTTAGATTGATGACTCATGAAGCACTGTCAAATGATTGTTAAGAGATGATATCTAGCCTGAGTAGGAGATGGAAACATTTTCTCATTAGGCTGATATCTAACGACTTCTTGATGCAAGTCCTTTGCATGGGAATAGGGATTCAGAGGTGTCAGAATAGTTTGGTCAAATAATTAACTTAACAAGATCGAGATAACCAAAGTCCTATGTCGTATGTTGTCACGACATAGGCACACATCCTCTGACCAGAGACATATGTGTTACTATATGTCTGAGTATGTACATTTCGCAGACCAATAGGTTGATCACATAACCAAGATCTATACACCGATGCGTTGGTGTGCATGCAAGGGTATATGAGTAATACGATCTCTCAAAGGAATCATATAGTTTCCTTATTGAATCGTAACACATGAGCTTACTCATGAGATATTGGGAAAAATCAAATTTTGTGCATGATCGTCTCGCTTTCGAAGCTTGACTGAATTTGTGGGTTTGTTCTATACTTTTGGAAAGTATACGAAGACCTATGTATGATATATGATTTTGGAAAGTATATGATTGATACCGACTCCCAATGATCAAATGAGAAACTTAATGATAAAATCCTGAAGTAGATAGTGTAAAATAGATCTAAAACTTCGAGTTTGTTCTTGGTCTTCCAGTATTCAGGATGTAAATGTATTATGAATACCTGAGGGTGATGTGGTCATAAACGATTGTATAACCATGATGCTTCCATTCCTAGGGAATGATGAAACGAGTCTGGATTTTAGTGACTCCTCTTAGTAGAGAAGTAATCTGATCTTGGTCCAAATGTTGGACAGTGATATGAATATGATTCAAATGCAATGAGAAGATTAGATTTGCAATCTTGATTTAGTCAAGAATCTAGGAGAGGTCTGCATGATCTAGATTCAAGATGTAATCTCAATATCCAAGTCACTATAAATGGAACAATATAACCACCATGTCCTTATCTCCAAGTATCCGTGGAGAAAGCGCATTATCCTTGAAAAAAGTTCATGAATAATTTCATTGTTGATATTATATATCTGAGCATTGAGAAAATATATAATTAAATGTGGTTTAATTATCATAAATAATATGATTTTGATTCATATTATAAGGATATTTATCTGAAATAATTAAATGTGATTTAATTATTAAAGATGTGAATAATGTGAATGTAATTCATATTATTTGGGCAAATGAGAAAAGAGATCCAAGATGATTAAATGCGATTTAGTTATCCAGGATATGAATAATGTGGATAGTACTATCCATATTAGTCAGATATATTATAAATGTGGTTTATATTATATAAGAGAGAGCCTATTGCGGTTTATATTTGTTAATTAATTATTGATGTGAATTGAATTCACATTGGATGATTAATTAAAAATATAGTTTACATTTTATTTTGGGATGTGAATGTGATTCACATTTTTCCAATTGCATGATTGCAATATTCACGAGATAATTATGAATTATTTTTGTGACATAATTTTCAACAAATGTTGTTCTAAATCTTGGAGATATCATGAGATAATGAGATCTTATGAGATATTGAAAAGATAGACCAAGTCCAACTCAAGATGGTGGATGACCATCAATCTCCAAAGGAGAAGAGTGGTCGTTCCCCCTTTTAGGGGATGAGGTCTATCTCCTCATTATCTCCAAGATTAATTAATTAATTAATTTGATTTGAAATTAATTATATTGATTTATCGATATATATTTATTTTCACAGCAAGATCATGTCCATTGAAAGAAAGACAAATCAATCGCATCCATTGGATTTGTGTGCACATGGATTGAGATCCCTGGATCTCAAAATACTATATAAGAAGAGGCACCCCTTGCTCTTCAAGTGACATTATCAACAATTGCTCTCTCTCTCATTCTCTACACACCGAGTCTCTCTCTCTCTCTATCCCTCTCATTATGGCCGCCCACCATGGAGCTCTTGAGAGAGTCACCATCACCGCAACATCGTCGTTATGCATATTGCTTACTCATGGATCTCTGTATCCTTCAGTGCGCTTCACTCATGAAGAAGACGCCAGATCTCGTGTGTTGAGATCGGGAGATTCACCGCTTGGATCATCAACATGGATTGCGAGGAGCACGCGTCTCATCAACACGCTCGCAAACGTCTCCTTCGTCGAATCGTACTTGAGACATGAGATCTCTTCGTTTAGAGACTCGATCGCAACCACACTTCAAGAGGTAATCATAATGCTTGTTTGTGGTTTAGATGAAACGATCCAAGAAGTGTTCTTGTATCATGTGCTTTCATCACATTAATTTTTTTAAATTCTGCTGCCCTGAGCTACTAGTGTGACTAGTCACTCTCGATTGCTTACGATGCGATCCTCACGCTTCCGTGATGCGCTTAAGGATTTCCTATATCCTTCAGTAGGTCGGGGGGGGGGGGTCGAACACGGGTGGTTTCAGATGGTAGAGGGACGCCAGCTTGCAGGGGAGGAGCTCCGCATGCGGGAGGGGGTTGGAGGAAGGAGGGTGGTTTGGAGGAAGGGGAGGCGACGACGTGGGGTGGGGGTGGAGGAAGGGGAAGGGGAGGAGATCCGCGTGCGGGAGGGGGCTGGAGGAAGGAGTTGCGGCAGGGGGGCTGGAGGAAGGGGAGGAGCTCCGCATGTGGGAGGGGGTTGGAGGAAGAGGAGAAGGTAGGGGGCTGGCTGGAGGAAGGGGAGTGGGATGAAATATCATTTTATAAAATATAAAATGTCTTGAAGGGCACAATTATCCACATATAACTTTTTTCGTCTAAGTTAACGAAGATTGGAAACGAAACTTGATACAAAGTTATGGTATGGTTAAGCATTACTCAAGGTTTCTCGTGTAATACAAAATTATGCAGGTTATGGACGTAAAAATCTCTTTATATAATTAGATAGATACGGTTGCAACATCACAAGTATTCTCCGGAACAAATCTAATTTTCTCCATATCTATATTAATAAGTTCATTCGGCATTCATCTATATCGAGGTTATGTTGATTCGGAGGCATCCATGTGGACATATCATACAATACACGTGTGTATGACTTGATTTAATCGAAACAATGTCGACAAGTTCACTATCAATAAGCTGATATGAATAGTTCTCATTAGTTAAATACCGTATGGGCTTGGGTTCAAGCATACGAGCATGTGTTGAACATGCCTCTGATCAAACAAGGTAAAGAAACTTTATTGAATTTAACTAAACAATGATATGGTTGGTATGATCAGGCACATGCCAACAAAATCTAATAAATTAAAATATGGTAAGGGATCAAATTCCATAAAAATGCTGTATTCGAATTATAGAAAGGAAAGGTGGACTATTGAACCGTTATCACCTTACCATTACCTTCAACATATCTCTGGTTGTAGTAGCTACGTTTTCTACCTATTCGATTCCCGGTATTCCCCACATGATACCTCAAATACATTGTAACGTCTCATGTTTAAGTCTCTGGTTCGTTATAGAGGAAAATTGATCATGACAACTTGTTAAGCTCGAGTTTAAATAGATCCGTTGACAACTATCCAAAATGCTTAAGCACAAGTTGTCAAGTAATCCCCGACACTTACAACACACTCTCACACTTTGTAAGTTTTAGATGTGAGAATATATTCGAGGGTATGGGTATTACATACACAATATATTCTAATTAACAACCAAATTAATGAATGCCATGCATTACGTTGGGTTATGTTCATCCCAATCTTGTTTGGTCTATGACGATCATCTTGAGTCGAGAGCTCTCCTTTTCTTATGATATATCCGATCCATCTTTTATACAGATTTTGTATTCGTATTCGTATCTGTTTTAAAATGGATACGAATATGAATATCAATTTGATATTTGCAAATATCTATACCCGTGAATATCCGCTTTCATATATAAATATAGCTGTTCATTTACTTCTAATGATATATAACATGATTTTATACCTCCTTTCACCTTATTTAGTACAATTATTATAATATTAATACATTCATAATATTTATATCACTAGTGCTTATTATAATATTAATACATTCATAATATTTATATCACTAGTGCTAGCCCCGTGCGATGCACGGGGAAGCGTCAAAGGTAATAGTATTTATGAAAATACATTTACATGAGTATACTTAGAAACTAATAGATATAGAAACATAATAACTAAAAAACAAACTTTGTCTTAATCAATATCATTCTCATAGTCAATAGCTCCTTTCAAATTAAAATTAATAGGTGATCGACATTTCTCACATATATAATCTACAATTTAAGTTATGAGATGTAAAGGTATTTGGAATTTAGTTATGAGGTCTTCTTTGCCCAAGCTCAAATCACTCAAAAGAACAAAAATAAAAATATCGTAACATATAAGGACATAATGACTACCAAGTGTATATTATAGTATGACATGTGATCAAAATAGATTTTTTTACTCCAAACTTCATATTACTATCATTAAGATATTCAATTTTCTGAATTTCAGTGGCTATTGCTTTGCTTGCCATTTCGGATCTAGTGAATGTAAGATTGGATATAAGATTATTTTAATATACATGTGTGCACACCTCGTAGGATACATGGCGAAAGATAACTTGTCAAAAAATAAAAGTATAATAGAAGGCAACCTGAATCATCAGTAAAGTACCGCATATCGTGAAGAGTGAGGAATTATATAACTGGATCATCAGTAAAATACAACATATTTTGGACAATTATTCAAAAAAATTCCACGCACAAATATCCGAAATGAGTATAAAGGGAAATATATCAATTTACAAAGGAGAATTATCAAAGAAGATATGAAATATTATAATATAACTATTCCAAGCTTTTAAATGATATAGACTGAAGGTAATGTATACATGAGTAAATTAAGTTTTTTTAACCTTAGATCACATGTAATCCTAGTATTAAAATACATCAGTTAAAATACTTAGTCTTCTTTAAGTAATAACAACTATAATTCTACAAAAAGGCTCTCTGTTCTCGTAGCTTCCAACTATTCAGTGCTCGTTCGTTAGAGGGATAGAAGGAGGGATAAAGTTCAAGGATGGTTTATCCCTCTTTTCTATTTGACTGGAGGGTTATGATTTATAGGGATAAGTGGTGATTATCTTCTATATTTTGTTCAGTTGGAAAAGAAGGAATAAGAGGTACAAGCTAGTTATGTTAAACGGATATGAAGGATTTGCACATTGCATATCAATAGTTACCACATGAACACAAAATGCTCATATGCAAAAAAACACAATTTTGAGGTGTGTACACAAACACACATTAAACACTTGTTAGATTCATAGGCATGCAAGGGGAATCAAGTAAGAGCTCACCTTTGAAATTCCCCTTGATGTTGCGACCAAAGTGAATAGATAGCCTAGTTCCACAAGAGAAACAACAATATGTGCACTTCCCTTGTCAATCACCAAGGATGAAATCCATGCTTTAGTCCCTTTTCATTTCCCAGTTTGTGGATTTCATCCTCAGATAGCAGGCAGCTTCTTATCCAAAGATGCAAATAGTCTTTCAGTGTATGATTTGGAGATTCTATTTTCTCAAACTATATCGCCAACCATTCTCATTTCTTTTCCCGTGATAAAATGCTTATGGAAAAACTTAGCAGTAAGCCAAATCGAATGAGGTGGATCATGATTAACTGCCATAGAAGAAAAATAGAACGATCAGAAACATGGTTGCATGTTGCTACTGCCTCAAACAAATTTAGCACTGGTGAAAAGTTGTATAGCATAGGCAGCATAAATAAATAAAATTTTGGGTAATGTTAACTGTAAACTATGAGGCAGATCAAAAGTCAATTGCCTTACTTGCCAGAGAACTTCGAAAACAAGCTTTATCCACCGCAATGCAATATGAATGTCACTTTTCTTCATGTCCTATGCATCAAGCCTAATTTGTTAAGTTGGGAAACTTTTTATGTGGATTTGAAAATAATGCTCCTCAACCAGAATGCATAAAGTAATGTATCCTGACTATTATGAAATAAACCATTAGCAGTTTATCACAATTTGTCGTTGGGAAAATCTCATCCATTCACAGTCATAAATCGGCGCAAGTGCCTGAGTCAGGGAAATATTCGACTGGGACACCTGCTCTGTCAGATTTTCTAGCTACCATGCCAAAGCCATAGAAAACTGCACATAGATCACAATCTTGAGATTCTTAAGCATATACCATATCTTGAATTCTTTACCATTATCCAACATCATTATTCAAAAAATATCATGATACAACATTAATTTCTTTGCCAATAAAGAAATGTCATCTTAACAAATATTGTCTCAGTAAAACATACATAGAATATCGAGCCAATCTAGGTAACTTAGATCAAATTAGCTTTTCCTATTATAAAAAAATTGATGAGTAATTGCTTTTCTACCAAAACAATATATTATTTGGTTGAGAACCTTGACACGGGTCCGCTTAAATGGCAACAACGCGGAGGAGGGATTGATGGTGCTGGGAACGAAGAGGGAGTTCGGGGTCCGGTCAAATGCGACGACATGGGTGGTCGAAGAGGAGGAAGGAGGCTCGCCGGAGGGGGAGGGGGGGCTGTGCAAAGGAGAACATAGAGGGGTGTGAGGGAGGGAGATGGGGGGGGGGGGGGGCGATGAAGGGGCTAACAATGGAGAGGAGGTGGTCAAGGGCGATGAAAAAGCAGAGAGCGAGGGCCTTGAAAGGGAGAGGGGGTAGGTGTGACCGCCGTCGCGCCGTGGCCATGGGCAACTTGGAGGAGGGCAAAGGAGTGGGAGCCGGAGAAGAGCAGCCTCCCAATGCTTGACCTAGAGAGGCCAACTTGGAGGAGGGCAAAGGAGAGGGAGCCGCAGGCGGGGGAGTAGCCGGAGAAGAGCAGTTGCTCGATGGTTGACCCGGAGAGGCGAGCTTGAAGGAGGGAAGGGGTTTGGAGGGCGATGTGGTAGGAAGAATCGCAGGGAAGACGGTGCGACAAGAGGCTGGGAAAAGGGGAGGAGGGCGGGATTCCCAGAAAAGGAAAGGACGGAAGGGGAAAGATGCCAAGACACATCAGGGTAGAATTGGAATGTTGGGAAAAGGCAGAGGGTAGAAATGAGATTGATGGTAAAAAATTAATGCCTTGACGCCTTTTATATATATATATATATATATATATAATGGATATGTATTCCATGCAAGACATGTACATTTAAGCTAATATATACAATATTTCAAATACTATTTGTATGCTATCCGAATCAATTTTTCATCCATATCCGTTTTGTAAATGATATGATGACATAATTTTCATATCTATCAATATATGTATTTGCATTTGTATTCGTATTCAAATATTTGGATGGTTGTAAACAATTTAAATGACAATTCCGAGATACAATTGTGAAAATTCACCAATTTTTATTATAAACAGTCAAAATTACGGACAAAGATAATCTGGGCATGCCATGTAATTAGGAATTACAAAGGAGTGAAGATATAATTAGGAAAGTATACAAAATATGTAGGAAACATTTCTCATCACCTTAACATAAAAAATTTCAACATCAAAAAGTACATTATGTTCACAAAAAGGTTATCCTATCTCATTAACTCTTTAAAATTTGAAATAAGCTTACGTTAATCTGACCATGTTACTAAAGACCATGTTACCAAAGAGGCTCTTGATACTCCTAATTAAAAAGTCTATTGCGATAAAGAGTCCCGGATCTTTAGAAAATCTGAAGTCATGTTCAATCAACACAATCCCGATCGTCTGCTGCAGGAGGGAGTGCAACAGACTCTGCTGCAGGCTTGTACGCCGCTCAAACTTGATTGAGCGATTTACACGATTTTACACTTTTTGTGATTCCGTATCGTGTAAAATCGTATGAACCACTCAATCAATATCGAGCGGCTCACACCTACAGAAGGTACATCACCACAGCAGAGGATCCGAGTCCCAATCAACATTTAAAACAAACAGATTAGCACGTCTCAGTTAACTATGGATGCTTTATTTGAGTTTATTTCAACCTATACATCATGCCATGTAATTAGGACCACATAACACTCCCATCACTTGCACATCATATGTATATACCCACACACAAATCTCAGCGTGCACGGACGCTCAGCAGCCGGACGTCGTCGATAACCGGCCCGCAGAGCGAGCCGTCGCGGCTGAGATGGTAGAACGAGCTGTAGAACATCACGCTCGACCTCGTCGCGTTCGCGGTGAATTGGAGCTCGAACCTCTTGAATCCTCCTGTGCCACTGGACTCGTAAGGGACCCTCATGGCACTCGTGCCGCCGAACGCCTCGAGCAGCATAGATCCCACGCAGCTATCTCCAGAGTCGCCAACGGAGAATGCAAGAGTGTAGAGCTTGCCTGGTATGGTGCGCACCACCTGCCCTATCGCGCTCTCCCTCCCACCGACGATCTCGATCGCGCGTTGTCCCTGAAGTTCACGTCTTTTACTAGATCAGTCCCTAAGAACTCTAATCATGTTATCGATTCATTTGGGAGTCGAATCTTTACGTTTGTAAGTTTAGAGGACAACATTTAATGGGGTCAAGAAAAATATATGAGATTTTGCATAGGTAGTCCTGACTTTTTTTGTAACTACAAAGTGTACTTGGCCTAGATGAAATTGGATTTACCCTTGGAACCTTGAAGTGTGGGGCATCGATGAACTTGACGGCCCTCAACGACACGACGAGCCAGCCGGGAAGCGGCGAGTGTCGGTCCTGGAGGTACGGTGGCACAAGAACTCCCGTAGTCGTATTCGGTACGATGTAAGGGCCTTCCTCGAAGTCCCCATTCTTCAGAAGGTTTTCTGCTTTAACAACAGAGGATCCTCTATGTAAAAAAGTCGTATTCTTGAAGAGAAATCGACGATTCTACTTACGACTTGTACGCTGAGGATTGTAGAGTGTCCTTATGGCGACGGCGTCGATGAGTGGCCCGCACGCGGGGTCATCCTCCATGCCAGGGTTGTGTATGGTGAGGTCGACGGTCGAGGATTGGGACTGGAAGGCCCAAGCGTACGCGTCCCAACCGTTGCTGCTGTATAAGGTCTGGATGGGGAACACGTCATTCTCGACGCCTGCTGAGATGTTGAGACGCTCCTGCTGCGCGCAGGTGCGCGCAGCATTGAGCGTGATGGAGTAGACTGTACTGGGCGTGACGTTGAGTGTCTGCGTGATGCTGGCCTCGTTGCCAAGGCGCACCGCGAAGGCGCCTTGGGGGACAACTAGACTCATGTCCCCCTGCTTCTGTCCTGACCTGTTCAGGTCAGGAAGTTGAATTACAAAGAGTAAAAAGGGTGAAAGAACAAAAAAACAACAACAAGAGATTTTACAAGGTAAGAGAAGTAAAAGAGTTCCTTTAACTTTTCAAAAGATAACAATGTGGTATCCGATCTTTTACGAATGCAGATGGGGAAGAGGTAGGGAGAACTAACTTGATGTATTCGACAAAGCCGGAAATCTGCCACCCCGGGATGGCGTAGCGACCGATCACCTGCGTGCCGTTCATGTCGGACTGTCGCGGACCCTGCTCGAAGTCTCCGTTGGGGAGTAGTCCTGAGATAGATGATTGGTACGTTCATTTGACATCACTGAAACAAGGTCGTATTCTGTAGACATCGTCGGAACTTACCGTCGGTGATGGCGGCGGCAGCAAGCACGGCGGCGGCGCAGGCCAGCGCGAGGCAGAGGAGGATGGAGGAAGGCTTCATCTCCTGTGGAGGAAATGGGCGAGTTGTGATGGTGAGGAGTAGATGATGGCATACGTATGTGCTTAATTATAGGCGCGGTGATGACTTGTGAGTTTAGATGTAACGCCTCTGTTTTCTGTCGCTGCCAAGCGAAATTGCGTAGTGGGTGCGATGCGGTGGCCCTTTTTTATTGTTATTTGGGGAAATTTGCATTCACGCCCTTCAAATGTACCTTTTTGTATGTCTGCAAACTTTATTTTCTGTTTTGACTTACGTCCATTATGTTTCTTTGACGACATTCACCTTATAAGAATTATTTGAAATTTCTACAATTAAATCTTTAATTATTATAAAATAATCATACCTTACGATATGATACATTTGTTTTTTTTTCTTTCAATGATTGCAAGTTATTGGTGGGTCAATTCTTCTTTTCATGATTATGCTAATCATAATAATAATATAGCTAATTAAGTACTATAAGGGATGCAAAGGTTGCAAAAGTCGGTAGTCGATCGGCATGGTCACTGACTGAAAATTAATTTACAGTTAGATGCCTAAATATACTTAATAGTATTTTAGTCTATTTGTATTTTTATTATTTGAAATTATATAAATTATTATATATATATATATGCATATTCTTATATATTTACTAAAGTTTAAACATTTTCTATACTATCGTAATGAAGTAAAAGAAACAATTGAATTCCAATGGAACATTAAACACATCAAATATCGTATATTAAGTTTTGCTTTTAAAAAAGTAGAAAAAATAGTTGCAGATTAAAAATGACCGACTAATCGATCTAGTCGCTCGACTAAACGAGCCTTTTAATTGGTTGGTCAACTAAGGACTGATTAGTTCTATTCGAGCGTCCAACCCACCTTGTAGACTAAACGGGCCGACTGAACCGATTGATCAGTCATTTTTTACGGGCTTGCAAGGGTGTAATCGAACTGAACCAAAGTGTTCGAGTTTGGTTTTGCTATATAATAAGATGAAAATGTTGTTCATATTTAATTCGATTCGCTTGATCCCGGTTCGCGATGGCTCGATTCGATGCTTTGAAGGTTCAATTTAAGAGTAGACCTTGAGCATACTCATTTTATACATGTTTTCACATTGATTAAGGTTCGTTTGAGAAGAAATTAACCTTTAAGAATTCTACTTTTTTAGTCGACTTCAATCAATCTTCAATTGAGGTTTGTACAAGACGGTTCAATTCATTTAACCTCGAGAAGTAAACAAATCTTTATAAGTTCCATCCACACATGCATGTACGCATTTATGCATATCTATACAGATTCATGCTGGCATATGTCATACACTCATTTAACCGGACTTTCAATGAATCGAAACCATGTGAACCTACCTTATTCATGTTTTCTTCGTTTAAGTTTAAATGAATGAAAATAAAACTTGTGTTTAAGTTTGATTCGTTTATTTCAAATCGAGTTTTTAACAAATATAGAACCAGAGAATATTTCGACTATGCATCAAAAAAGTTGAGTGCGTTGCAAGAATCACAATGTCAAAGTTCTATCTTTGGAGGCCTTTTTTATACATGCACCAAAATTCGGGACCTTTAGGCCCGTTCGACAAGGGGGTTAAATTCTCCAACTTAACTCACTCCTTCTCTCTTGTGTGGGTCCTACTTAATTTCTTTTTAAAAAATTAAATAAATTAAATCTCCATCATCAATTCCATCAAAAAAATAATATACTATACCATCATATCATATAAAAATTATAAACTAGTCAACTTCTACTCACTTTTCCAAACTTCAATACAATCACATCACAATAACTACTTACTTTTTCAAACTCCAATAAAATCATATCTCCACAAACCCACTTCTAACCTATCTCCAATTTAACCTTCTAGCCAAACACCAAAACGGGTTACCCTCTATCAGTTTAATCAACCTTAACCCGCGTATCAAACACAACCTTAGGGCCCGTTCGGTAGGAGAACAAGAAGGAATAAGGATGGGGAATAAGGGGAATAAGGGTCTATTCTCCGTTCGGCTGGAGGATAAGAATAAGGAGAATAAGGTGAAATAAATGTAGGTAAGGTGGGATAAAGATAGGAATAAGAGTGAAATAAGATGAAATAATGGGGAATAGTCGTACCACGGGGAAGCGTGTTAGGAGATTATTCCCTTCATTCCATTCCTCCTTATACCCCAAACGAACAGGGCCTTAGTGTAATTTACTCTGCCCATTTCTTTCTGCTTACAAGGGAGAAGAAAACGAGAAACTAGGAGAACAAATTTAATTAAAGATGGGTTTTTTACAACATAACCCTAAAGATCTTGCCAACTAGAACACGACCCATATACACTTATAAAGTTACACCGCAACCCCTGCAATAATATTACCAGCTCTTTGGACATATGCGTATAAGTATAGGGCCAGACTTGGATATTTTTCGTTGCAACCGTAATCAAAGAAAGATAACAAGGAAGGAGAGACCTCAACCTCGATTGATTACTTACGAGAAACGAAAGCTATATGGTTAGTTGTGCATGCAAGCTGTCAACAGGTACGTAAAGATGTCATCAAAAATTTCCAGATTTCCTCGTGGCATTAAGGGTAACGTGATACCTATATTTGGACTCTCATGCAATCCTCCGGAGGACCATTGCACACGTTCCTTACTTCCTTAGGAGTCCATTATTGGATCTCTATCCCCACCAATGGTGTCTAGTTTGGAGGGTATATGCGTAATTACGATATCTACGCATATATCTATCTTAACTTCTCGGGTTTAGCTCCTCGGTCGTTATTTGGTAGACTGAAACTGACAACTTGGTTCGGATTCGATTGAACTCGTTGAAAATCACACAAAATTTTTAAAATTAAGTTATCTAGTAGTATTCCTCCACTATTATAACATATACTCTTACACTATGTGAGGACTATATGTGAGACTATTTTTGTGGCGTTACGACCTCCATCACATATATTCAGAACGTATTCGTTGTGGTATGATCCATTACTCAATTCTAGTTATCGATGGAATTGAAATCTCAAGAGTTTTAAAGGTTATTTTTGGGTGCATTGTCTTTGCAACTTTTAAAACCGTTCAAACGAGCAAGATTTATTTTCTGTTTTATTAACCTGGCCTAGATATTTAGGGCCGAATTCATAGAGATAATTTTTTCAGAACAAAGGTAGTAATGCAGAGTTATTTTTGTTTGGGTTTTTCTGGATATTTTTGGTATTTCACAGGGTGTTGTGAATTATTATTGATTATATGTGTTTTTATACTTTTCATTTTGTTCCAAGTGTACCAATATAGTCGATGTTTTTTAAAAACCGAACCAAAGATTGAACCAGAAACCTCATGAAAAAGGTTGGATTGGCTAGACCATGAAATCAAATGGTTCAACCGGATGATGATGCCATCAAATTTTAAAATCAAGTAAACCAAACCGGTAAACTAAAAATAGTTGAACTAATTAATTAAATTGGAATGAATCAAAACATCTATAAAACATGCTCTAAGATAAACTTGAAATAGATATAAAATAAGTAAATAATGTATACTTTATATATAAAATATCATTTTATATGCAATACTAAATGTTATTCATATATATATATATAATATTTAATTTAAATACTCGACAGAATAAAAATAATCGAGTTATTTTATCCAACACTTTCAAATAGATATAACATAAGCAAACAATGAAAATATCTTACTTTATATATGAAATAGTTTCTTCCATATGCAACATTAAATGTTATTATATGTATGTCTATATAATATTTAAATTAAATAATATGAACCTGTGGTCGGATCAAAACTACCCCAACAATAATCGAACAACCAAAATCGGTTAATCAGACCAGTCAGAACCTGATTCACTGTCCAATCGATCGATCCAGTCTAGTTTCAATATCATTTAATGTAGGTATATGATTTTATATTTTTAAGTATTTATTTTTTTATTATTTATATTTTATTATTATTATTTTTATTTTTATTGATTTTTAATAATGGAAAAATGAATTGATATTTAAAGTATGTACAAAAGGAAAAGAAGTATCCTTTTTGTACTTTGACTAAAGTATAAAAATACTCAAAAATTTGGAATTGAAATGTTATTATGCTGTGTATATCTTTCTCCGCTTTAGGATTTTTTACTTCATTTTTAAAATTTATGGAATTTTAAATTGATTTTACGAGGAAAATAATGTATTATGAATAAATTTGTACTTTTGTGTTTTTAAAACAATAAACAGTAAAAATGTTTTTTTTTATTTTTGTTAAATAATATTTCAACACTCTTAAAACGATATGTTATACTATTTTTGTAACTTTTAGTGCATTTAAAATGGTTAGGAGTTTCCTTTGTATTTTTATTTTATTTTGTATATGTTTTAATATGTAATAAAATCTATGTAATATGTGCATGCACATGCACATAATATATTAAAAGCTTATGTATATAGACACACTTATACATATATGCATCATGACTACTATGCATTCGCATATGTATGTATAATATAGTAAAGAACATAGAGTTATAACATGCATACACATATAGTTTATATGTATGTATGTATGTGTATATAAAATAGCACACACTACTACATGCAACTATACATAGATAATAATATATACTTATATGGCAAAGAGCGTAGCCTTTTATAGACAGGTCTTGGTCAATCGCATACATGCATGCAATCTATGAATATGAGTGCATGTATGTATGTCTCTGAGTATATGCATGTGTACGTGAATATATGTATGTGAATATATGCATATGCGCATATGGGTGCGTGTGTGCATGTGTGTTGTAGGTGGATAAATGGGGCTGCCTCTTGAGGGATTCGGATCATCTGTTGCAAGTAAATTATAGCAGAGCATGACACATTTGAGGAGGGCTTCCAACGGCTGGGAACTACCCCAAATTGAAACCCCCCAAACCCTCCCTTCTCTCCTCACCCAACGCCTCCCCCTCCCTCCAATTAGATATGCCCTGGGACCCTCCCTCAGAGCCCTCTTCGACGCATCGCTCCTCCCCCAATGCCTCCCTTCTTAGTGTGTACCCTCATCGGTGCGCTCTCTCCTCCCCTGACACTCTCTCCTCGGTGTGCCTTCCTCCTCCCCCCATGTCCCTTCGTCAACATTTTCCAAGTTTCTGTTGAGATTTGGAAATGATCTCTTTATATATAGTTGAGTTTTGTTCATTTTTCTTATCAAACTTGCGGGGATTTCAGTGGTTCGAATAACGCTTCCTTAGTTTTCTGTATACAACCGCACTCATTTCAGATCTAGCAGAGTGATTCACTATATTTTTTAAACATAGATCCTTTGAAGTAAAGTTGAGATTTACACATACTACTGTGCTATGTTAACCAAGGTGTTTTACAGCATGGGGTTCTATGGTGTGTTTGGTGTGCATCCTTCCTTGAAAATAACCACTCATGATGTGATCTAACAACGATCACCGTCCCTTGCTTGGATGATTCTGATGCGCAGGAGCCCAAATCATGCGGTTGCTCCTTGTATTGATTGAGTCGACAACTTATATGAACTTAGATATGGGATTAATGGTGGAGCTTCCTTCAATCCAATGGCTGCAGGAGGGCAATGCGGGAATGATCCAAACAAAGGTTGTACGCCCTTGCTGGTCTTCTTCACTTATTGTAGGTGATGGTTGGTTGAGTGATGGACTCCAAGACCTGCAAAAGTGGGAAATCAACTCGAGCTTAAAGCTCGATTCAAAAAAAAAAGGAGAAATCGATATCAACTCAACACTGGACTGAAATGGAAGTGGATGGTCTCTTGTTCCAGGTGAAGGTGGAGGAAGGAGCGTCGAGTGGAAGTTTGCGAGAGATAGAAGAGCATCAAGAGATCTGGAAGATGAGGTGATGTGGCATTGATCGGAATCGGATAGAATTAATGATGGAGGATGGGATTGAAATGGGGTTCATACTTAGACGGTGTTGTCTTGCCTCCAAGACACTCGTTTCTTCGGGTGTGTTCGGTTCGGGAATAAGCATATGGAGAATAGGGTTTATTCTTTGTTTGGCTGGAGGATAGGAATAAGGAGAATAAGGTAAAATAAATGTAGGTAAGGTGGGATAAAGACAAGAATACGAGTGAAATAAGATGGAATAATGTGGAATAGTCATACCACTGGAAATCGTGTCAGGAGGAGAATTTGCCTCTTATTTCAGGGCCTTCAAGTTTTTTGCGATTAGTTATGGGTATAAGAGCATGTACTCCGCATTGAAAGGCTTTCATTGTGCTCATAAACTATGATGTGTGTGTGTGTGTGGATTTAATGGGGTTGCTCCCTGGGGGTAGCCAACATGGTTGCCCCGCCTCCTATTTTAGATTTTCTTTTGAAAAATATCACCATGTATATTCATCCCTATATCCCTCTTATATGCCTTTCGAATTCGTCAGAAACAGAGACTCCTACGACCTCCATCGAGGTGGTGTCGATTTAAAAATCATGTTACCGTTAAAAAATGACTGTCTGGATGGAGGCCATAGGAGTCTCTGTTTCTAACGAAATTCGAATGACATATAGGAGAGATATAGGATGAACATACATGGCGACATTTTTTGAAAAAAATAAAAAAAGCTGAAATGGCGCGAGGGCAGCCCCATTAACCTCTACACACACATATAGTAGTTGGGTCTCTATTTATAGTGCTCAAAAACATCCACTCAAAAAAGTAGCCATTGGTCCAATAATGGAAGCGGATAAACAAAATATTGCTGAGTTGGTCCATCAACGTGATTTGATTGATCGATCATAAGTGAAGTTGATCGATCATGCCACTTTGGTTGTTAGATCAAAAGTAGTTGTTATATAGTTGTTAAACTTAAATTTGAATCTTGATCGATCAAGCCTGGAAGTTGCTTGATTATGAGTTGATCGATCATCTGGAAACTGTTAATATCATTCAAGAATAGATCAATCATTAGTATATAGCACGCTCTCTCTCTCTCATTCTACGATTTATTACATCAAGTTAGGAATTGTTGTATGTTGTGAGAGCAATACTTATTTCTATTGATTCGTTGAAGCTCTTAAGTCAGCCACGATGGCTCTCAAGCTTACAACTTCTCTACGATTAGTCAAGACCCAACAACAATACTGGTTATATGTTTTTAGTTGGATTATTTCATAAATACATGCATTATTCACTACATTAATATCTCTTTGGCTTATAGAAATAAAGATAGTCATATTCTTCTATTCTCTAGACAACCACTTCTGCAGTAGTCTTGATGTTCAATTCAAGCATCACAGGTTCCTTGGTATTTGATCCAAGAAATTCATAAGTTTTTTATGTGTGATCTAAAGTGTGACAGTTCCTTTGGTATTCGGTCCAAGAAGGTTTGAGGACTGTCATATTTGGCTCATCTCAGTGATGCCTTTTCGTCTTTGGTGTTTGTTCTAAGAGCAACTATGTTGGTGTTTGATTCAAGATTGTAAAGTATTTTGATGTTTGATCTTAAGATTCTAGTAATGGTCGAGTTATTTGCATTAAATGCTCTTTACAATGAAGTAGTTGACCGGGAATCGTGAATATGTTTTCACCCAATAGGATCTCCACGTTAATATCTTCATGCACGATATTGTCTATCTAGCTTGATCTTTCTGCTCGCATCTCACAGATGTTAGGCGTTGCTTAGACCTCATTTGATTTATGTTCTTATCTTTCTCTTTGATTGTGAGCCTTTCATCTTCTGTAGACAAGGGTCCTTGAGCTCGTGATTCACTAAAAGTTATTTAATCAACACTCCAGAGTTGACAAGTGTTGAGTTAATGCATTTATTTTACCGTTTATCAACGGTTATCTATAAATAAATATCAACAAAAAAATACTACATTTATTTTGCAATTTGCTAACATATCAAACTTATATTTTACTTTACATGTTCTTTTATAAATCAACATGAACATAAAATTGAATCTTGACTGCTTGAATCTAATGCATTTACTCCTTAAGTACAAGTCAAGCAGAAATGTTTTTCTATTGAAATGTTTCGATGCAATCCCCTACTTGGATCTAA
This sequence comes from Ottelia alismoides, assembly GCA_037367405.1. Classification (NCBI taxonomy): domain Eukaryota; kingdom Viridiplantae; phylum Streptophyta; class Magnoliopsida; order Alismatales; family Hydrocharitaceae; genus Ottelia; species Ottelia alismoides. Next base: position 190,861 of record JAZKJV010005425.1, read on the forward strand.
ATTAGAAAGAATATTTTTGTATGATTCATTTTTACTTCTATTTAGTTGAGACCAAACTAATACACATCAAAGCATGCATGAATAAGGAATTATAACATACAATATTCATGTATTTTATTGTCCAATCCTTGTGTAAAGTAGAAAGTGATCACCGCATACTCTCTAATCTTTCTCAATTGATTGACATACATGCCTCAACTATTTTTAAAAAGGTGTGGATATCAGTATCATTTAGTAAATTTTATTCAGAACTTTATTACTACTGAGACTAACACATTATTATACTTGTAAATCTATATTTACGTGATACTAAAAAAGATGGTTCGACAAACCTCAAGTTTTTTATATCCTTGATTACACTATATAATAGTCACTGTCCACATACTTGGAGTTCGTTTGATTATCGGGTTATCGCAGAGTAATCCAGTATACCACATGCATTTCTAAGCCAATCTTGGGTTGGAATTCCATCACAATCATTGTGACATCACATCATATTCTTTATTCCACCTTCTACCAACCTTCATAATCATCTAAACAACTACTATTCATATAAGGTTATCCCAACCCATTAACCAAACAAACCATTGAGTGTAACTATAACTTAAAAAATGTTAACAGAGATACGCATGAAAATCTAGAAAAAAGAAATTAGACCATAAATAGTGTTGACTGTTTATACTGGTTTGTAGGTAACAATACCCAAAACTCTCCTTGGTATCCTACGACGACATTGACAACATCCCACTGCTCTCACTCAGGGGTGTTCATGGGGCGGGTGCTCCCCCTCCCCCCCCGTTTGATCATGACCCGACCTGACTCGTTCCTACAGTATCTGATTCTAATGGGTACCTGGATGATTTGAATGGGTAATGGGTTCCTGTGGGTACCCGTGGATCGATACAACAAACATCCAAAACATGATTAAAAGTAGAGCTATTAAAAACATCCAATTGCATACTGCTCCTACCAAGTTTGTAATCATAGTGTACAATGGCACTGCGAAGGTGCATTACCTAACTAAACCAGTTCCATAAATGTTTGGAACGTTCATTTTGTAAATGGCTAAAGTGTTCATCCGCAATGGAACTTGGAAGGCGCACTGATATTTGCTTTTATAATTGACGTGAAAATTATTTCGATGAAATTATATATATAATGGATAAAAATTTTCAAGTTTATTTTATATCACATCTTTGGGCACTGGTTTAAGTAAGTCTCGCCTGCACGGCCTTGGAACCAGTAGAAACACCAATTTATTTAAGGATGCAAATGATAGAATACAGATATGTAGTCGGTATTGCCATATTCTTACATGTTTTTAATACGAATGCAAATGCCGATACAAATTTTAAAAGGATATGTCATCTCTATAATACATTAATATCCTTAAAAATGGATATATGTGTACACCAGATATAGATCATATATGGATTTATTTACAAATAACATATAGATTAACTTAAATATATGTGCATTAGTTGACTTTCCATGATAAATATATCAAATATATTTATTTCATACAAAAGTAACATTAAATATGGTAAAAAAAGTATGAAATTATGTTAGATATAATTAAAATTAAATTATATTTATATATGAAATAGATATCTTGATATATATATTTTGCGAATGTTTAAGTAAGATCAATTTTATGTCCATTTTAACATGATATAGATATTGATGCCAAAAATATGTAAAATTGATACAATAGTAAGTCGGATAAGGATTGCACTTGCGATTGTATCTAATTTTTCTAAATTAAAAAATAATTTTATTGCATTCCCATCTTACCCCCTTTAATTTTCAATGAATTAATGTATATTGCTTCACAATTATAAATTCAAAGACACATATTTACCCAAATAATGACGGGCTGGAAATCGAAAGTGGAAATTACAGAATTGGATCATCATTATATTTGTTAAATTATGATCCAACAAAGAAGGCCTCGAGACGGACAAGGAAGTAAGAAGCACATGGTAACTCAATATCCATTGCGTCAATCGGATACCCTTGGGTAAAGCAATGGGGTAAATAGGGTCGATGGGTCAAATTTAACAGGTACCTGACCTGGATATCTTCAAGGCGGTACTCATTACTTTAGGTCATGTTCGGCTTGGGGGTTAA